>VZTB01012987.1:79857-197910 GCA_013397245.1 Thryothorus ludovicianus | reverse complement strand
GCCCTGCCCATCCCTGCCCATCCCTGCCCATCCCTGCCCTGCCCATCCCTGCCCTGCCCTGCCCTGCCAGGGGCAGCTTGATGCTCTCCAGTGAGCCAACAGTTTGCCAGAACTGGAAACTGAAATAAAACACTGAGAATAAACAGCTGGGATACCTTGTGCCCTATTGCAGCAGAAAGCTGCAGGATCTGGGGTGCAGGGGATTCTCAGCCTTTTGTTTTGTGGCCCTGTAGAGAGAAGTTCAGGGAGGCCTCAAGGCCCCTCTGTTCTGCTGACTCAAGCATTGAGGTATCTGTACTTTGCTTCCAGAAGTGACTGAATGCTGGGGTTTGCTGCCCAACGTTGTCTTAAATATCCTGTGGGAAAGCAAAATGCAGAGCTTTACTCTTCTGCCCCTCTCATCTGGCTGGTGACACGTAACTGGAGTGCAGAGTGAGCGGGGACCTCTGTGCATCAGGGCAGGGAAGCTGCCACACATTCAGCTGATGGAGCTGTGTTTTAGCAGCAGAGTTTTAGCAGACTATAATAAATTGCTTAACTGTGTGAGCAGCAGCCTCAGCAGAGGTGATCGTTCCAGGGAATGGTGATGTGTTTCAAGAATTGTCATAGAAAATGATTAATATTTCCTAATGACCCTATTCTCTTGCAGGATTTGCAAGAAGATTTTTAATACTAGCAGTGTTGAAAAGTACTAGTACTTAACTCTTTTTTTTTCCTTTTGTGTTTCTTCCTATTACATTAGAAAGTTCATTAAAACCACATTTTCATTTTCATATTTGAGACAGAATTAGCCATTGTTCAGGAAGTCCAGAAAAAAAAAGTATGTCAGAGAAAATATTTCTTATCCAAATACAGTATTGATCTCCTCTTCAGCACCTGTACACCTGTATGCATATTCATTAAAATAAAAAATTGTTAAAATTAAAAAGTGAAACAGGTTATGTAGTTATACTGGGGCTTTTGGAAGAAGGTCTGTTCTTACATAAGCCACATACTTGACCTCTCTTGTGCCTCTAAATACAATAAGTACAAGAAGAAAGTGCAAAACTTTTTGTTTTACTGCCTCAACAATGTAACGGTCTACGTGAGCATCCTTGTAATGTGGGAGAAATAATCTTTACAACAATAGTTTTATTTCATCTTAAGATTGCATACAAAAGAAGTATATACCTGGTGTGTGGTTACTCATTAGTTCATGATTTAAATGTATCTTCTGTAATGATATCCTTTGGGGTTCCAACAGGTTTCAGCCTGTTTCCTTTTCAAAATTCTCTGTGTTCCTTGAGATTCTCTGAATCACTGTTGAGCTTTTGGTACTTGCATATAAACCGTGATGCCAGTAGTAAGTTGTGCTCATCATATTCTCTTTAGAATTTATTCCTGCCCCAGGAAATGTGATTAACCAGAAGAGGTCGGGTAACTGACCCTGCTGATGCCGTTTAGCTACAAGGAGGCTGTGCTTTACATTCTGCAGTCACACAGGATCTTGTGTCAGCCTTTCCATTTAGTTTGTTACTCATTATCAGTAATTCCTTGTTGTCACAAAGAAATATCTGTGCTTTAGGAGTTTGGCACTATATAGCTTATTTTAATGAGGTTATTAAACCTATCTTGGTTTTATCTGCATCTGGCAATTCCTTTTTCTGCTACGTATTAGGAAAACACTCTTAGTCAATTTATTATTGATATTAATTTTTAATGTTTGCTGTAATATGTGCTGGGTAATGTTATGAACTGTTTCTGTAACGTAAAGAATTACCTAAGGGGTGCTTCAACTGCTTGGTTGTGAGCTCCTGGTGTGGTTCTGCCCCGAGCCCCTCTCAGCTGCAGCCCGAGCTGTGCCCTGGGGGCTGCACAGAGGGAGCCAGGAGCTGTCACTGCTGGGCTGGAGCCAGTCTGGCACAGGGGAGAGGAGCAGTCACCAGCAGTTTAACAGCTCAGGTGTCTGGAGTTGAGTAGAAATAGGCAAAATACACCAAGTGCAGGTCATGGAGTTGGATTCAGGGAGGGGTTTGTGTGTAAAGGAAAACAAGGTCCATGTTTACACTGAAATTTGATGAAGAATTAATCTCTGTTTTTCTCGGAGAGTAAGCACTTCTCAGAGATGTTTAGTGGCCCTTTCCTGTAGGAAATACAAATACAGATACAGCAGTCCATGTGCTGTCATAGCAGGATTCTGTTTGTTAATGTCTGTGTTTAAAGGCTGTAATCTTTAAAAGTGGGAAATGTTCTGGTTTTTCTGCATTCATTAGAATACTCTCAGATCCAAATCCTGTATCACCTTTTTTGCATTGATGTGTTATTTGTTCTATTTAATTTTGACACAATGAAGTAACTGAGGGGCTACATGAAAGCCCATCTCTTTTCCAGTTGCTCCAAAAATAATAGAATTAGCTGTTAGTGTACAGAGCCCTTTTAATTCCATTAACAATGCATGATTATGGAAGTAAAATGCCACAGCCAGTGAATTCTGGTTGCAGATAAAAATAGATCAAGAAAGCAGTTCTTTTGATGTGTTGAAACAGAAGAACCTGCTCCAATAAGGTTTCTTTCCAAATCATAGAGCCTGAGCTTTGCCACAGGTCTCAAGACTTAGGGGGCCCAGCTTCCAAAAGTCCAACTTTTTCCTTTCAGTAATCAAATCTGCATCAGTAAGAACCTCCAACAGAGTGCTCAGAGATCCATGACTCTGCTAATGTGTTATGAAAATGAAGTAGACTCTTCTGAATAGAATACAGGTGTTCACCCAGAGTGCTGTCAGACTCAGTTATTGAGGGATAATGGGCTTCCCAATGAAAATGACAGGCACAAGGACCCCGTTTCCATTTTTATTCCAGCCACCATGGAAAGGTCCATGGCTGCAAATCAGTTAAAATGGCAACTGGGGTCAAGGTTTTCCAGGGCCAGAGTGCACCAGTGCAATAAATGTCATGTCTTTGTTAATAAATATCAAATGCTTCATATGTAACCCTGAAAAACAGTTCAATTCACAAATGAAAATTTGAATTTGCATCAGATATAAGCAGGATGAGCCATGTTTGATCCCCTGAAAAGGAAAGCATGATTTATAGCCTGCATTCCTCATACTAGTGAGGATCCCTTGCGTTAGGAGGAGATGTAGGATGAGGTTTGAAGTAAGGAAAGAATCTATTCACTGCATAAAAGTGAACCAGGATCCATTATCCGTGCTCCAGGCACAGAGAACAGTGCAAGTGCAGAGTGTTTCCAACACACACAGATGAAAGGATGCCTAATAACAAGCCAAAAATGCCCAGTGTTTGCCAGCAGCCCTTAATCAGCACTGTGGATTGATTGACCATTCAATAGGGAGTTAATTTCTCAATGATCATCTCTCTTCCATTTCTGGGCCAAGATCTTACAAACGGCAAGATAAAGGCCATGTTAAGGCCACTGGAATTTCAGAGCAAGGGACTAAAATAGGACAAAATCCCACCTCTTTCTCCTCTCTAAAAGATGAAGAATGGGAAATTTTTGAGACCCGTGTGCACTTTTCCTGTGCTTATGTTCAAAATATACCCATGCCTCCATCTCTGCAGGTGTCGAATCCTCTCTTTCTTTTGACTTGGCTTGAAAATAATTTCAGAAATGACACCTTTTTGTGCCATCTTCCTCATTTTTCCTCAGCTCCTACCTTAGGAACTTGAAATAGCAGTAAGATTGGTAAAAAGAGTTGAAAACTTTTCTTTCTGATACTATCCGATGTATATTATGTCTCATTTTGACTCCATCAAAATTAATACAGTGTGTAACTTTATTGGTAGCCATAAAAGAAATCACATGAGTTAAATACCACAAACATGGGCCATTAAGAGATTATAATGGCTGGTAGACCCAAGCAAAATTGCTGCTCCTATCTTGTGCACTGAAAAATGTTTTTAAGATTATCTGTAGTGTAATTCAGGGTTGANACAAGTCATCAAATAAAAGAAAAAAAATGGTCAAAATAATGGCTGCAGAGAGGGACAAAACCACTGTGATGTTAACTACTTGTGTGAAAAAGAATTCATGCTGATAAAGTAAACTTCAAGTTCCTTTCTTGATCACTCCCTCTGTGCTGTATTTTTTTCCATTCTTAGGTTAGCCTGAAGATGGCTGTGATTAAAAAATGTTTTAAAGTTAATTGCACAGAATGCATATGATTCATAAATATACACTTTCCCCTTCAAACTAGGCTGACTTTCCATATGCCTGCTGGTTTATAGTTGAAGTGCTGTTTCCTCCACTGAATTTCTCTGTGTTTTGTGACCTCAGCAGACTGTTAAAATGCTGCTAAAATTCACTTATCTGTGATCAAGTGAAGGGGAAGTGATTCAAAGGTAAATTTTGCACGATAGAATTTGTCTTCATAAGCTGAATTTTATTCTTCATAGAAATTGCTCCATTCATACACTGCAAAATAGATTTTTATAAAATTAATTTAAAAGTTTGTTTATTTACACAGATAGGACAATATCTAAAGATATAAAAATTGACAAAATAGTACAGATATAGTACAAACATATGGATGTTGCAGAATAATTATAAAGCAAAATCTATAGAAGAATTAAGGTGATATATTTCTTTATTATTGTTGTGCTGCCTTGGAGGTATTTTAATGCTCTTTTTTTCCTGGGATAAAAATGACTGCTTGATATGCCAGAAGCTAAATCTATGGAAAATATTCACTTCATTCTGCATAAAATTACTGTGAGTTGTGTGTGTCTCAGAGGGGCCTGGCAGCTTGGTGATGCTCTGCATCTGATGGTGGGACACATGAAAGTCTTAATTTATAGTCTGCTTTTTAAATTTGATGGATTTTCTGTGCACTATATACATCTTTTTATGGCACAGAATACCTTGGAGGAGTATCTGTGGCTCCACAGTTCACTTCTTGATGTTTAATAACAGCAAACAATAAAATTTATTTAGTGATGGTGAAACAGAGGAATAGAAATTCCTGAGAGGGCTGAGTTCTGATACATTTACACAGCTGAAGTTGCAGGAAATAAGTAGCAGTGAAATATGAGTAAAAATATTATGGCTAAACAAACGTGTGAATCGTTTCAATCTCTGAATCTCTGACTTTCTTTGGGCAATTGAGAGAGCTTCAAATCCCAAAAGATCTTAGATTTCAGATGAAAATGGATTAGCAAGGTGCAATTGTTATGAATAGTTGTTATGGAAAAAAAACCCAAGCACTGTCTTCCAGTCATTTTTCTGAAACAACGTTCATATTTGGTCCTTGAGCTGTTGGAAATTTTCCTGAGAGATGTGCACATGGCACAGAGCTGTGCTGGATATTCCCAACACACCCGGGGGCAGAAATCCCCACTGCTGCTGCCAGAAGCAGCACTCCTGCTGCAGGCTGTGCACAGCCCCTGCTCTGGGCTGGGCTCCACGTGCACTCCACATTTCTGCCCTTTGCACACACCCAGCTTAGTTTAAAAAGTGTGCATTTTATTGCTTATTTGATAACCGATGTTTATAACTTAATAGGCTTTCTGTGTGTCTCTTATAACTCAGCTGGGCTCAGAAATATTTAGTGTGATGGTCAGGATGTGAATTTCTATGTGAAAATTCTCCCGTGGAGAGTAATTGAATTGTGATTGTCCAAAAAGCAAGATTTCTGTCAAGTAACAAGGTTTGTAATAAGATTTGGGATCTTTGAACTGCAACAACTAGGACATTTGAAAATATTTAATGAAAAGTGAAGAATATTGCAAAGGAGTCAGTAGCTATGAGGTAGAGATAATGAATGCTGGATGATTTACATACTGTGGGACCAGAGACTGATGAGATAACATGGATTTAGTGACATTTACCCAGGATCTAGAACATCTGAACTTGTATCCTGGCTTCATATTTCCTGACTAGCAATTCCCTCCCTAAGGTTGCAATTGATTTCTGAAAACAGCTTCTTCCTGAGGATAAGAAGTTGTTGTAATAAAGTTCTGGTTTTGCTATTAGCATTTGGTAATTGAGGAAAAAGTATTTAATTGCATCAGCTCTGATGTGAACACAGGGAAATCTTTTAGGAAAAATAACCCCACAATCAATCAAAAGTCTTTCAGCAATTAGTCCAAGTAGGAAACTGGAGATCTGAATGAGTCTCAGCTTTCAAAGAAGTTGTCATGTGAGGCTTTCAAGTGTTTTACTGATGTCTTTCTCTCCTATATTACCTGTGTAATTTGAGGCCTTTATTCTCCTTGGCTTTTGGTCTAAAATTTTCATAAAATTTGTCTGTGATCTTTCATGCAGATAAACATGAATGCATAGTTTTAGTTTTAAAACACCACAAAAAAAAAATTAAGAAAATAAGAGAGTATACAGAAAAACAGGTCTCCTAAAGTCTCTCATCCTATGCAGTAAAATATTCTTACCTAGGGCTGCTGGAAGGAGTAAAGAAATGAGAGCCTTCTTTATTATCATTTTATGTATCCTTTTCAAAGATAAAATTACTGATGTCAGTTCTGAATAATTAATGACATACACATTTTCCTTAATGTTTGCACTGTTTCCTCCTTAGCAAAAATTATTAGGTGCTAAAAATACAATTTGCTATATTTGTGTTGAGCAACATGATTTCATTTGTCATTGGTGCTGCCCTGGTCATCAGGATCCTTTTGGAAGGTACACCTCAAACCTTCTTTCTTGTGGCAGTGGGTCTAAATTTGGACTTGATTTGCAGGGTTGTATGCAAGGGCCCCAGCACTGCTACCCAGGCAGCCTTTGGTGGTGGCGTCATTTTTTATAAATTACCTTTATTTTTTTAAATCTGAAAGAATATCTAAATGGGGATTAAAAATAATTCTCCTGTGGAAAAAGTGAATTCATGCTCTAGGATGGAAAGAGAGGGCTGCTCTCACCCCCTGGCTCCTGAACTACTCTGCAGAGGAGACAGCCCAGGGCAGCCAGGCCACCTGCCCGAGAGCCTGGAAGGAAACGGGTCAGGACAGATATTTCTGGTGCTGCTTCCCATAATTCCTCTATAGAGAATTGTTTCACTCAAATCATTGCTATGGGCACAGAAGAATGGAAAATTTAAAGGAAATAAATATGTCAGATCTGTGGTTGCTGATTTCACCCCGTTGAACTGAGGCACTATTGGTTCTCCACTGCCTGTATTTCACTTGAGAGGAATATGGACAGTCAGCTGAAAGAGGAGATACTCCAAATCATGCTGAGGGTTAATCTCTTACAACCCAAAGAAATTTCCTAAGCTGACCCTCATCTGTGCTTTTGGAAATAAAGGAATCATTTGGCCAATGCTCTCTCCATTTGCAATTAAGCATGCTGGCAGCTCTCCAGTGGGAGCTCTGTAGGCAGGAATATTTAGCAGCACAGAGGATATAATTTCCATACACTGACCCAGGCTGTTGCCAGATGGAGTAGAGGGCTGTGGAATGAAAATAAATCCACAAATATTTTTGTGAGCAAAGGAAACCACTTCTGATTTTGGGTAGGAGTGTGATACTGAGATAAGGAAAGAAACACAGATTTCTTCATTATTTTCAGGGGGTTCTTACCCTTTTGTTTTCATTTGTCTTGTTTGTTTTCATCTTATCTTGAAAAAGAGACTACAAAGCTTCTTGTAAACTCTATTATCTTTCCCTTTGTGCCAGACTGTGAAGTGACATGCAGCAGTTCTGCTGCTTCATGCCAGCAGCTGGGAGGGCTGCTCTGAGCCCAGGAAGTGGGGGAAGACCTGGGGGAGACTGCAGGTCTTTGACAGACTTTGTTGGAAATTCTGCCAGGCTCTGGTTCCTGAAATGCTGCTGGGGAGAGGAGCTGCCAGACTGGCACACCCAGCCTGCTCCTGCTCTGGTTTGTTGCTCTCCCTCTCATGCCAAGGTCCAGCATGGTCCTGGTTTGCGGGCATGGAGGTGCAAAGGTGGCCTGTGACCCAACTTTACCATTCTCCAGGCCATGAGCCTCCTGCCAGGGTTGTAATGTGGACAAATGACACTTATCTTTGGTTATTTATGTTTTGTAATATTTTTCAGTCTGGATTTGATGGCATGGGTTTGAAAAGTAATGAAGACTTCACAATAATGAGTGCTCAGCATTTGGCTGCACACACCATGGAGAGGGTGAGCTTTGGGCTCTGCAGACTGCAGGGTGTGGATGGCAACAAACTAGGTGGGGGTTTCTCTTAGAAATTTGCTTTGTTGCTAAAACTAAAATAACTTTAGACAGATCTTGGTTGCAAAAAGATTACTACACTTCTGTTTGTAGTAATTATTTTTTTTAAACTAATTAATCATCCACTCTGAGATTTTTGGGGATGCTTAAGAATTGTGTGGTTTGAGCAGACTTTTCCTTGTCCAGTTTTAAAAGAATAATTCCTTCTAGCTACCATACAGAAACTGTTTTTAAAGCTATAAATCAGAGAACATGGTTTACATTACCTTCTTACTACAAGTTTCATCTTTGCATTTGTACTTTTGTAAGGTCACCAGGCCTTGATCTTTTTTCTGCTAAGCACTGTCTCCTTGCAATAATGAGTGTCTTGCTGTAAGAGGATTTCAGCTGGCCAGATGTACCTTAATGTCTTGCAGCAGGATTTACTGTTTTATAAGACTGATTCTGGATTATTGTGTTCATGGTTGGAATGTGGCAAATACTCAGGTTAAAGGAGCAGTGCTTGTGGCAAGGAAACTTGGGCCTGTACAAATGCAGAAATGCTTGTACTATAAACAAAATACTTTAATTAAGTTCAGCTCTATAATTAACTGTTAAACT
Organism: Thryothorus ludovicianus; assembly: GCA_013397245.1. Lineage (NCBI taxonomy): Eukaryota > Metazoa > Chordata > Aves > Passeriformes > Certhiidae > Thryothorus > Thryothorus ludovicianus. The sequence goes on along the minus strand of VZTB01012987.1, from coordinate 189,168 downwards.
AGCCTATGCTGTACTTCATAAATGTCAGATTTCCAGCAGGCTGGCTGAATCCCATTGTGCAGAAGCATAACTGTGATATTGTTCTAATTGGGTGTCAAATTTGAAACTCTTAGTAATTGTTTATTGTTAAGTTTCTGAAATTACCACTGTGCAAGTGGCTTTCCAGTGCACATGGTGGGGAGAAATCATTTTGGCCAGGTGAGAGCTCCAGTCTGTGATTTCCATACACAGTTTTATGAACAAGACATCTGTTGGCTATAGGTGGGTTTTGGGAGGTGTTAAGGCAATTCCAGTTGCCCAAGATCCTGTAGTGGAGAAACTCTGCCTGGAAGGCTTCATGTGCCCCTCAGGGGATGCCCTTGTCCCTGCCCTGTAGGATGTGGCAGTCAATAGAGTCTGGTAAAGAGTGGTGACTACACTTTGTAGAATTCCTGTCTACAAATTATTTTAGCCATGTAGGGAATTATAAACCTGTTAGTGCACAAAGAACAAATATTCAGGAAATTTATTGAAGCAGGCTGATTCCTTATTCTTTTGGAGGTTTGTGTTGGCTAAATAAAATGTATTTCACTACCATCAAACATTCTTGCCTAGACTTTTATATTATGGGGTTTTTATTGCTTTTAACTTGGTAGAATCATCCTAGCTGGAATTGAGCCCCACAGGATGTAGCTTCCCTTCAGTAGCTTCCTCTGTGTCTCATGCACACCTTTTGTTGCTCTATCTCAGCCTTACTTGGCTGTTGTTTCACTGCTGTCCTTGTTGTGCATCTCCGGGAGGAGCTGCCTTTTGCTTTAACGCTGAGCATTTCAGCAAAATGATGCTTTTGTTGGAAAGTTAAACACAGAGGGTGTGGGAAATATCCCAAGCAATACGTAATTTTATGTTTCAGTGGCAGACTTCCAGCTTGTGTAAATGCTTACCTTTCTTTTCCCTGGCACATACATACATCTGGAGGGATTGTTGAAGTTTATTTTTTTGAATAACAACTTGACACTTTTATATAGGTAAAAGTTGGCACTGGAGCTGAATGCTGGAGTTGAGTGTAATCCTTTTGTTCTTGCTTCTCAAAGACTCCTTCCTAATGCCTGTAACATTCTTATGCTTTTGCAAATGTGCTTGTCTGAAGTACTGCTGCAAATTAATTTCCTTATCTAATTCGTTTTTATTTCCTTCTGAATGCTATTGGGGAATAAAATCAAATGTATACAATGTGCACCAAATGGGATTGTCTCTTCCTTTAAGGTCTAGTTATTGTAGACATTTGCTCTTGCTGCACAGAAAAATAATGTTAACAGCTGCTTAATCTAGTTAGAAATGCATCTTGCTGTGTATTAAAAATTACTTCCACTTATCTTTTCTAGTGGTATAATTTGTAAAATCACATTTAAAAAACTGAAACAGCATAAATGTAACCTTGTTCAGTCTTTTATATGTGTTAACACACAGAAGGTGAACATTTAAAAGGCCTTTGAGTATATGACAATTAAAATAGATACCTAAGATATATCCACCTCCTAGGCACTAGAGTACTCATGGAAATCTTGCCCAAAGGGCTTGTAGTGGTGCTAGATTATTTCAATTAAAAATAAAAAAAAAAAGAGAAAAATTCTTCTTCTTTTCAAATGGGATTTGCTATTTCTGGAAACTATTAAATGTTCAGATCGAGGACCCACCCCTTATAAATTAATGCAGCACAGAAGAGTAATTAAATTTGGTAATCTCATTAAAGCTTTTAATGGAATTGATCATTTCAGGGAGTTTTTCTGGTTATTGGGATTTCTGAACAAAAGAGTCACTATTGGATTATTCCTGCTCTTTTCCAGCAGCAGTTTGTTTTCAGCTGCCAGGCAAGACAGTCATTCTGGGACCTCAATTTGTTTCTGCTGAGGATGGGACCAGCATGCAATTCCCCCTGGAGATGAGAATCTCAGTTGTAGTGCTCTCTCCTAGACTGTTAGCCACTAGTTACATAATTTTTTTCTAAAGCTGATTATGAACTTAGATCCATTTTGAAAATGCTTTTTCATTAAAGCAAAAAGGTAAAGCAGAAAATCTTTACTTTTTGTAAATATATTTAGTAACATGCAAATTATTTGTTCAAATATATCTGATTTGATTCTTCAGTAAAGAATGCCTTCAAGGTTTCAGCTGTATATGGTTACTGTGAAATAATTATTCTCTTTTTTTTTAATTTAGAAACTGTTAAAATTGTGCTAGTGAAATATAATGAAACTGCAGTGTATCTATAAAATTGCTTTGCAGGGCTGTACTTATTTTTATAGAATTTTGCTCATTGTTTTTCAATTTTAAACAAAACAATGTAAAAAGGCAAGAATAATCTTGAGCAATTCTGTTTATGATATTAGTAATTCCTACACTGTGGATGCATATATTTCCATTATTTGTGTATGCATATATATTTAAACCTGTTGCCTTGTTTTGATTGGCCCCTTCTCCATGACATTTGTGTCTTTTCCTCAGTCTTTTCCAACCTGAGAAATTCCACTAATTCATCTCTTTCTACATGTCCTGTACCTTTCCTGCTCAGTGATGTCTGCTCCTGAGATAATCTACAAAGATGTGAGATACAAGAACAGCATTGACTGCTGAAGGAGAATGTTGATGGTAGACGTAAAGGAAGTGAGAATACAGTATAAATCCTTGCTTTAGGAGGTAGAAATAAGATTTGTGGACATGTGGCCAGTTTCCTGCCATCCTGCACATTTTTGGTTAATCTGCAGGTCAGAGCCAGGACTGCACAGTGAGTTTGCTTTCTGCAGAGGACTAGAGCAGTGCACCAGGTTAATACAGGAGCCCAGCAGAGAGAACCCCTGTCTCCATGCCTGGAACAGCCCTGCTCTCCAGCTGTGCACAAATAATCCCACAGTGCCACCCTGCCCTCCCCTCCATCCCCGGCCCAGTGGTGGGGCAGGACCCAGGGCTCCAATGCCTCTGCAGACACAGAATGAAGTTTGTGCTCAGGTGTTAATTCCGTCCCAGCCTCTCTTGAGGGAGCAGATATAATGGTGGGCTTTGTATAATTACAGCAATTTTTAACAACATTTATTGTTTTTATAGAGAAATGTACTGTGAGAACTTTTATTGACATAAAATGGCAGTTAACGTCAGACAAAAGGCTTTCATTTGCTCCTTACATTTGAAGTGCATCTCCAGAAATAAATGTTGAGAGGTTGCTTCAGACCTCTGTGAATGTTTGTTATAGATACCATTTATTTTACTTTCACTGCTGAAAGATTTGTTGTAAGAAATGTTTATGAAAAGATTGATAGACCCCATTCCAGAACCACCTGAAGGGGACTCGGGCAGCTGATTTGCAGGTACCTTCCAGGCTGCTTTGTAAAATAAAGGAGTGAGGAAAACCAAAGCAGGAAGCACAGAAGGCTCCTGCAGGTTTTCAGCTTTCTGTGCTGTGACTGCCAATCCTCTCAAGCTTCATGTGGGAGACAATCAGATGCAGTGCAAATCCTGGCTGTCTGCCTTTTATATTCAGTGGCTGAGGCTAGAGGAGAGAGCTCAGCTCCTGCCCTGTGGAGACTGCTCAGTGTGCAAAGCAAGGGAGCTGCTGTGGGCACTCATTTGCCTCCTGTTAAAACACAAACCCCACAATCTGTGAGATGCTGGGCTTCCACGGGAAGAGCTGATGCTCCCTTGCAGATTCACTGCAGTCAGTGATAGCAAGGGGGAAAGGTATCTCTGACTCTCCAGAGCAGGGAGGGTGCTCACTGAGCTTGCCCAAAATCCACAGCATGGGGTCTGAACACTTCCTTGTAAAGAGAGTGTCAGTTTTAACATCATGGGCATCTGCTTAATCACTTCTATCTCAAAATGTTCAGTAAACTATTTTCAATACCATCACCATGATCAAAGTGCTAAAATACTCCAGGAGCTACTAAAATGGCATTAAACTTAATCTTAGCTTTGCTAATTATCAGTGTTATTCCTATGAATGAAGAATATAGTCGACTTTGTGTTAATCTCTTTTATCAGGCAATACCATGTACTAGAATGAAAAAGAAAAATAATCCTGATTTGAAAATAAATTAAGCAAAAAGGGAGACAAATTCTTGCAAGGTTTCCCCTGACAGCTGATTTTCATGTGAGTTTGGTGACTTCAGAATATTGAAACATGGAAGGAAGGAAGGAGAGTCCACTAGTGAGAATCAGGACTCAGTCTCTTATTCTCAACCCCCAACAATGCCCAATGAATAGAGTTTCTCTGTGTCTGAGGAAATACATAATTCTATCACTAATTTCTTTAAGTGAAACAATTTTTTAAATTTCTGGCTTCAGAGTGTATTAAAACAGCTGTGCTTTCTTGAGGAATGCTGTGGTATAACTACAGTTTATCATTTTACAACAGAATTTCCTTACATGTAAAGCATTCCAGAATTACTCTGGAGTACTCTGAGTCTAATGAAGACTTATGTCCCTGTTAAGAAAGGCTTACCAATGTAAAAGTTTGCCAGCTAAAGGCTGGGCACCTGGGAAATCAGATAATGGACTTCATTAAGTTTTCAGAGAGGGTCAAACCAAAATATTTATTGTTTGAGGTACCACCACCTCCTGCTAAATAGATCCCTCTGTTCTGGGCTCATGAGCTGCAGGCTGTGCTTTGCCAGCAGTGTGGAAACAGGCTGGGTAGAGAAGGAATGGTTTGGGTGAAGGTGTCTGTAAATATTGTCACGTACAAGGGACAGTTCCTTTAGTGGCAGTGCAACACAATACCTGGGAGACTCTTCACTGAGAGAGTATTTACAAGAGCATGTAGTGAGAGGACAAGGTGGGGGAATGGCTTCAAACTGAGAGCAGGCTTAGGTTAGAGGTGAGAAAGGAATTCTCGACTGTGAGGGCGGAGTGGCCCTGGCACAGGTGTCCCAGAGCAGCTGTGGCTGCCACATCCCTGGAAGTGTCCAAGGCCAGGCTGGAGAGAGCTCTGAGTAACCTGGGATAGTGGAAGGTGCCCCTTCCCATGAGAGAGGGACTGGAAATAAATTATCTTTAAGATCCCTTCCAATCCCAACCATTATATGACTGCCTACAAAAAGCTACAGGATTGTGCATTGGCTTGTTCCATGCTTGGCTATTCATGCTGCGTGGAAGTGCATCCCATTTGCCTCCTGAACTTGCTTTTGCTATGCTTTGTGGACTTCAGCAAGAGAAGAGGAGTCCTACAGGGGCACAGACAGGAGTTTCCAGACTGGGAAGCATGATGCCATCATTTGTGTCTGAGAAAGGACTGTGGTGTGCTGGGAGCAGCCTCTGGGTGAGCTGGCAATAGCTCTGTGCATTGCTTGGTCAGAGTATTTAGCTGGTTTCGAGTCCAGTTTAAAATGCAAAGAGAATAGAAACACAAATAACACAAATCAATGAATCAGTCTGGTCACTGCCAGTCTGCCCCAAATGCCTCAGGTAACACACAGGCACTGACCAGCAGACCCTGGGGCTTTACATTACTGCAATTTATCCTCTACCCAGGGCCTCAAGTAATTGCTTTAGCTTTAATGTAAAGTGTTTTCAGAGGTTTTTGGACATGGCTGAAACATATTGTATATGGGAGCATATGATTTGAGGGAAGTGTTTCTCAAATGGGTTTAATTTGCCTACTCAAAACTGAATTTCGCTGGAATTCCCTGGGTTCTTGGTGTTTGAGCATGAAGTCTGAGCTTTGGGAGGGAATTTTGTATCTTTGAAATGAAGTTGTCTTTTCAAGGTATCTGATAAAATTAAGATCTTCTTTAATTCTTGAGGTTTTGTCTCCAGTGCTGAAATTCTAAAGCTGATATGAGTTTTGAGGTTTTTTTTGTTTGCATTTGAGCAACTCAATTTTCATGAGAAGTATTTTGTACACTGCTTTTCACCTTATAGTACAAGCAGTACTGATAAATGACAAGTTTTGGCAGCATTACACAAAAAAGAGGATTTTATATATATATATTTAAAAAATTGCTTATGAAGTGTCCTAAATATTTTCTGGAGGCTAAATGTGGGCTTAAGATTTTCCGACATCTATTTCAAAACAATTGCAATTAAAAACCTACCTTTATTGATTCTTAACCTATAATGTTGGAATATCTTGGCATTTTCAAAAAGACAGAGCTTCAAAAGTTCTCAGATTGTCTTGCAGAAACCAGAATAATTCTCAATACTATTTTTAATAAACATGTTTTCATGAGATCTACAGTTGATATAATCAGCCATGCTTGAAAAAAAAATGTATTCTCTTGAAATTTAACACCTGAAGTCTTTAAATGGAATGGGGAGCAGGTGATTCTTCCTTGATACCTTGTTGTAATGAGGACATTTCCAGCACCAGAGAGCAGCTGCTCCTCCTGCTGAGGAGGGTGTGCACTTTTGTGTAGCTGGGCTTGTGCACCCTCTGATCATCACTGTGTCATCCTTGTTCTCAAAAACAACCTGTTGATCTCGAGTGAGGCTGTGGGGACCCGTAAAAGTCACACATTTTTCAGGACAAATTAGGATTTGTTACACTTAAGAGCTTTTGTGTGTGTGTGTTGATTAAATACCACATTGTTTTTACAACAAAATCTCTTTGCATATAGCTTAGAGTGGAAACTTGACATTGTGGCTTTAACAGTGCCAAAATAAATGTCTGGTAAATTAGCACAAAGAAATGTTCTTGTGGTTTACAGTCTGTGGGGAAAATTAGTTTTCACTTGACAATGCTGGAGCTAGCAAATTGGGAATATTAATTTATCCCTGCTCATGCTCACAAGCTTTTTATTCTCAGGTGTTTAGCACTTGTGAGTGTTTAAGCTCCCTCATGATTAAAATGCCTGTCCTGCTTGGCCTCAACACAATTAAGAGTGAGAGTGTCCTCAGCCAGACCCCGGGTGGGTATTTGAAACCAGGCAATTCTGGCTCGCAGGAGGTGGCTCTGGGTCCCTCGTGGTCACAGGTCTGGTTTTTCAGAGTGCCCTTGGGTCAGGGAGGATCCCTTTGGGCTGCAGAGAGCTGAGTGCTGTCCCCTGGCCCTGGGCTCTGCTGGCACTGCAGATACAAACCAGCCTGGATTCCCAGCTCTGCCCCGAGCTGCCACCTCCTCTCTCACCCCACACCTAATGAATGGTACCAAAGCCAGCAGTACTGCCTCAAGAGCTAAGGTGAAAAACTAAGGCAAGGGCATCAGACCTCTCGGCCAGAAAGCACTTTATCCATTCACAGCCAGAAATCATAAAGCTCAGGTCACACCACTACTGAATTTGTCCGAAGCTAAGAGAAAGAAATAAATCTTGGAAGAAGCTGTTAAGGATTAATTTTGAGAAAGGTCAGCTCCTCAACATTTTCAGGATTCCAGAAGTACTTGTTCATTCAGTTGCAATGCTGTTGGCAGTTTAAAATATGGGTTTGGACTTGATGGGGATGGGGGTAATCTATTAATCAGCACTTCATCATTTACAACTGCTTATCTTTTTTCTGTAATTCCTCTTTTTAGTTGGACATCAGCATTGTCTACATACTTCATATCATCCATCAGGAGGAATGAATGAAGTACACAGCAATATATCAGTTTGACTTAGCTCAATAAAGCAAAAGAGAAGCAGCAAATTATTGCAATAATCTTAAATCTTTAATGATAGTGGAGTTATAAATATATATCATTTTCTTTACTCATTACTTATATCATTAGTGATAAAGCCCTGCTCTAGTACATAGTCCTAATTTGATATAGAAAGTTTCTTCTTCTGTTAGGTAAAAATTGCATTCCTTCCCTCCCCCCCTCCCTTTTTTTAAAAAAAATCTTTTGGGACAAATGGTGTCTGAACTGTTTAATACACAGTTCCAATAGATCTTGGCCAATACGTCTTCTGGACTTTATATAAAAAATTAGCTGAGCTTTGGAAGGAATTAACTTCATTCCAACTGTGCCTCTTTCCTGTGTGTTTGACAACCAAAAAAAAAAAAAAAAGTATGTTGAGTTTTCAATGAGAGAGATTCAGCTGTTCCAAAGAATGAATGGCACTCATTTTTGTCTTGGTTAAAAATACTTGCAGATGTTTCATTAATAAACTGTAGTGTCCTCCTATGAGAAGAGATTAAATTTGATGGGAATGCAGGAAACGTTCTTGCTGCTATTTGCATGAAAGTTTTCCCAGCTTTGGCAGAACTACAGGAAGCACGAGGCTTATTGGACTTGGCTGACAAATGTTCTGAGGATTCTGGGGCTGCCTGGTGAGCTCTGCCCCAGGGCTGCAGGGAATGAGCTGAGCTCCCCCAGCTCATCTGCCCTGGGACTGAGGATGGGATTAGACTGGACCTTAAAGCAAAAACAGAGCTGCTCTTCCTGCCCTTGCTGCCATAGGGCTGGGGAAAATCAGGGAAGACAGGAGACAGAGGAGAGAAGGATGAAGGTGATGTGAGAATCGCAGTCTGGTGAGGCTGGAGTGGACTGGGGCTGACAGCTGTGACAGAGCACAAGTGAACACAGCACTGCAAGAGCTGGGGAGGATGGGGGAATGGAGCAGGGCTGTGACCAAGAGCATGAGTTAGTGCTGTCTGCCCCATCAGAACTGGGGCAAACCCACAGATTTCTCTGCTGTCAGTGGTAATGGGTTCCCAGGAAATTTATAGAGGGATTTTCTAAGTTGATACCCCTTTGCTTGCTTTACACAATGCTGTGTATTCTACTCTGCTTATTGAACTTTGAGATGAGCATTAACATAAGGCTGAATCAACCAATGTTAGAGGGAACTGAAAGATCAGGTTCAGATTAATTTATGGTTTTCCTTCCTTCCTTTTAGTCTAGGACATCTCTGCAAAGAAATTATATCAAGGTTAAGGTTCTGGGACTTGACTTTGCCAGTTCAGAGTTGTTGAAATTACCTGTACAATGATGGATGGGGCTACACAGCAGCAGCACAGTAATGTTTTGGCAGCCCATTTGCCAAATCTTGCAAGAGGACTGACTCAGAACACACACTGCCTCAATCAGTGAGAAACTTTCCAATTAAGAGTAATCCATGCAATGAAAAACAAGCTTTTTTGGTGCAGAGGATAGAATATGAAGTCATTGCTTTTAATTAAACTGTTCTGGGTGAGACTGAACTTTGCAACTTCAAAGTATGTGTAATTGATGGGTTTAGTGCTTTTTACATATCTCCATAGTCCCAAAAATTCTGGGCACGTTTTAGGTAAGTGGTGGTCATGAAAGCAATTTATGGATTAACATGGATTAAAGGGAGGTCCTTTCAAAGGAGTATTTCAGCAGTAAGAATGATAGGCCTAAATAGCACTTGTTGTAAAGTTTCTAAAAACTGCACTTGCTGCTGTGGACTAGACTTATAATCAAAGCTATGATTTAAATTTTCCTTAATAACTTCATGTTATAACTTTTCCTTTCTATGCCCTCTAAATTACTTTGTCTGTTCTAGATAAATGGATCTCATCAAGAGAGAAAAGGACATCTTTTGTGAAGCATCAAATCTTTCTTACTGGAATCTAGATTTATTAACTTCACACTATGAAGTTAATAAATGTTGTCCCTCTCTCCCTTCAGAGGCCTTTAAGGAGAGACTGGACTGAACACTTAAAGGTTTAGGGCATTTATGTGTAATGAAGAGTCCTTAAAAATTAATTGCATCTTTATCCTTAGGGGCTGACACCTAATGTTTGGGTAAAGCACCTTCTATGGAGTTTGCTGGTGGTGGTGGTTTTGCTTTTTTTTGTTATTTGAAGAAATCCATTTGGGGCCTTCTAATCTGTTCTCTCAGATGTTTTGTGTGTAGTAAGATGTTTAACTGTCTTCAGGCTCCCAATGGAGAATTAATGAGATGAATAGTTTCAAAGCACCAATCTAAACAGAATTATAGAAGCATTGTATGTGTTACTGAGATGGCAACTTGGAGCTGTTCAGTAACTTACAGGTATCATTCTCCCAGCAATGTAAAAGGATGCAGAGCAATCCAGCAGCTCAGACTGTGTGTGTAGGACAGGCACACAAAGATAGACAGAAGAATGGCACAAACACTGAAGTACAGATTTCAGAGGCATTATCAACCCTTTGTGCTCCTGAAGATTCTTCAGGAAAAACTGAGTGATCTTTTTAAGTGCTGGAGATGTCTGCTGATGACAACTACGATTCCAGCAAAAGATAATCTTTCAGTTATTATCTATTCAACTTATAGAACACACTTCCTTACATATGCAAGCTATTCTCAAGCTCAGCAGATTTTTATTTATAACATTTAAGATACACTACAAACATTTGGACCCAAAAATGAGATTTATTCCTCACAAAGATGTAAATATCTATATGAAAAAGCACTCAAAAATCTGGAAATATCAACGTTCTATTTGTTGAAGAGGTACAATTTCAACTACAGCAACCAACCTTTGATTTTCATGAATAAGAACAATTTTTTCCTGTGTGAGCATTCTTTTGAAGAACCCAACCAAAGTACTTGTGACTTTGCCTGAAAGCTATAGTTAGAATTCATTTATCTAAAAGTATGTAAGGAAGAATATTTTATCCAGCTGTAAGTGTGTGATGATGAATTAGTGGGAATATATAGCCATTTGTTATGCTTATATAGCAGCTCATAGCTGTAATAATCCTGGATCACTTCACTCTTCTCTGTGAATTAGGCAATATTAATATCCACTTTTGTCAATGGAGATTGGGAGACAGAGAGAGACAGCTCTTACCATCTGCTCTTAATGGAGGCTTAACCTCCCATCTCTCTCCACCCATGCAGATAAACTTCTTAGGAAACTTTGGAGGTACTTTATTTTAAAAGTTCACGTATCTCCTAGGACCACATTGTCAAGGTTTGAACTTTTAACAGAATACCTTTGTTTTGGATCACACCTAGAGGAAAGGCAGAACAAGTGTGCTACAAGGTCTCCCAGATAATTTCCATAATTTCAGCCTAAGGGAATCATAGAATCACAGAATGGTTTTGATTGGAGGGGACCTTAAAGGTCATCTCATTCCATCCTCCCTGCCATGGGCAGGACACCTTCCACTACCCCAGGGAAGGGGCAGCCACAGCTTCTCTGGGCACCCTGTGCCAGGGCCTCACCACCCTGACAGGGAACAATTTCTTCCTAACATCCGATCCAAACCTGCTCTCTGTCACTTTGAAATCATTCAAACTGAATTCAGTAACTGTGACTGAAACACCCTGGAAGGTGAAGCAGTATGTGTGGGGCTTTGCTGTGGGCACGCCTGTATGAAGATTTACCTGATTTGGGCTCCTGTGCCTGCTTACCCAAGCTGTAAAGCCTGAACTTCAACGATTTGCCTGAAGGTACCTGACAATTCCATTGTGGGGCAAATAATTTAAGTGGATATCTCCAAAGTTAGTACCTCCCCAGTCCCTGTGGATGCACTGATTAGGAGCTGTCTGAGGCAATAGGTTGGTGCTTTAGCTGTGCCTGACCTCCCCAGGGGCTGTTTGGAGTGTGACAGCTTCCAGCGTGGTGCCTCTTACCAGGCAATTTGCAGCTGAGCTGTGGAGCAGAGGAGCAGCAGGAGAGCTGCAGCTGTGCCACTTCCAGCCCCGCTGCCAAGCACTGCCAGGCATTTACCTCCCCAGCTCTGAGCCTGACGGATCAGGAGAGGGAAGGGGAGAGCTCTTCCCCCTTCTTGGTTATCCATATCCTTTTATACACAAGGAAAAGTGTTTATTTATAAAAAAAAAAAAAACCAAACCAAACGTATCTGCCAAGATCACAGGTAATCTCTCCCATCAGCGATCCTTTTTTCTCTCCCTTTAATTCTGTTATTTGAATCCATTTTCTGATAGCACTGCCTTATCTTTATATTATGAGAACTCCTCATCTTGCCACAGTGCTTGCATGCAGTTCAAACTGGCCAGGTTTTTATCAGTGCTTTTCTTTCATTTCTGATATTATTGTTACTGCACTTTTATTAAGAAATCTATAGAGCTCACACACAACAAATTCCTAATCTTCACCATAAAACTCACTCTGTGCATGTTTATCTTCTGGTAATTCAATCTTGATTTCCTTTTCCAACTGTCTGCTTTTTGAATTACCATAATCTACCTGGTTATCAGTTGACACAAGCAGGTTTATTGAAGTGGCTTATTCTCTCTGTCTGACAGCTCTCATATTTAGTAACACGTTTCACTTCTACCTATTGTCCAAAAATTCCTTTTGAGTCATGCATCTTCTAGTTTTCAGACCCTGTTCAAATGAAATAACAGTTCATTTTGCATTACTGTATTTGCAACCAGAATCTCTTATCTTCTAATTTAGTTATAGGAAATACCTCAAAATTTCCTTCTAAACCAATCAGTATTTTCTGAGTAATAAATAGGTTTGCCAGCATGATTGTAAATTTTTGTTGTAAATTTTTGTTGTCAATTTTCCCTCTCCTGAAGGTTTATAGGACTTTGCTATGTAATTTTCTACTTGCTTTTAAGTATCAAGCAAACATCTACACATTTAAGACACACATTTTAAGACACACACTTTAGACCTGACTTCCCAAATCCCAATCAAGTACTTTGACAGGCAACTGCTGTGTAATATCTGAAATATCTGCATCATCTGCAACATCTATACTTTGTACAGATAAGCTGATAAAAAATGCCAGAGGTGGATTTTACCTGGGCAAAGCTAGAGATAAGTAGCAACTCTTCTGTATCCATAGTGAACGATGCATTTTTGTTCCTCATTCCCAGGGCAGCCTGCTTTTGCTTATTGCACTTCCCTATATATTTATGAAAGTGTATATTGGTAAAATTGGCAGAAAGTGTTGATTTGTGTACATGTGTTTATACAGATAGGTACAAGTCATCTGTGTGCTACAATACAGAAAATTAGGGTTAAATAATCTGTACTGAATGTGGTTTCAGTAAAGATTTTGATTTTTTTTTTTTTAACATGAATTATGCCCATGTGTCCTCAAAACTCAAAATATAATGTCCTTGTTGTAACCCTAATTAGAGTTTCAACATGAAACTTAAGGGGCTGTTGTCAGTGTAACTCTGGTGCTGTGTTGTAAAGTTGCTGGCACAATGGGGGATCTGGAGAAATGTGCCTTCTGCTTGACATCTCACAGTGATAAACAGTTTCCATTCACTATTTTAGGCATCTCAGGCTTTGCCTGACTCCACAGAGCTCACTTGCATGCCATGAGACCTCCACTAGTTGTGGTAATTTGGGTTTCTTTCCATGCCCTCTCAATTGATGTAAATTGGTATGGCTGACAAAACACCAATAAATCAGGATGTCCTATCCTAAAAGAGCCTCAGGCTGGGCACTCTAATGCCACCCAGGGCTTAAAGAAGTGTTTTGGGGAGTAGTTGCTCTCTATAAAAGGAGCAAATGGAAGGTAGTAATGTTGAAACGGACTGCATTGGCAGCAGAACTGAAATAAACTTTAAAAAATTAATTTAATTCGGTAATGATAAGGTTATTAAACACTAGAGTGGGGAGGTTCTGGAGCAACTTTCGAGTACTTAGAGTATTTAGAGGACAAGAAACCAAATTACTTCTAAGATGGAACTTTCTCATTTATGAGGTGCTTGTATTATGTGGCTGCCTGTGATAGCAGGGAATTGTGTTTGATGACCTGGGAGGTCCTTTCCAGTCTTACTTCCTCTGCATGTGCAAAGAAAATAAATAAAGCTTATTGTGTGCCTCACTGGGTGCAAAATCCTTTCTGCAATAACCCTAGGAACCTAGCTGGAAATAATTAGTAGAATTGCCAGTTATAATCTGAAGATACAGAAAGCTGCAGTGACTGAAGGAGCAATGTGCAGAGTCTTTTGCTCTCTTAATTTGGGTAGCTAAATTGTCTATGATGCACTTCCTTGAAAGGGAAGTTGCTATTAAAGCTTTATGTCCTTTGCTTGTATTTATAACAGCACATCTTGTGTGGAACCATGTGTTCCCTCTTCTATTGTGCTGCATCTCTGTGCATTTTTAGCTGTCCATCCCATGCTTCTGTGCTTTATATTTAAATAATTGGCAGTAGAAACTGCTGGCATTTACTTAATATCCAGAATTAATCCGTACAACATTTCCTCCTCTACTAAAAAAGCATGAACTCCCTGCTGTTGCAGCCATCAGGGGTTCCCAAGTGACCTTCTGATCATCAATTCCTAAATCATCCCAAGGTTACTGGGGCTGCTGCCCGGATTTCTGACCAGATCAGGCCAAACAAAGCAACACTGCTGGAAATCCAAATATGCATCATCGAAATACTAACCACAAATCACAGGTCTGTACGCTGTGCTGCAAATCCTGTGATTCAGCATGTCAAAAAGCAACTATTAGGCTTCCAACTTGGGATAAAATAATCATAGGAAAATGGGTGGATCTGTCAAGTTGTTAAAAGATAATGCTGAAATATGCAGCAATCTGCTCAGCAATAAGGCTGTCAAAGATGGTAAATATTAGTCTAGAAAATGGGAAAATAGACATTTTTTTACATTAGTGCTTGTGAAAATAACTTGTATTTGACTTTGCATTTTAATATTTGCATCTTTAACCAAAACTGGAAGGTTGAAGCCAAAAAACCATGGGAAAAGAAATTATGTTAAAAAGAAATACAAAACATAAACAAAGGGAACAAAAAAACCAACAACCCTAAATCCCTGCTGTATGACCTTGCAGAATAAAAATACAAAGCAATGGCTTGTATTAAAAAGAAATTTACTTAGGCAAATTCAGTTGTTGTTTAAACAAATCTTTAAGGTTCATTTACAGTACAAAATCCTAATGGCCCCAGAGACTTGAGAAGGAATGAAAAGTTTCAGTTTCTTTCTGTAAAACTGCAAAGTCACCTCTCCTGTTATCAACTGCTAGAAGTCTCCCCAGTGCTCTTAGGTTCCTAAAAGACAGTAAAAATACACTGGCTCGTGGTGGAAAGGGGTCACTGGTTACAGGAATTTGGACAATTCCACACTCAAACTGTGCACAGTATGCAAACACAAACCCTACGGATTCCATTTTCTAGGATCACGAGGTACTCCTCTGGAAAAATGATGTCTCTGCTGTTGGGGTTGCTGATAGTTAATCAGTCTCACAATTAATGGTGCAGCATCGCTTGGGGTGCAAGAAGGTGTTTCCAGTCTACTGCAGGTGTTCACATTCCTCAACATTTTAGACATATGGCTTAGATAGGAAGGAACTTATTGTCGCCTTTAACTCCTCAAAGATCATTAAAAAGCGATGCACTGACTGAGCAGAGCTTTGCTGCCACTGTGCAGAGCAGGGAAATGCAAGCCTGTAAGGAGAGATGTGGGCGTAGCTGGTCCTGCTTCCTTGAGTTAAGGTTTGTTTCTGCTGAGCTTTGTAAAGCTGAAGTAGGCTTGGCTGCTGCTATGGCATGAATCTGAGACCTTGTCAGCAGAAATAACAGAGCTGCTTCTTGCAGGAGGGTTACATTCTTAATTGTTGTCTAGAAGACTCTCACACATCTTTCAGACCAGACATTTTGTCTAGAGAGTTGTTCTGCCATAGGGGATGAGTCTTTGTTGTTATTCTCTTGAGAATCCAGCTAAATCTCATCATGTTACTGAGTTTGGTTTTAACTGCATGTGCCTCATTAGAGGATGAACAGGTGAGAAGACATCACTTTTCCTGGGCCTGCCCTGGCTCAGGGATCCACCCAGAGCCACTGCTGCTCTGTGGTCCTGGTAAGGCATCCTGACTTCAAGGGGGCAATGCTGCACTGCTGTAGTGCTGGGGCACTGAGGCAGGGTAACTCCCAAAGGCTAAATGAGCAGCAAGGTCTGGAGCTCAGGACAGACACTTGGGCTGGACAAAGGATGCTGGAAGCTGAAATGAGGGGTTCTGAGGTGAGGAGTGACTTAGAGTGGCTGGAGGAAGACTGTTGGCAAGGGAGTGCCTATGAATTTAATCAAGCAAGGTCCATAAGCACGAATATGGGTGGTGGGGGTGTGGGGTAGCAGCAGCTCTGGGATCAGAGTACTTAGGACTCCTGTCTCTGAGAATTACCCAACCCATTATATTCCCAGGGTAGCAAAAAAAAGATGCATTCATAGAATTATGCATGCACAGCGCTGTGATGTCTGCTTGAAGAAGCTGAATTAAGCTTAACTGGACTTGACTTTGCAAACTGAATAATCTTTTACCACACTGTTTTGCATGCAAGAGAGATATGTAAGCCTAGTTTCAGCTGGATTTCTGGGTGGTTCAGTGCAGATGATTTATTTAAACAGTGCTCTTTCATCTCCCCTGCATCGGAATTCACTGCTCCCTCCAGTGAGCCCCCATCCAGAGCAGTTTGTCCTTCTGCCTCTTACCAGCCACAGTGTGATCCAAGCTGGTACCCTGCTGTAAATAAATTTAATGTGGTAGATGTGGTTGTAATGTGAGCTCCTGAATTTCTTTCTGTGTATTTGTGGCAAACAGCTCTGCTGCTGTATGGCATTCTTAGTCTGTAGCAGATGTCCACCTATGTACCCTCTACAGATGCTGCTGACAGCTTAACAACTGATGTAGTCTAAAGATAATTAAATATTAAGTCTTGAATAGGCTCTAGTATCCTATCAGTAATTGAACTATGATAATATATTTGCCAATGTTTACTGCTCTGTGCTAAGCCAGATGCATTTCATCATTTTGATCCTTTTCACACAGCTTTTCTCCTATAATGCAGCTTCCTGTAAGCAGTTGTGCTAAGTAGCAGTCCTACATACTTTCCATCTGGCTTTGCCATGAGAACAAGCAACATGCAATAAATGTATCTCTGCCCTGAAAACAAGACAGAACAGTTTGAGACACATTCTGTAGTCACCTATTGGAAAAAATATCTGACCAGGATACTAATAATTCCTTTAAGAGTTCATGATTACTACGTACTATTGTCCCTTCTTTCACTAACTAATGTGTTTCCTGTTCCTGACTCCTTTCCCTTGCATACTCTTTGCAGCTATATTTATTGCTACTGATATGATACTGCATGGTTTCCTGAAATTGTTCTACACTAAAACCTATGGCTCTGCTTTTGCCAGAATCATACAAATTTTGCAATGTGTCCGTTTTAGGGACCCGCTGAAGTTGCTCCCGTGATTGCCTTGTTGGGGAAAAGGGTTGAGGGGAAGGCAATGATGCCTTTGAAGTTTCTAGCTCTGTGTCTTGCTCTGGTAATGATAAAGAACTGCCTCTGGATGGTAGTTAACTAACGTGGAACCAAGGGCAGTGAGAGCAGCAGGAGCACCAGAAACTTGTTCCTTGGCCACTTTTGGGAAGATGGATCCCACAAGTACCTCAGACTTCTCAGGGATCACCTCAGCACACTCTCTAGGACTCTACACAAGATGTGACCTGCTGTGTTCAAGTTCCTGCAGCACAGCAATAACCAAGAGGAGAGAGTTGTTTTAATTTCCTGGCTTGTGGCACCATGGCCCTGCATTATGGCTGTGGTGCCTTTCACCAGCCTCTTTCACAGTGTCTCAAACATGGAGTGAATTTCACTCTGCTGCAGCTGGCAGTCCAGTCTCTTGCCATAAGAGTGTGCTCAGCAAAGCAGTCTCTTTTATGAGGAAAAGAAATGACAACCAAAGATGTAAAAGCAGGCTGCATAACAGAGCTAGTTAAAAAATACCAGCTAAAGCCTGTGGGTTTTTTCTTTCTCAATTTTTGTCATTTTTGCCTTTAGGGTCAGAGCTCAGTTCTGCTGGTTCTTTGTCCCACCCACTAGACAGCAGTGTCCAATAGTGTGCATTCATTATTCACTATCAATTGAAAAGTTATTCTAATTAGACAGTGCTGTAATCCTCCTGCTGCTTTGGATCAGATGTCTTCTCGTGTAAACAAAAACCCATCAGACTTGAAGAAGTGGGTCAGATCAAGAGACATCACAGTGCATTATAGCCTAATCTAGTGGAATTGATCCTAAAATGGTGGCTCTTGGTGGAGCCAGGGGACACTGGGCTGCAGCCTACACTGTAAAAAGATCACTGCATTGGAAGGTGTAAAAATTGTTTGTTGGTGTCATGTTTTTTATTTTAGGGCATGTGCTGCATTTACACAAGGAACTCCATGTCTTTCATGTTCTTTGCTTGTCAGTACAGCACAAAAAATTGAGTGAAATATCCTTTCAAAAGTCCATTTGCAGAGCAATGAAATGAAACCATCTTAATCTAACAGTATGTAAAAGTGTATAAATTTGGCAGTGACACATGGATGTATAATTGTACAGCTTATGTACTGCATTAATGAGGTATAAAACTTGTCTCAGAAATGCAGCTATGCAGGGCCTTTCATTCCACAAATCCATCAGAACAGCATATCAATGATGAAAGCATGTTCTTTCCACAGTGTTTGGAAGACATTTGTTAAGCATTAGCCCCAGTTGTCACACGGTCCAGAGAGCCACTGTGAGGCCTGAGAGTGCTGCATTTGCCCTACTTGGACTTACTCTCACTGAACTGTTAGCTGGTACAATTTAATATTTCTGTCAAATGTCAGACTGTCAGGCTGAAAGGACCAAAAGGATGTGGAGAAGTCAGGTACAGGCTTTGTAATCTTTGCATTTCTGGTCTGGGAGGAGTCTGAAGGGGGTGCTGGAACAGGCATGAGCACAGGGGAGCCCAAAGCACCCAAAGGGAATACAAAAGTGTGGTGGTTTTGTTCTGCTGGAGGGGGGAATTCTGGGGACATGGTCTGTAGGTCTGCAGACTGTTTGCACAGCTCAGCTCTCAGCTGAGGGATCCCTTTCCATGCTGTGTTGTCACTCACTGTCCCCTGTGGACAGTGAACAACCCAGGGCTGGGCAGAGAGGTGCATTCTTCTGCAGGTAGCTGGGATTCAAAACCCGGGAAAAGCAGCCACACACACCTCGAAGATTTACAGAGGTAACCTGGGGGCATGCAGAGCTCTCACTGCAGCTCAGAGCTGGGGATAGATGAGCAGACCTGTAAGAAAAAACTCAGAGTTGTAAGAAGTTTGGAAATTAACTTTGCATCTTGCCTGAGTAGTTTATAAAAAAAAGGCCAAAACCAAAACAAATAAACAAAATCAAAACCAAAAAAAGCTCCAAAATAGAAAAAAACCACAACTCCACCAAATTCTCTCCACCTCCTTGTTTTATTTCTTATTAAGTGACTTCAGCCAGATTTTATTTGTACAGTTGTTAACAGCTTACCTAAATGCAGTGGGATGCCTTTCCAAAGCTGATCAGGGTTTTATTTTGCACTTTATCAGAATGAAGTAGGTAATCTAAGCCTTTTCATCTCTGGGTACTCATCTGTGCTGAAGAGAGATCTGTTAATTATAGCCTTCCCTCAACATGGATTTTCTTTCTTTCTCTATGTGTGTGAGTGGAATCAGTGTTTTAACAAAGCAGCCAAGTAAGTTCATGTTAAAGGCTCTGTGGCAGCCCTGGATTTGCAGACCCAGAATGCAAACCTGTTACTTTTTGTGCTGGGGAGGAAGGCTCATCCCTTCTGTGGATGAGTTAAATAGAAGAGCAGCTCCACACCTGATTTTCCAGTGTTCTAAGTCCTGCATGAAGTCGAGAAACTTGGCATTGTTTTTTTCCAAGCTACATATTGAGAGAATGAATTGCAGAGGTTATATTAGCCCAGGATATCAGTATGATTAAACATATGAGAAATAGGAGAATTGAAGAATTCCATAAATAACCCCATTTTCAAATGGATCCTGAGTAAAACTTTTAGTTCAAATACATATCTAGGAGCATTTCACTCCATTGTCAGAATCAACATTATCTGTCTTTTAAGCAGGCAATGATTATAACAGTAAAGAGATGATGTGCAGATGTTGCCAATAAAAAGGGAATAAAAGAGGAAATGTGAACATCCCTATCATTAAAAATCTCAAAAAAAGCCAGTGGTGATCAAACTAGAGGGACCAAAAGAAGTTCATCTCTCCACAAATAAAAGCAAAACTGTAGAAAATATTTGTAAGCATCTGCTCAAGATAATGGGAGCCTTGGAAAGGAGATTGAAGTGACAGAACAAGCAGGTGAAAAGTAATGCATGGATGATCCTACAATTGCCTATAAGATTTAAAAGTTTATTACTGTAATAACTTTTCCACAATGGACTAACAAAAACCAAGTTGAGAACTTTACTGTGTAATTTGAGGAAGTGATCGAAACATTGTAAAACTGTTATAACAACATGGAGTTTAGATTAATGAGTTAACTAGCTTTTGCACATTTTCAGATAGTGTACTTAAACCAAACTCCATAAAAACCCCCAGATTTTATGAGTAATCCTAGTAACAGTGCATGTTACTAGGTGGTATTATGGTATTGTATATAAATAGATGTATTTTCCCTTCCAGTGCAGGTTCTTCAAATGCTAAGATTCATTATTTATACATTCCTTGGTTTATTTATTGGAATTTTACCCTTTTGACAACTTGCTTGAAATCTCTCACAGTAAGTGCCTAGCCATATTTCTTAGTTTTTAATTTCAGTAAAATGATTCCATTGTTTATGTCAAGAAGATTAAAGAAAATCACATTCCCCTGCTCATTTTTTCCCTTACAGCTGGATTACTGAGGGAAGTCATCTCTTTTAAGCAAAATGTGTACACAGTGTTTTCTCAAACACTAGGGTCATGTCTTTTGACTTGAAAATTCAAATTAATTGAATTTCAGGCCATGTCAAATTTAACACTGAGAATGGCAGGTGTCCAGTATGTGAGCCTGTCTCATTCACAGAGGAACCTCAGTGATGAATTATGGTTTCATCCTTGCAGGTAATCAGATCATGGTCAGCTAGCAATAACATTAATTCTTGCCACCTCAAAGTCTATTTGCATAAATATGGTATACAATATTTGATGCATATCGTAATAAAATACAAACTTTACTAGCATAAGATTTATTTTTTTTTTCTTACTGTAAGGATAATCAAACTAATGAACAGGTACCCTGGAAAGTTTTTGGATAAGTTTTGCATAGAGTTAATCAAATCTCAGTTGGACACAGCTGTGAGCAACCTGACAGCTGGACTAAAAGATCTCCACAGGTCCTGTCTCAGCCTTTCCTTGATTTTATATTTGCAGGATTCTTACTGTGATTTTGGTAGACTGGAACTTTCCATGCCCTGAAGTGCATTTTTATGACAAAATTTCAAGTCCAGTAAGAAGTTTGTAGTGGAAGGGCTGACAAAAGCTTTCCTACAGTGGTACAAATATGTCACTGTTATATATAGCAAGAACGGGGAGTAAGGTCTCAAATTAGAGATTGATGTATAACTCCTGCATGACAAAGCTTTAGAAATGCTTTGTAATTAGCAATTATCAGTAGGAGTCTCCTACAATTTTCTACATCATATAGCCCTTTAATGTCTGCTTTGAATTTCCTCCTAAATTAGCAGAACATCTATTTCATATAGAACATCTGTTTCATAAAGTATTTGATCTCTTTTTCTTACACTTTCAAAATGTTTGAAAAGAACCAGCTGCACCTACTTTGATTTTTGTGATTCCAGGATTGCATTTTATTATTGGTACAGGGATGAATTTTTGCTTTTGGAGAGAATGTCCTCTATGCAGTATATCTGCTATTTCAAACTCTAATGAAGCCCAATTTTTGAACTTAGATGCCTTTTTTGTTTTGGTGGTATTTTGATGCATTTTTTTCTCTTTAATGCCACACTTGTTGAGGTTTGGAGCAGGAAACTATTTCAGAGGCAGATGTTCAATCCTGATGAATGTTTTCCCCGTCCCTTCCCACTTGGGATATGCTGCTGCATTTGAAGAATCAGAGGGAAAGATGTTCTTTTTCCTCCATATTTTATCTTGGGGGTGGTTTCATTTCTGCTCTGAGAAAGTGATTTGAGGTTGCCTGAGTATTATTGAATGGAAATAATTCTGCAAGCTGCAGTGCACTCATTTCCCATTAATTTTATCAGCAGTTGGGACCACTCAGGACTTTGAAGCCAAGTTATGCAAAGCCTGTTGGGAACCTTTCTGGAGAAGGGAAGGTTTTGTAAGGAATCTAACCTGTTTACTCTCTTTAACTCAGTGACAGGCAAGTGATCAGAACAGGGACTTGGGAAGGGACTGAACAGAAAAGGAAAGGTTCCTTGATTTAGGATTGCAAAAACAAACTTGTCCTTCTTGTAGACACCTGAGAATTTAGTCTTCAAAGGACAAACATCTGACAATGAAAACAAGATTAACTTGCTGTAGAAGAATCTATCGTGATAGACAACTCTAGAAAAGTCAGAGAAAGTTGAGGAAGGGTTGTTATCTAAGGAAGACATTTTATTTCTGGTTTGCAATTGGGAAAAAGGAGGGTCCCCTTTGTGCCTTGGCTTGGGCTGTAGCTCCAAGGCCTGGCTGCCCCTGTGCTTCGGGGCTGCTCCCTCTGGCACACACAGACAGGAGGAAATCAAACCAAACCTGCTCCTGCTCGAGCTGGGGACAGGAATCTGATAAAACCTGTGCCCATCAAACAAAAATAACTTTCTGCTTATAGGACTTCTTAAGACTGTAGTCCTTGGCATTATATTGTTATTAATAGTTCACCTCCTGGTGTCATCACCCCAATTTCCTGCATAGCAGGCTTTTTACCAAATATACATACTTAGAGTAAGTGTCACTTTACTTTTGCTGTTCAGGTTGGCAATTAAGCAGCACTCTTGGAAGCAGATGTGTCTGTGTGTGTATTTATAAATATCACATATCTATTCTTACCATGAAATATATATTTTTATATGACAGACAAAACACACGCTTGCCTCTTTAATTTTTTAATTAAATACACATATATTTGCAGTCCGTATTTAAATATTTCCTATTTGTGTTGGGTCCCCCTTGATCACTATCAGTGTTGAATAATTTATTTCATCATTAAATCAATCTATTTAGGTTGATTTTTAGAAATTATGTATTTATGTCTTTTAGTAGTCTCTGACAAGGAAGCTTGCCTATGTAATTTTATTAATGTCAGGCTGAAAATGGAAATGATTTTTATATATGTTTTATGTTTTAATTGTGTGTAATTTATGAAATATGCTGAATTAAAAATTAAAAAAAAACGCTTAGGAGGCAAGTAAGGATAAGATTCTATGGTAACTGCTAAATTAATCTCAAAATGCATCTTCTTTCTGATGAGGTTTGTAAATAAAAGAAATGCCACTGCCAGTTCATCATGTTTCATTAGCTGAGGAAGCAAGTGGGGAAATTCTGATAAAAGCCAAAGGGACTTTTTTTCTTTTTCTTCCCCCTTTTTTTCCCCTCCTGATTATAGTAGAGAGAAACATCTTTCATTTTCTTTGCAGTGACCTGCTGTTAAATTTTAGTGCCAGGTATTGTAACAATCTGTTATGTTGGTTCAGGAATATTTATCAGTTTATTTTAATTGAACTGCACTTTCTTGATGAAGTCTTGAAGGGTAATCTGGGATATCCCAGAAGTTTGTGAGTGCATCACTGTGCAGCAGGGCAGAGCTGCAGGGTGGAAACCAGCTGGGCAATAGTGCTCCTCTCCAGTCTTTTGGGATTTCCGTAGTGCATCCCAACAGTGACTGAGAATTCAGTGCTCTCAAGATTGTCTGAGTTCTTATAAGCATATCTGATAAATCATCCGCTATATAAATGCATGAAAATTTGCAGTATCTCTGCAAATGACAGGAATATCAGAAGTGAGAGATAATTTATTTGGTATGGTTGTTAACTGGACATGAAGTCACTATGAGCAATAATCAGAGCAATTTCTTGTCTCTGATAGTGAAATACTGGCTTTAAACCTCATCAGCTTTCAAAGTTTTTTCCTGCGATGCTCTGTAAAAACTGATTGTTAAATATTCTGTGGGACCTCTGGCAGCTGTGCTGGTCAGACATAAAGCTGAGTTTTCTTCCATTCTCTGTTTTCTTTCATTCACTGTCTGTGTGACAGAAAGGGGCTGAACAATTCCATGTGCTGGATTGCCCAGATGAGTGAAGAAAGCTGTGCCCACGAGTGGCTCCTGCTGCTGGAGTGATGTGGCTCCCACTGGAGAGATTCCCCTGAGCATGCACAGGTTCCTCTGATCCCAGGTACAGCCCCTGTCTCACATCTCTCCCATGTGGTGTGTGGGTCTGGTAGTGAAGGGGAAATTTTTGCAGCTGATGGTGTTTGTGCACATTTGAGAAATCCTTCTAAGCCGTGTCTGTGTTGCACCATTGTCATTTGGCTGAAGCATTTTCAGTCCTTTTCAGTACTTCACATTGTTTAGTGAACTTGGAACCCGCTTCCTCACATTTAAAGGTGTTTTGGATGCTCTTGGAGAGCCTAGCATGCCTGCTAGAGCATTGCTAAGCTACTGTTGATGAGATACAAAGTGAGATGCCCATGTAATTGATACATAAAAAATGAGAAGTGCCAAAGCCCACTTGGGAATGGATGTTGATTTGCTTTTTGACAGAGGTTTATAGGTCCTTTCTACTTCACTGTCACAATTAAAATATAAGTTACTGTCAAATATATTTTCTTTGTAAATAGAGATTGAATTCTCTCTGGGGCAGTGAGAAACTTTGTTCTTTAAAGTCCAGCAAAGCTTGCACTTTTGGGGCCATATAAGCCTGGAGGAAAAACATTGTCATTCAGAAGTCAATTCTGCTCACCCATTAGGAAAGCACATTCACACTAATGGCTCCACAGTCAATCAGTGACAAAGACCTACAAGAAAACGTACTTGTTTCACTGTTCACTGATCTTGCAATTTGATCAATATTATTTTGAACGAACCTTTTTTTTACTTCATCTGTAACATCTCTTTTTACAGCCAGACTGAATGTGCATCATAAAATTCTACTGCAGATATTGCTAAAAGAGCCAGACATGTCTCTCACAGGTCGGAGTCCACAGTAGAGGCTCAACTTCATTTGCCCACATGGTTTTATCTGTTTCCAAATGAGCTCCTATTATTCTGTGGTACCCTGAGGGAGTAATAATCATGATCTCTTTGCTGACTCTGAGATGTTGCTGTTCTCTCTAGCAGAATTTGACACCATGTACCACAGCTTTCTGTTTGCTTCCAAAGTGTTAGGGAAGCTTTCAGGCTATTCAATTTTGCTGTTGTCTTCACAGAGTTTAAAAAACAGACAAATGACTCCGAGTTGTTTGCCTGTTAGAGGTGGTCTGTGCCTGTGGTTTTGAGGTCCATGTCCTGTGTTCCCAGGGTGGGAGCAGAGGCAGGGATCTCCCTGCAGAGCCTGTGCAGTCCCTGATTTCCTGTGCCCACCTCTCTGGCTGGCTGAAGGGGTGATTCAGGAGCTAAGGATCCATAGGATCTGTGTGGATGCCACTTGGTTGCTTCTGTGAAGAAAAACTTCTTCCAATGTTTCATTTCCTCTCTGCTTTTCACCCCTGCAGCTCAACACAAGCTAGGTTTCCAAGGAGAGGGTAAGAATTTTAAATGAAAATATCTATAAATCTGCGTGTCAATTGTGGTTCCATCCAAAGTGTGAATAAAGTGTAATACAAGGAGCACAGTGGAGATCAGAGGCTGTAGCAGAAGAGTTTACTTATTTTCAGTCAGTCTTGCATTTCATTGGACTTCCTGTAGGCTGTGTATTAACAGAACAGCAACAAAAATTATTTCTGCCCCGGGGAGGAAATTAGTGGATCTCTTATGCTGAGGTTTCAATTGAGGAGTAGTGCCAGAGATGACCACGTAATCTAGTTCAGATCTTACTCTTCTGCTAGAAAGAAATGGTTTGTAAGGTGTTAAGAATGAGTCAAATTAAATACAATACAGAGGAAACCATATCTAGAAACCATGAAAGGGAGGAAACCCTGTCTATTTGTGCCCCATAGCAATATGAAAAGTGATTGACTAGTGCATGCCTTAATAGCTGAGAGAGTGGCACAGGGAGAAGGTGACTGTTAGCACAGGCAACAAAACACATCTGGATGTTGGCATGAAGAGTTTTGTAGGGATTTTATAACAGAGATGAAATAAGTTTCTGTGACACTGGGATTAAGAAATGTCCACAAGCCACATACTCTGAAAGCAGAGAGAATTGCTGCAAGTTGTAAGCAGAATATGAAACTGAAGCAATCTCTGTAAAAAGTGGTTAACACAGGTAATATTCTTCATTAGCTACAGACCCTAATCAGGAGGGCCATTTTTTATTTAACACAGGTTGTGCTGTATCTGCATTTTATAAAAGTTATCAGTGGGTTTTCAATAGAGATGTCCTGATTTTTTTTATTTTCTCAGTCTCCTAGCAATGCAATTCCATTATAACCTGCAACTATTATGAATAGAAAGTCATTTGTTTGAAGAGCACTTAATAGAATAATTGATAGAAGTATATTTGTAGTTCATATAAGTGCTACCATGGAAGAAGAGGTAGAGCCAAAAGTGCAATTTTTTAAATGGATAAAGAAGGTGACTGTTAGGTTATATTTACTTTTTAATCACATAGGAGAGTGAAAGCAAGCTTTGCAAAACCACAGACAAGATGTTCAACCATTTATAGACTTACACTGTCAACACACTTTTTCAGTCAATTGTTACTTGTCTCCTACACTTGAAAACAGAGGCTTGGTGTCTTTTCCCCCTTTTTTCTTCCCTATCTGCACGGCTAATTGCAGATATTAATACAGTGGTATCTGATTCAAAATGATGGCATGAAATTTAAGAAAAAAGTAAGTGTTCCTCACATGTCAAAAAAATTAAATAACATTCTTCCCCTTCTAGATTTTCTTAAGCTCAGGATTTCCTGTGTTCTTTCAGCAGTGCTTTTAATGGGCTTTGAGCTCATCATGTTATTGCATTGGGGATAATCTCCATATGGTGAAGGTCCTGCCAGCCCTACCAGAAGGGCATTGCTATTCCTCAGTAGCTTGGAGATTCTGAACAGAGTAGTGGGCAGTGAATTTTAGAAATTACAAACATAATCAAGTGCATGTTTCCAAAATGATGAACTTTTTCTGAATTAAGGGCATTGCTTGCAGTGTATCATCATTTTTGAAGCTATTTTCAGAGCACGTACTCTCTTTGTCAAAATGAATCCTCCTGGGGATAATGTATTAAATGAGGGTGAAAATGGGTACCTTCAGCGTGAGCGTGCTGGAATTAAATTCATAACACATTACCACAATTGTAAAGATATTGCTGAAGAAGTTTTTATCATTCTGTATTTGAAGAGTATTTAAAAAAGTATAATTGAACCAACAGCCGTGGCATGATTTTCAGAATATGTGAGAACCAAAAGTCTGAATTCATTCATCCAAAAGGATTCCACCCAAATCCCTGAAGGCCTAATGAAATAATGTCTGCCCAAATCATGTTATAATGAGCCATAAATTATTTATAATTTTTTTGTGGAAGGGAAACCTCTATAAACTACAGGGATTTGTACCAGTGTTTATAAAAGTGGTTTTTTGTTTTTTTTTTCAATTGATGCTTGGAATGGTTACAATGTTTCCCACATTTATCTTTGGTTTCATTCATTTGTGCCATAATGTCAACTTGTTGATACTAGTGAGCTATTCATAGTCTGACTATTAAATATTTGTCGCTTGTTCCTAAATTTTTACTCCTGTGATGACAAAGGCAGTCTTGGCATGAGCCACAGCTCTTGAAATCACCAGGGAAGTTCCCACGGCTGTTTTTGGGCACTGCCCTCCTTTACGTGGTGTTCAGTGACTCCTCTCAGCAGAGCTGCTGGCTGAACTGAAGTCATCCCTCAGGAGGAAAAGAGGAGAGGCCAGGCTGGCTCTGCACACCCAATGCAGCTGGGAGCTGCTCAGAGTCAGAACCCAAGGAGGCCAGAGTGGCTGCAGAGCTCTCTGCACTCTCTGTCACCCTGCGAGGGAGGCGGCACCTGGTGTCCAAAACACCCCTATTCCAAAGACTTCAAACAGGCCAGAGGAAAAAGAAAAAAAGACACCCAAAAAAAGAGGTGTTAAAGTGCTGTTCTGTACTCACACATTTATGTTCTTAATTTTACACTGCCAAGCAGCTCCATGCGGGCTGGAGGGCTGGAATGGGAGAAGGGCTCACCCTGGCCTCCCTAAGCCCTGCCTTGAAAACACTACAGTCCAAATACTGTGCAGTTCTCAGGATAACCCCCAGATTTTAAAGCTTTACAGTAGTTTCATGCTGTTTATTTTAGTCAATAAAGGTGAACAGTGTTATGACACTCCACAGGCATATTTTTTCAGTGTGTAGAATCTCTCCCTAAAATGGAGTACATGAAAATACATTTCTTTGGCAGGCAGTGAAAATCATGGCTAAAAAGAGTACTTCAGAACACCTACCGAACAATCAGAAATCTCCCTTAGACTACTCTTTATAACAGAGCTGTAATTTTACAATTTATGATATTAAAATGGAGTTTGGAAACTCTAGTATTTCTATGTGGAATGTCAGAATGGTAAAAGAAAAATGCTATGCTGAGAACCAAGAATTATCTCAGCTTTCTCAGTTTGGATCCAACTAAATCTATCAAGATAAGTGACAGGTGATTTATACTAACAAGGAATTGTCTGAGAGGAAAAGAGAACTGAAAGAGAATTGAATTGAGATAGACATGAGTGAGGAGAACAAGACACTTGAATTTCTCAGATGTGTCTAAGCATGTCATTGTATAGACAAGAGCTAAGGGAGCAAAAAGAAATCACTGATCAAGCACAGAGGCAACTACCAAACAGAAACCAGAAAAAAAAAAACAAACCAAAAAAGCCCTCTGGAGAAACTAATTTAAGTATTCTAGACAAACCTAGATAATGAGGAATGTACCTTAACACCAATTTATTCCACTGACAGCCTTAAAATGTCATCTGTGTATTTACTAAAAGCATTTATCATCGTACGTCTAAATCACAGCTAATAAAACTGCAGCTGAGATGCTCTGGCAGCTGGTGCAAGAGGGGCACGGCTCGCACAGGAGGATGAAGCTGCCTGTGGGTGGAAGGGAGCTGTGACCTTCCTGGAGCAGCGCCTGTGGAAAGGCACTCCCAGGGGTGTGCCAGAGCAATCCCAGCTCTCCTGTGAATCCAGCTTTGGGGGACGCTGAGGAAGGGCCGGGAGTCTCTGTGGGGTTCCACAGAAAGAATCATTGCTCCTCCATCTGCAAACGGATCCAGGGATGAGAATGCCAAGGAAGGGCTGAGGGCTGGGAATTATTTGGGAAAAGCAGGGGGCGGGGCAGAGCATCAGGGCGAATCAGCTGAGGGCTGAGGGGCGGAGCAAAGAGGAAGGACCAATGGGGTGCAAGTGATTTGCATACAGTGAAAGAGCATCATGGGAGGGATCCCAATTGCCGCCATGACTACAGGAGGTGCCTCAGGGTTCTCCTTCCAGGGAATGGAGCATCCCTTTGTTGGCCCATGGCCTCCGCAGCCTGCGGGGTCCAGCTTTCCTGCAGCCCAGCAGATCCGAGCCCAGTCCAGCTGCCATCTCCCTTTCCACACTTACTGCCCTGTCCTTTTTGGGGGCTGTTTTTTGGCAATGCTTACAGCATGCATGGTCTAAGGCACAGTGAACCTCTCTGAGGAAAAAGGCTCGCATTGTAATATATTTGATTTCAAACTTCGGCCGTTGGAAAAGGAGGTTTTGTTCCAAGAAAGGGCCTGCTGAGCTCACGGTCCCAGCTCTGCAGGCCTGGCTGTTGCTCAGGGGGAGCTGCAGGAGGCTGAGAGGCAGAGCCAGGGGCAGCCCATGGAGGCAGACACGGAGCTGCTGCTCCCCGGCTGCTTGGGCACGGGGCTGTCACCCTGCAGGAAACGCCGTGGGGTGAGGGCACAGCCCTGCAGGGACAAGGCCGCCAGGCCACTGCCCCCGGGTCAGCACAGGGGCAAAGGGACAAGGCAGCTGTCCTTGGGCGAGCTCTCAGCTGAACCCCACGGCTCTCAGGGGCTTCAGGCATGTGCTTGTCAACCTGACATGCACCAGGAAGGGGGATTTCACAATGAGATTTGCTTAGGTTTTCACACTTCCATTTTATGAAAGGCAATGAATATTCTGCTTGTTGGGAGGTTAAATATAAAAGCTTGTCTCTGGTGCAGCTGCCATTATTCTGTTGCAGTGTACCTTTCTCTTTTTTGAAGTGAAAAATTCATTACTTCAGACCAACTGTTCCTTTTTTCCTTCTTTAACATTTTTTAAATAATCTTTGAAATTCTAGAATAAAAAGCTGAGAAGAAGTGTCAGAGCTGAACAGATCCAGTTCCTACACTGTGGTTCCAGCTTGCATAATTAGATCTTCTAAACTTAATTAAATCTTCTTTTAGTGCTGTTCAGACCTGTCTACAGCTTTCCATTTGGTTATATAATAAACCTGTATCGTTGTTTAATTACATCAACTGTGTTGGTTGGCTGAGCTGAAATCAGGTTGCTTCCTTGAACACACAGCATTTGAAAAAGAGAGAGACCATTTATTCCCATTTTCTTCACTGCATGCTTTGATGTGTGTAGCGTTCACCTGTGCCTGTCTGTTCATTGTTTCTAAGTAATTATTGCAGTTTAAGAGCCATTTAATTATAACTTCTTATATTTATTTTATTAATGAGTCAAAAGAGTATATATTTCTCCAGTCAGTACAATGAATTCTTTTTATGGTAACAAGGGAAATTCTCTTTTCAGTAATGATGGCTACATTCTGGTAATTTACGTAGCCTAATTGGAATATTTCTTGTTGCAGTCTTTAAAAATAATTTTTTGTGTGCATTGCCAGTGCATTCCAATGCCAGTTACTCTTACAATTTGTCTTATTGATGCCACTCTTCTGTGCCTCTATGAGTATTAAAAATTCTGACTGTCATTGTATAGGTCCTCTTAAATGTTAAAACCATCTGGGAATGTCTCAATGAATTAGTCTTGTGTAAACATTAGATGCAGAACAACAGCAGTGAATTCCATCTTCAGCTTATGCTGTAACCACGAATGCTTTAGTCCTTATGGAAACTTTCTGAATTCTTTTTAAAAGTTTAAGGAGATAATAAGGAAAGCTGACAGGTTTAGGTCTAGAAGTTGGTGCAAGTATCTATTTAACATTCATACTTAGGAAGTCTGTCTAAGAAATAGCAGTAGTGTGCAATTTGTATCCTTCTGCATTGCTTACTGTATCGAGGGTACGTCTGGCCAGTTGAAAAGGAAAGAGAAATCCATTTGCTGCCTGGGTAGTTCCATTTTGTGTTTACATGTAGTTTACAGGGAAGGAAATGCATTTTTCTTCCCTCTGGAAGAGCTGACTCTCATATCCATTTGCAGGCTGTATGTTATCTGCTGAAGCTGGGAGACAGTAAATACTGTCTATAAAGTGCAGTTTCTATACTGAACTCTAATAAATACTCAGATTCTGATATTTTCCAAGGATTCCGATGCTGAGCAGCTTAACTGAAGCACAGCAAGCAGCAGCTTGCTTCACACTCAGTTTCCCAGCAGATTGTTTTCTTTTGAGGCTAATAATTTATCAGGGTGAGCATCTTCCTAATTCTCTTGCAGAGGGGCTGGCAGTGGTGCCTGGGCAGAGAAACAGCTGCAGTCAGCACGTGGCTGCAAGGCTGGACAGCTGAGGGACACTAGGGGCACAGGGCAGCCAGGAGAGCAGGGGAGGGCTCTGCTTCCCTGGCACTGCTTGTCCCCCCTCTACCATGGATGTCCCCAGAAAAAGGGGTCCTGCATGTCCAGCTGTGGCCTATTTGGGTGGCACCATTTCACGTGGTCATTCCTGGTGAACATTTCTGGGGCTTGGTTTGTTCATTTTTGAGGGATCTCACTGCAGGTATGTCTTTACTCCAGGTATTCTGTAACTGGAAAAAAACTTTATCCAGTTTTCCTTCAGACACTGAGACACATAAATGTCCCTTTATGGACACTGGGTCTTTTCCTCAGTGCATTGTGTTTGCCAGTGTGCCACAGAGTCTGCACCAGCAGTGGGAGCCTGCCCTGTCCCAGTGTGCTCCTTCAGACCCCTCTGAAGTGGATCTGCCACTGGCACGTCCTTGGGGACAGAAGGGGTTCCGTGGGAGCACAGGGCATTCAGCATTCCCCCTGACTGCCTGTGCATTGTGCTCCCTCAGCTCTGCTGGGCCTGGATTTGCTTCTGCCCAGAGCCAAACAGGAGAAGGAAACAAAAAATTACATTTTCAAATGTGGCCATTTAAAGGCACTTTCTGTAGATTTTGTTCTAAACACACGGAAGAAAACCAAGCAGCTTTGAGTGGAACACAAAAGTATCAAGGACAGAGAATTGGTGTCCCTTGACCTGCTGACTAGAAGACTAACTAATGTATTATCCTTTTTCTAGTCTTTCTCCCCTTCCCCTTTTCCCTTAATTTCAACCAAAAGTGTAATCCAGTCAAGAAGAGTGTGGCAAACCCCATAAACTGCTGCTCCATCTGTGGCTGCCCGTGCTGATCCCTGGGTTGAGGAGCCCCTGGGGTGAGAGGCCGTGGCTCCTGTGCCTGGAGGCAGGGATGGAGATTTGCTGCCAGGACAGAGGACACGTGCCAGCACCAGCCCTGAAATGCCCCTCGAAAATAGCAGCATCTGCTGAAGGCATCCTGATTTATTTTTCTTAAACGTGGAATGTTTCTTGCCATGAGTGCAGCCCTGTTTCGTTAAGAAGGGGCCCTAAAGCACCTTAACCTGTGTTTGACCTGGCTCTGCCACTATCTGTGACAAAATTAGAGAATGTGGTTGAAATGATAGACCCAAATAATCTGCAGCGATCAGAAGAGAAGCCTCTGTACAGCTGCATCTTATTGCTATCAAAACTTTGAATCATAGTGATTCTAAAAGAATTTGAATCAGCTTGTAACTTGATTTTCTAGTCTTATCTAATATTGTCTGCTGGAGAAAATACAGGGAAGCTCTGATAACACACACACACGTACATGTAGCAAAGATCAAGGTAACTGCTGAGTTTGGCTGGCAATTATTCAAGCCTTAGGATACCATTTTCTTGAAAATACACACAAGGGAGAAATGAAAAATAACCATAATAAATTATTAATTTTAAGGAAATTAATATGCTAGCTGCAAAAATAATCACTCTGAAATTCAAATACAGTTAGAATGGTTTAGCTGGTTAGATATGTTAAAAATTATTTATGGAAGTATAGGTTGTCATAAAAGTTAGCTTTGGATACACAGCTGCTTCTACTTTAATTCTACATGAATTAGGTAAATACAAATTGTGTTATTTCCTACAAACATTTTAGGCTCTAATTTTATTTTTATTTTGACCTGAATGCTTTTTCTGTTTATATTTGTAATTCTCCAAGGTATAACTAGTGTTTCATCTGCTATACAAATACAGTATTTGCTTATTGCTGAGAAGGAAGCCTTTAAATATTTAACAAAATAATGTTATGCTTGCAGAAACAGAACAGAAGAAGTTTTGTAAATCAAAATGCTGAATAATGTGTTTTTAAGGAATGTGTGATGAATTATAACTTTTTCTCACATGTCTGTGCTTTGAGTATAATGGGCCTTTGGACCTCATTTATGCTACAGACTGTAGATAAATCAAGTCACTTTATTATTTTAATTTTCCCCTTTCTCAACTACTTCTTTGTGTTTAACATGCTTGCCCTTAAAAACTTGCATTTCAAAATTATCCAGGCAATTATCTTTGGCACATTTTAAAACAAAAATACTTACTTAGAAAAAGTTAAGGGTGTTTCTAATCAGTGGAATTGATTGTCCTAATAATCTTGTTCTGGGGGGAGATGCCAGTGGATGTGCCAGGGTGGCTCCTGTCAGCTCCTGGAGGAACTCTGTCACTGGAAATAGGTGCAGCCTTCAAATGGGCCACCTTGTGATCCTTGCCTCAACAGAGACAGCAGCAAGACCTTTTTCAGATAAATAAGATATTTTGCATCATTGGTAGATAAAGAAGCCATATTGGGTGGTAGTTTTATAGACTGTTGTCAATCTGTGTAACAAACCAGCTGATGATAATTAATTTGATCACTCATCTTTATTAGTTTGAAATGTGGCTATTAGGACAGGAGACCTGGTAAAAGGCGTTTCCAGCCCTGGGCTTTTCAGTTTCAGAAATATCAAAGTAAAAATGCAAATACCACAAAACTGAAGCCAGAAAAGGGACGTTTTCCACAGCAGTGCTCTCAGAACCTGATATTCTGTCAGTTCACCAGAAGATCTGTTTAATTTCTTGGCACAGGACTTGTTAGAGGGTTCTGGATGGTTGGTGTATCATTTTTTACCATGGTAGTCACAGTCACCTAAAGGGCTCCTAGGGCACCTGAAGAGCTTATGGAGTTGGGTGGATTAACAATTAGTCAGACTGAAAGCAAAATAAATATTTCTTTTATTGCATAAGAAACATTCCGTGTGTTTATAAGCCTTCAACTTAGTACAAAGAACCTTATGGAGTTATTTTTGTGTTAAAATTCTGTGTGCTTTGCTTATGATGCTTATCCAAGCCACTGTTTCTCCAGCTGTGGGGTGTCCCACTTCTTGAAAACTACAGAATGCCAAAGGAACTGAAAAAGCTTTAAAGTGTTCAGAATATTCTACCACCTATCTCAGAGTTTGCAGGCAGATGGAAACAGCCAAAAGCGAGGTGATATTTTCAGTAAGTCTGAGAAGTACTGATGGAAGGAATTCTTAAGCAGCTCCTTTCCTCTTGATATTCATATTGTTAAATAGGGATATTTGAACTTCTTTCTGTGCATGGAAAAACACAGAGGGAATCTGATGGATATTTCTATTTTAATTTGAAAGACTGTAGTATATCAGGGGAACATGTGGGAAAGAAATATTATGAAAGTGTGTAATCTATTTTAAGCTAACCCACTGTAGTAAGTGAAAATGAGTGGAAAAATAATCGTGGCAGTCTCTGAATCACTTTAACACCAACACTGACTCACATGTTTTGAAATTGAACATCCTGCCTCATCCACATTCTGCCTCCTTCCCTGTCTGTAGCTGTACTGAATGTCTGGGTAACACCTCTTGATGCAGATAATGGCACTGCCACTTTTACCTTCCAGTAACATTCCTTTTCAAGCTGTGCTTCTGTGTTGATCCTTTGCCAAAATTCCTTCCTTTGGTATATTTAATAGAGGAGATGGCAAATACTTGCCATTTTGCCATACTTGCCATTTTGCCTTTTTCCATTTTGTTCTTGGTAAATAATTATGTGAATTACTGGGGGGGGGCAGGCGAAAACTAATGTTAATAACATGCAAAATTGAGCCTTCCTTGGCTTTGTTTTGAATTATTGTTTTTCATTTTAATTACATTTGTGGCAGACTTCTAGTTAAAATGATTACTGTTTTATTTTGTGACAATCTCAGTAATCACTTTTCTGGATTTGTACTTTGGAAAGTTCTGTGTTTGGGATTCTTTCTCTCACTGCCTCCTTCACAGGTTTCTGGAGATCCTGGTTCCATCAGTGATAAATTTCTGCCTAGGAAGAGTTTGTATCTCTCACTTGAGGCTCATTGTCTTTTGTATTGTACTGTATTGTATTGTATTGGGAATAAGGAACACAAAAAGTTAACTTCTTTGGATGTCTGAGAAGGCAGAAATCTGCAGTTTAGTACAGTTAGCCTTTAAAAAAATATGGGGGTGGAAGGGCAGGAGAGAAGGATTACTCTGGAAAGCCTCACAGATTGTACATCTGCCCCTGTAATTCAAACTGGGACTTAACACAAAACTAGTGAAGTTGATTGAGTAACTTAATAGTGGCAGAATAATCTCCCTTTTTCAGTGAAAAGTGTCTTGGAAACCCTCCGTCACCACCCCCTCCTCTTCAAATGTTTGAATGCTGCTTGCTTTACTTGCCAAATATAGAATTAAACACCTGCATGGTTGTTATGCACAGCTGTATCCATCTGCTGAGCATGCCACTTGCCATTTGCTTTGATTAAGAGCAGGTTAAGAGACTTTAATTAAATGAAGTCCATAATACAGTGAAGCATCCACCTCTGCAGCCTCTTGCCTTGATTATATGTTTCTCTGCTTTTCTCCTTGAAAAAGACAAGCTATTGACTCCAGAAGGGATACAATTTAATGATAACAATAGGTAATGATTTTCCAGTTTAAATATAGAGCACGCTGAGGCTGAAACATTGGCTGGGATTCTGTGAAGCAGTGGTTCTTTCTCAAAGGTGTGGAGTGGGGCTCACAAACTTCTTTGGAGAGGCAGACACTGTTTGCTGGTTCTGCTGCCATCATGTAGCATAATCATATTGCACTGTCCCTATAAAGACAATATTTTTCCTGAAACCATGGTTATCTGTGATTAGAATAGGGGATATATTGGGAATTATCCCATGGAAAAGCACATAAACCAAGAAAAGATTACATAGAACTCTGTCATAATAGGCACATTTCCCTTTGGATGCAAAAGAGTATTGCAGAGTTACAGCTCTAAATGGCTCTTGAGGTGCTGGGGAGAATGAGCCCTGTCCAATCCCAAATAAACATCAGAGCACCCAGTCAAAACACGACTCTGAGTCACAAACTTTCTTCCTTCTAATTGCTGTGACTCATTAGGTTTGCATCTTAATGAGAATTAGCTCTATTGAAGTCAACTGTGATGAAATGCATGCAATAATTCCTGTGTACATTTAACACAGATATTCTGGTGCAGCACCTTTAGCCTGATAGCAGCCGTGGTCTGCAGTTTGCAGTAACAGGAGCAATCAATGGTACATTTAAACAAAAACTAGATTGTATGATTATGAAATCAGGGTGAGATATGGGGCATATAGACTAGCTGGCTGTTAACAGCCTGAATTTCACAAACAAATGAAAAGAGAATGTCAAATTAGTGACAATAATCTTCAAGTGATTCCCTTTGGTTCCTGGTGGTCATTTTTCTTGAAGGGAAATCCAGAGGACCTCTCTGCAGTGAAACTATGGAACTTATAAGTGATTATTGCTGCACACTTCTGTAATTCAAAAAAATGTAAAATAAATTATTCTGGATTGCACCAGAAAATTGCTGAAAAGTAGTCATGGGTGAAATTAGGCTTCAGTTGTTGTTTTGCTTGTTTGGGAAATATTAGGGAACATCTGTAGCTAGAAGGTATGTCCAGAGTAATTTTCTGGCTTTTTCAGTGCTGTTCATCCCGTTTCTAAAGGCAATAAAGTGAATAAAGAACTTCAGAAGGGCATTTAAACAGAACAAGGCTGAACCTCTGCATTGAGACTGTGCTTGGAAAAAAAAGTACAACATATTTATAGAAAAAACCTTGCCAGGATTAGAGAGAAAAGACAGACTTTTCAGTCAAATGGCAGTCAGTTTTTGAATTAATGTCATGTTAAGAGAATATGTAACTTTAGATCTGAAATGCATTTATTTTTACCTCTTTGTCTTATGACATTTGCTTTCCAACTTAGCTTGAGTACCTTCTGAACCTTTTTGCTTCTTTTCCTCACATTTTCATATACAGGCCCAGCAGACATAAGGTACAAGTGAAAGTAGGAACGAGCAGATTTCAAAAGAATCCTCCTCTAGAACACAGGCAATTTGTTGAGACCTCTAGCATTTTTATATCTATTAAAATTTTATCTAACCACATCTTCTGCAGGAGTTTGGGACTGATTTTGGGTGTGAGAGATTGATTTGTTCAAATCCTGCAATGAGCAGCATAAAGAATGTCAGAATTTCGTTATGAGCATTATCTGTGGAGGTGGCAAATGAGCCTTTCCTAGGTAAATCTAAGTATCTTCCTAGAGTTTCAACTTGCATAAGGCTGTACTAAGTGTTGTCTTTCTGACCTTCTCAGCTTATTGAAATAGTGTTTTTCTGAATGCATAATGCTTTTAACATTTATTGGCATTTAGGAAGGTGTGGCTTTGTCTCAAGACTCAAAAAAAAAAAAATCTTATTTCATGACTAAAAGAAATGAAGAGGGCTTTTTCTTACTATTCATTTATGCCTTGGGATACCTGCAAAGACAAAGAACAGACAGGTCCATGTGTCCATGCTGAGCAACACAAAATGAAGTGAGGGTTGTGTTTCACCTCAGGCATCTCTTTTCTTATAAATACAGGGAATATGTGAGTATTCACAGATCTCATTCTGACCTGAAGTTTTATCTCAGACATGAAAATATTTCTATGCAAGATGGCCAATATTTATGGCCTTGTAAGAATGTGGTTTCAATAAATCTGCCTCTTCCAGAGAAAGGAAGCATTTTGCCATAATCTTCTGTGCTGGTGTTGATTCAGTTGTGCTCAAGAGGAGCCAGAGGAACTGGGCATGTTCCCACTGCTGAGCAGCAGATTCAGTGCCACCTTCTGTGTTCAGCAGGAGCCCACTGGACACACTCCCAGTACCTGGCCAGAGGGGTTTTTTTGGCTAAGCAGGAAGCCTCTCTGCATGATTCCCTGGCTGGAAATATGCAGCAAGGGTCCAAAATCCTGTGGGAGTGTTTCAGGTTGCTGTTTGCCAGGTTCTCAGTCACCTTCCTGAAAGGAAAAGTTGATCTCTAAGCAGTAACTCAGTCCCCAGCCTGAGACACTCCTTACACCTGTGGTTCCTCTAAGGAAGGACATTAGATCTTCCTCAAGGCAGATGTGGATGGACATGGTCATTGTTTAGCACTTGGTGCATACTTCAGCTTTATGGAGAAAAACTTCCACTGCAAATGGCTACAACTATCAACATAACCATTTGTAAAAAAACGACACCAGGATATCAATCAAGTTGACAAGTTTTAACAAAGCTGACCTTTGTAAGCCAGAGAGAACTGGGTGAAAGTCACTTTGCATTCGAATAACACCCATAAAGAGCAGTGCAGGTACTGCAGGCACTTTAACAGTGTGGGCACAAATGATCTGTGGTGTGATTTAGATGATAACAAGAAAAGTCTGTCTGTTCTCTTTATCTGGCCCTAAAGCTCTGCAGACTGACCTCAGAGCTGAGGTTTAAAAAGAATCTATAACGTTAGCACCTCATAATGTTGTGATGTTACTGTGTTCTTTGAAATCACATTGGAAGTTTATAGCACTCCATAGTGATTTAATATTTATTTAGCATCAAAGATTATCAAAATAGAATTATAAGAAAACCCCAAAGGTTATGTCCTTTCAGTGAGCCGGAGTCTAAATCTGCTGCTTTATCTTACTCCCATCCAGTAACAAAATCCTGCCTTAGATTTTTGCTGGTTTAAAAGCTTTCAAAAACACCATTAATGATCCAGATTAGGGAGGAAATCAGTCTAGGATTTATCATAAGATGCCAATAGGAACCTGCCTAGCTAGGACCAGCAAGAGCAAGTTAATTAGACTGTGCCCAAGGCTGGGACAGCTGATGAGGTGAAACTGCAGGCTGCAGCTAGGAGTTTATGCAATTCATCATCAGTTAACACAGTTGTACTGAGCTACAGATAGAATCTCTCCATGGTCCTGAGCTGTGCTTGGCTCACTGAGTTGGGCTGACTTGAGCCTGGAAGGAGCAGTTCAGTGAAGGAAAGCTCCAGAAGGAGAATTTTTAGTGTTTAGCCCAGTCCTTGTACCTTTTATACTGTTTCCCAGCTGGTCCTTTCTACCTCAAATCAACTTTATTTCAATTGATAATCTACTGTCTAAAATAACCCATTTACCTGGTTCTCTGCATCTCACTGTGGTTTGCCAAAATTATTTCAAAATTTGATTTTTTTCCGCTAAGTCTATTAAAAGAAAAAGCAAGCAGACTTAGCAGCATTTGTGTCCTCTAGCAAAACAAAGTGCACATATTCAGTATAGGAGGAAAAAAAGGAAAAGGGGAATGTGGGGCAGCAATTGGACTGAAACTGTTATTCCAAGTACTTTTTGCCTTAGTGCTGTGGTTCAGTGAATGATCTGAGGCTCTAACCCATCTTCAGCTTGTGTTCTGAGGTCTGCAGGTCCATAATTATCTGATATGTACCTCTGGCTTGCTGTGAGCAGTCTTAATTCTGTTTAAAGTGTTAGCTGTCTCTGATAATAAGTTATACAGGCCACCAAAGAACTGACATCTCTTGTAAATGGACACAGCAGGAATGCAGCAAACACCATCACTGCTGTCCTGGATAGGAGAGGAGCACAAAGTTCAGTGATTTATTTCTCTGTCACACTTTCACTACCTTCATTCTTTAAGGCTTTTGTCATTCCTTCTCCATCTGGGGAGATGTAGTCCCATCAGCTCTGGGCCAAACGATGTTTCATTTGTATCCACTGTAACTGTATCTCTAGATCTGTGGAGATTTTTCTTTTCCTTATGGGATTTCTTTTTTTTTTTGAGGAAAGGATAAATAAGGTCTTTGTGCTAAAGGGTTCAAATCCAGTTGTCCACGCCCAGACCTCAGCCTGTTTCAAGCCTACCACAGTCTGAGTGCAGAAGAATATAACTCCTTTCTCAGAAACACAGCGTCATTGGCAGCCAAAGTGTCCCATGAGAGACTTCTTCAAAGTCTCAGCTTACGTAAGCAGGAAGGGCAGAGCACGGGAAATGGGGCAGCCAGGAGCTGGGTTTGTGACCTTGCTGTGACCTGCCCATACTGTGTTTATTCCCAGGAATGAAGGTGAATTCCAATTATTTGTCACTCCCCTGCTGCCACTCTTTTCTGTTGAGCTGCCCAGGCTACACCTTGTGTTGTGAGGCACAGTGTGAGGATTCACTGAAACAGGCACAGATTCTGTTCATGGCCATTGTCTGCCCATTTGTTCCTGCCTATATCTCGTTCATTCATCAGAAAATATTTGGAGCTGACATAAATAGAGGTACAGAATTTCAAACTCAGTTATGCTGAGAAAAATGCCATCAGAGTTTTTTTAATAAACAGATAATGTCAGTTGCCTCCCCAGTGCAAAGACACACGGTGTCAATAGAAACAATTACTGCGCTGTAATTTAATTTGAAAGGCTACTGGCAGACAAACAGACAAGCAGTTTAGCAAGATTGATGTAAATGGTGGATTATTTAGGATAGATATGGATCCAGTCTAAAACCAGGAGACTGCTTCTGTGTGTCTCACATAAGTGTTGAGAAAGACTTGAGTTAGTGAAAGTGGCATTTGTTTTTCTAAAATGTCTTTGTATATAAAGCCCGCAGCTGAACTGAAATAGGACCTGGATCCAAAACTAGTAGTAGTAAATTGTTTTCCCAAACGAAATTCAAACCCTGAGTTTTTCTAATACCCTATCAAGTTTTGCCCTTAACTTTGCTTTGAGATCTCTGAAGTCGGATGTCTGATTTAATCGTGCGTAACAATCAGTTGTAACCACACTATTACTTCTTCAAATCGTGATAACCCAGGTTTGCTGAGAGATTATAAAATGGGATACTCTCTTATTCCAATAAACACAACAAATTGCTTTAAATAACTTGCCTTAAGGCCAACATACAGAGGTGAAAGTTCCTGCAAATCCTGTAATGCTTTCCCAGTGTTTTTTCATTGAACACAGCAGAAGTTACAGTGTGTAGATATGTGATCAGTTTTCTTTGAAGCAGTTCAATGAGCATTAAAGTTTTGTTCTGAGCTTTAAAGGGTAGTAAAGTTTATGGCACATCGTGCAGCCAGCCTTCTTTCTGACAGCAGCCTAATTATAAACCTTATGCAGTCCTTATGCAGATGACCCAGGTGTAGACAAATAACAGAGTGTGCCTTAGTTGCCAAAATTTACAGGTTAGCCCCACATACTCAACAATTCACACTGAGTGTGTTTCTGCAGTTTCTGGCAATTAAGCATATGGGCATTTGTATTTCTTTTAAAAGATTTGAGCCAGATAATTTTGGGCAGACTGTGTTCAGGCTGAGTGGTGATCTTGAAAGTTTATCCTTGGGTATGTTGAAGTCTGGAGAACTGGGGCATAAGTCATGGAAATGCTTGCAAGTCTGGTTTCTTAAACCCTTTGGCAGGCTGGATTCTTACTTTGTCTGCAGGGCACAGATTGGGCTGGGGCATGGAGATGCAATTATCACTGTTCCAAAGTGATCTCTTTTCTGCAACCTCTGAGTTTCCCTTTAAAAATGGAGTAGAAAGGCTTTTCTGCCGAAGAAATCAGGGTGAATTTGCTGTGAATTGATGGCATGCCATCTTTCCTGTTCCACATACTCCTTCATGCAGTCTCTGTGGTCGTGGTTAAAGACATTCCCTGTCCCCTGCCTCTCCCAAATGTAATAGTTATAAGTGATGGAGAGATGTCAGCTAAACCTGAAGGGAACCTGCTATGGTGGTGTGGAGAGCCACAAACTGCCTTATTTATCCTGACACAGCGTTAATCAGCTGTCCTGCACAATCAGTTTCATGTCACCCTTGTTAACAATTTAATTCTCCCTGTGAAAGAGGGAGGGAGAGGATGATGGATATTTATAGTTCCCTCTTTGTGACCTCTCATTTAGTGCCACCACGAGAAGGCAGGAGCTGCCTTCAGCACCAGCACCACCTCAGGTGTCCAGAACACACTGACTGGAACAGGCTAATGAGGAGCCTCCATGGACTCAATTAATTAATTATAGACATAAATAACTCACTTATTGCAACTTTTTCAGCTTTCAGGGCATCCTTTTCTTTGCATGAATATATAGCTATGCATATATCTGCATTTCCCTCTTCTCTGCTTCCTGCTGAAGGAGTATTTAGTCATGCAGTGGGAAACAATGGTTTTGGGGGGAAAAAAATCACCTTTCTGAATTACAGCTGTGGGTTCAGTTGAACTTTAAGAGATGGTGATCTTGCAGGCTAGTTCTTAATATGAACAAAATTATACCTCCTATTCATAGAGGTAAAGGCTTCCATGTGGGATTAGTCAAAGGGAAACAGAAGTGGCAAAACCAGTAAAAAAGAGAGGGAAAAATGGAAATACTCAACCAGACTAGCAGAAAACCTTGGACATGCATAAAAAGATGGATCTAAAGGCACATGGAAAAGGGGTGGGTGGCTGAAATAGCAGGAGCAGCAGCATCTGCTGCTGAGAGCAATGGTGGTATATGGGACAGGAGCAGATGCTGAAATAGCACCAGCAGTGATATCTCCTCTCACTGCACACCCAAACCTCGCTTTTAGGGGTGGCTTAATGGACTGTGAGAGAGCAGACAGACCATTATGGTCCATTGGGCAGATACGTGTTGGGATGAGTGGTGCTGTGCAGGGTGTGATGGAACAGGAGCTGCTGTGCATTTTCAGCAGCCCTGGAGCCAGGCCAGTCATGAGCAGCAGCCTCTCAGCAGATCTCTCTTTTCCTCTCTGAAAGAGGCAGTACTTGGGGTCTTTGTAATCAAACCACTCCAGAATTTCCAGATAAATTTTTAAGGTTTTCATTCATTATTTGTTATCTTAGGGGTTTTTGTTTGTTTGTTTTTTTTCTTGGGACACCAAATGTGTCTTTTTTAAAGGATGAATACATTCCTTAATACATTTCCTGGAGTCCAGGATGACCTTCACACTTTCTCAATTCCTCTTCCTTCTTTTTTAAAAAAGTTGCAGTAGTCCTTTAACTGTTGCAGGTACACATTCTCCCTTTGAGTTACCTTGTGCTGCAGGAACTTGTAACAGCAGAGAACCATCATCTTGCCCCCTAGTGCTGCCCAAGCATTTTTCTGTGTTTAAAAAACGGTACTTTAATCCTTAATTAAAAATTAGTAATTGCAGTTATGTCAGCTGATTTTACAGAGGGTTTGGATTAGGCCTGTGCATGTCAGAATCATTAGGTTGCCCATCCAGTCCTTGAAAGTGCTCACACATTTTAGAATCTCAATTTGTTGTCTTCATTGGAAGTATGTATACATCCAAGCCTCTTGTTGCCTTTGAGCATGAAAAAGACAAGAGGGTACCCTATGAATAGACTGTGTGAAATATAAGTTGTTTAAAAGACATTTTTTTAGAGGAGCAGGGCCTTGATTGAGCAGATTTGGAATCTAAGCATTGCACTTAGGAGCTGCCAGGCTGCAGCAGCAGCACGTGCTCAGAGCTGTGCGTGACTGCTTCTTACAGCCCAAGCATCCAGTTAATCAGAACTGTGCATCTGTGCTGTGGGCATCTCCCAGCACGTCCTCCACTGGCCAGGCTCTGACCTCCCAGGCACACGAGCACAGCTCTGCTGCCATTGCCATTGAGTGTGTCTACAAGCTCCCACCCACAAATGTAACCTAAAAATGTCCAAACCATTAATTAAGATAATCAATGAATTTTCCCCCATGCAAAGAAGTCTGATGGTGCCTTTAACCTTGGAGCTAAATTTTAGATCTAAATTCTAATTTCTGGTAAACTTAGGATTAAAATGGAGATGTTGACACAGCAGAATCACTGCCATAGAGAGAGCAAGTCACACACTTTATTGTAACAGCTCTTGATTGCCTAGCAAAAAATGCATAATGAATAAACATTATTTTAAAGGGCTTGATAGCACAATGAATTTTTCAGTGGGAGAAACAGAAGACAGAGTATTTAAAAATACATGACTTTCATATTTGATTATAAGTCAAGAAGCAGCAGAAAGAACCAAGAAAATTGATAGCAATGGCAGCAGGCACCAAGCTTTCAGTCTAGAATTAATGAGGTTATTCATAATAGAGAGGGAGTGACATAGTGATTAGTTAATTACTGTGCAGAAACATACAATTAATGCAGAACTGGAATTAGTATACAATGAATTAAAATGCCACATAATGCAAACAACAAAACTGAGAAAGAAACCTTGATTGTTGATTGAAGTTGTTGTAACAGAAAAGTGTGTTGAAATCACAGTGGTTTAGCTCTGAACAGGGTTCACTGGTGTGATGTGGTTCAGGTGGTTACAGGAATGCTGTGATGGAGAGGGGAGTGCATCGATTGCACACTGCTCTGCACTGGGGCAAACGAGGCTGTAGGGCAAGGGGCTGCCAAGGTACACTGCTAA
Source organism: Thryothorus ludovicianus (assembly GCA_013397245.1). Lineage (NCBI taxonomy): Eukaryota > Metazoa > Chordata > Aves > Passeriformes > Certhiidae > Thryothorus > Thryothorus ludovicianus. Next base: position 144,416 of record VZTB01012987.1, on the reverse strand, counting down.
GGAGCTTGTGTGCATTGTAACAGGAATCTTCTGCAGCTGTTGATAAAATGTGAGATATTCAGGCTGCCTGGTGTGTCAGCTGTCCTGTGATTGCTGCAAGGAGTGCCGGGGCAGAGGGCAGAGCTGCTGCTGCCCGTGGATCCCACAGCAGAAGCACTCTCACAGGTTCCAGGGATGCAGGGTGGCTGGTGTGTGGCACATTCAGCATCTTGTGGCCGGGCAGGGGTGAGGGATGGTTTTGCACAGGGCTGTAGGTGTCTGTTCTGTGTGATCTCTGTGCACCACAAAGGATGAGGGCAGCTCCAGGTCAGGAGCAAACGGTGTTTGCCATGCCAGTCTCTTTTCCTTCTGGGGGAGTGGGGGTTAGAAAAGGTTCAGTTGTGTAAGGCAAGGAAATATCTCAAACTACATCACACCATAACTTAGAGCTGCTCTGGGTCTGCTGTGAGCTATATCTGTGAAAAAAGGCTTTTCATTTTCTCTCTCTATTTCTCTCTACCTGTCTTCTGCAGAACAGCACTCTTGGTACAGCTGCTGCCAGCAGCACCCAGCACGCTCCAGGCTGCATGGGAGCTGCAGGGACTGTGCTCCAGCTCCCAGCAGCCTGACAGCAGCTGCAAAACCTTGGTCTGCAGCATCCTGCGTTTGGCAGAGCACTTCTGCAGCAGTTCAGAGTTTGAAAGTGTACAGGTTTTTAACTTAGATTGCAGAAAACTGAGCTGATAGCATTGAAAGAGCAAATTTATTCTCTTTTTCCGTTTAGCAATGTAAATAAGAGTGATATTTTAGAAATAAGATCTGATTTCTATCCTAAGTAATTAAAAAGCTGAAGTGGAAAAGTAATTTATTGTAGTGTTGTGCATAAAAGTATCCTTGAGGAAATTAGGTGAAAGAGAAAAATTTGAATAGGAGCATTTTGCAGAAGGTGATTTATACATGGCAGTGTATAGTTATGGTCACTGGTTTATCTTATATTTGTTGTGGTCTAACATGTATTACATTGGTGATAGTTGAGTTCAGCTGCATTTGAAAGTCACTGGTAGTGCATTTTCCTGGGACATAGAACTCTAGCATTTACCCTTTTATTTCAGATGAGTTATAAAGATAAAAAAATGAATAGCAAAAGCATTATTTTATAAAAGCGTAGTCACGTATTGCGCCACTTGTGTCAATACAAAAATATCAGTAGTATATATTGTTATAGGAACTTTAAAATGCAGATGTTTCTGGGCAGGAACAGGAAAACCAAATTCGCTGTGATAAATTCAAGTCTCTGACTGAAAAAAAAGCTTTAGTCTTAAGAAACAGTCAAGAGCTAGGGAAAAAACAAACCCCAAACCTGCTAGCACTCTTCTATCATGGGCCCAATTCAACAGAGAGTGCAAACAGTTTAGTTTAGTTTCTCAGAAAGACTCTGTGGAGCTCTCTGAAAGCCTTTCATTACGTCCCTAGATGCTGTAAGACAGGCACTAATTTTTTCCAGGTAATTTCTGAAGAAGACAATTTTCAATAATAGTGTGTGAGAAGGTCCACATTTACTAAGTGTTTAAATCTGACCCTGTAAGTTGAGGGCAGAACTCACTGAATTTAATCTCCTGGCCCTGGTGATGCTGACTTGTGGGAATTGAGGCTGTGTGTGACTGCTGGAGTGCTGGATCTTCCTCTCCTCTTCCTTCTTTTCCATAAACTATCATAAAATACATCTTTTCCACAAAGATTTCAGCAAAAACAATTTCTTCAGAAATATCCCCCAGCACAAGTTCTGGTTAAAATTCATATTATGTCACTCAATCTGCCTTTACCAAATTAGAAGAGAATTCGAGTTTATACAGCCTTATCTCAGGTTCCTTTCTTTTTCTCCTATCCCTCTCTCAGCTGCTGTTCCACTGAGAAATTAACTCAGCCTTTCAGTCAGAGTGAGAGCCAGGTTGGGAATTACAGGAAAACCTCAGTTACTAGGAAAGGTATTAGTTTATAATAAAGTGTTGATCCTTGAAATGTCATTTTACTGTTTGAATACAGTAAAATAAACAGCACTAGAAAACCAAGTACTCTATTAGTTTAAATGGTTGGTTTGTTAATAGTTCCAGTATTCTAAGCCACAAAAATAACTGCCTGTACTTGCAGAAGTTCTCGCAGCTGTGTTTTCATGAAATGATCATGCTTTCTCACAGCTATTAGGTGGGAACGAACTTTCTGAGTTCTGTGCTGTAGCTGAAACCTCCCGGTGGTTTCCAGGCCCAGGCTTCTCTCCTCACCCACAAAGCAAATTGCTTACTAAGAACTGCTCTCCAAGATGCTTCTGCTCACAGAGGGGAAGCAGAAGATCCTGCTGCTCATCCTCACAGCAGCTCTCTGCCTGGCCTTTTCCCGGAGCTCTTCCTGCTGTGTCACTGGTGGGGTCTGTGGCAGCCAGTGCTGCTCATCCCCTCTCCCTCCGGTACTTTTATTTGCATTACAATGCCAGTGTTAGCCCTTGCTGAGTGTGGGAAGAACTGCTTTTCTGAGATAGGTGCAATTCAGGGTAGAAATGGATTTGATTCAGGGTGTGCAGCCAGGAAAGTAGTAAAATCTGGATCTGTTAAACACACCTATGCACTAATGCTGACTTATATAGAGCCTGTGAGTATTTTTAAATTAATTACTTTCAAGTATGTTGCTCTTGACCATTGGCTCCCAAACACTCATGGCATGTCCCCCCTACAGTAAAATACCAAAAATAGCAACAAATCTCAAAAGCTAGGAGGTTTTATAGAGCCTGTGAGAATTATTTGCTATTTCCATGGTTGGGTTTCAGTTGAGAACAAAACCCCTAAGAAAGTTAAAGGCTAATTTCAGAGATATTGAGTCCAGGATTTACCAACACTGTCACAAGAAGCAAATGGTATTTCAGGCTGCAAAAGAAATTGTCCTTTACGAAACATGTGACACATTTTTTTCTTTGGTAACATCATCCTGTGTCACCTTGAAAAATTTCCTGGGCTCCATTCTGAGGAAAAAAATAATTTATCCTAATGGCAAACTAAAAGTAAATTGCTGCAGAGCAGAGAGTGAGTAGGCAAGGCTTCTGCTGCAGTCAAACAAGAAAGGCATTATTTTACATCACCTCAGATGCCTTTTTTTGGTACAGCAAAGACCTGCATCATAAATACAAAATGGTCTGAAGGGTTTGAAACTTTTCACACCACAAAATGCATTATGCAGCTCCATCAAAGTAAAGGCTGTGCCTTTTCCCACCTTGTATGGGTAGGGATAGAAGCTGGAGTTTACCTCAGAAGGAACATTTTCTTCTCTTTGATGTAAAGATTTAGTTCCTTCTGGAAATGGGAAATCTGCAGGTAGATTTAGAAGGGTTCAACATATTAAATGTTCTTAATGCAACAGGTGCTGTATTTGACAGGGTAGGCAGCAAATATTCAGTTACTGAGGCAGTGGATATTTGGTTTGGGGGCAGAAAGATGAACAGTCATTGACATTATCCCTGTCAGAAAATCAGCCCCTTGCTAGCAGTCATTGTTACTGGTATTTTAATTGAAAGCATGAAGTGCACTTATTTATAATCCTTTGTCTGCTAGTTTCATCTTGGAGTCTGCATTCTCAAATTAAACTCAAACAAGCAAAAAACAACAAGCAGCAACTAAAAAGCCAAACAGCAGTTCCCTCTTTTCTTCCCCCAAAATATTAAACACTAAGAAAGCCTTCACCTTGCACAAGGGTGGATGGCAAATGTTGCCAAAGCTTCATGAAATCCTCAGAAAGTGTGGTGTTTTTTATTTTGCCAGACTGGATCTGAAAGTCCTGTACTGAATTCCCTGAGCTGTGGAATTACAAAAACATCCTGGAATGTACAGCCTCACCAGGCAGTGACAGAGCAGCACGTCAGGGCTGCCCCTGGTGCATCCCCACCGCCCTCCTCATGCCAGGGCTGAATCCACCAAAGGAGGAAAGGGTCCTGTGCATCAGGCACAGCTCCTGCCTCACCTGAGGGAATATCTGCTCCTACACAGAGCAAATATAAAACAAAATCTACCCTGTGAATAAGCAGTTGAGAAAGTTTTACATACACATCAAATGGTCATTCACATAAATTCTAGATGTAGGAAGGTTTTCAATAGAGAGCTATGTAGAGAAATAAATTTTTGTATAATATATAAATATATTTGATGTATAAATATATAAATATAAAATTTTTGTGGAACAATACCATTTCAAGGTTATTGCACACAGGGGTTTTTAAGTGGGCATTTTGATGCTGTGACTGTCATATGTGGGGGAACTGAGTGAAATAGGAAGGAAATATTCACATTCTTAGAGGCTAAAACCAAGGTGCAGCTACAGTCCAGATCTACAGTGTCCCCTTACATCAATGGGGAATGTAGTGAAAAAACACAGATTTGTTTAACATATAGGAAAAAATAATTAAGGTGGTAACATGTTGGGAAGTAATAAATGACATTTACACCAGAGGTTTATCCTGCAGGGTCCTGTACTGTTTTTGAAAATGTGCTCAAGGTTTTCTGCCTTTTTTTTTACCCCATTTCTAAATGCATCTATTGTATCCATTTTTTTGAGAGCACCCAAAAACGGAACATTTGGGTGCCAGCAATCAGATATCATACCCTGACATTCATTTTCCTACATCTTCTATTTTATTTTACAATGCCAGAGGAACACAGAACAAGTTTTCTATCACCTGTAATTTTTCTCTCTCCTTGCTGTGTGAGAGTTGTATACCTCTCAGGGTACTTTAAAATACCTTCAACATTTTTTCTGGATAATTCTATTTCAGAATGCCTGCTCACATTCTCCCCACAAGTTTCCCTTAATATCTGATATTTTTCAAAGATTGGAAAGCAGCATTACACAGTAAAAGCAGCTGACACTTTTGATTTCTCTCTCTCCATCTCTCAGCAGAGGAGGTAGCATTTGTCATCCCTGGGCAGAGCAGCTGTTACAGAGCTTTAAGGTGAATTGTCCGTGTTCCCAGGCCCTCAGAATGGCATTTCTGTAAACCTTTTCCTTAAATTGTTTATTGCAGGGTCCTGTGCTAAGCTCTGTCTCTGCAGCCGTGCTGAACTGGAGAGAGGGACCCTTCCCTGCCCTGTGGTGGAGCCTGCTCTGGGCACTGCTGCCAAGCAGGGCTCTTTGCTTTCAAGGGACTGCTGCTCCTTTCTCCCAGCAAAAAGCCACTGCATTTGCTGTATTTAGGAGGGTGGTTTTTAACCTAGATGACCTCCTCCACTCTAAAAAACTTTGTGAGAAATTTTTCTGGTGCTTGTGGCTTCCACACTGGTGCCAGTCACTCAGAGGTGTTTGTGTCTGCTGCTGGCAGAGTCAAAACCTCATCCCCTGCAGTCTCAAACAAGATTTTTTTGTGTGTGCATTTTGAGGGGGAATAGGAAGGTATGGTCCTGTGCTTTTAGCTCCAGTATTCTTTTATTGCTCCTGACCATCTGTGCACGGAGGCATGACTTTGTGTTAAGAACTGGATTAAAATGCAGTGCTCTTTTCTTGGTTTTGATATTGTTCCACTCTTTTTTGCCTTCTTTATTCCTGCCTTTTTTTGATTTCCAGACTACTGAACTGTATTTCTTGTGCAGTACCAGATTTTTCTCTTTTTTTCTGTCACCAATAGCACTTTAATTTTACTTTCAGTGAAATTAAATTATAAAATTGGTGATGCTTTATTATGCTACAGATGCTACTAGATAGTGGATATTTTTAACATCTGAGCTTTAAAAATTCAACAATATGCCCTGAAATATTTTTCAATTCTTTCAAAATTATAAACTCTTCATTTGGCTAAGTCAGGTCTGACACAAGAGCAGCTCTGCAAGCTGAACTTTTCTTACTCTCATGAAAATGCAGTGTCATTATCAGGAAATTCCTAAACTGACACCCTTTTCAAGCAAGTGAGCAGCATCATGGTAGAGCCAAATGCTGATCACATGGAATCAGTTTTCTTTATTGATTTCAGGTACTTTTTGGGGTGAATCAGGACCAGCTATCAGATTAGCATTTTTCTAAAATGTCATTTTTCTTTGCCCTTCTGTTGTTGTCTTTATGCTGATTTCTCATCCTCTTTAGTGTGGCCAGAGCAGATGTACTGATGTACTCAGAGACTACAGAAAAGTGAAGGAATGAGGGAGGGTTTCTGAGGAACTTTGACTTCTCCATAGCCCATGAGACGTGTCTGGGTTGCTGTGGAGGCAAATAAATTCTTGTGTGCAAGCAATGGCCATCCATGACAGACTCTGTGCAGATTAAGCAATAAAGAGTTGTGGTAAAAAGCCACAATGATGAAAGTCTGTCAGACTGTTGGCCAATTTTCATAGCAAAAAGCAACACAAATTTATGCAGAAATGCCATTAGTTCGTTTGCTCTAGATCCAACATGGAAAGGTTTCTGTGGGTTTGAGATAATTTGGTGGAAGGAGAATCATTGAGATCCCCAGGCTGCTCTCGGGGTCCCTCCTCTGCTCCCCCAGCAGCCTCCTGGGCAGGATGATGGCGTGGCCTGGAGGCCTCTCCTGCTCTCCCATTTCCTCACAGAAAGGCTGTTCTCTCCTGAAGGCTTTGCCACAGAAGGTTTCCCCTCCAGCTTTATGGTGCAGATTTTGCTCCTCAGACTGCTCAGAACTCGAGTGAAAAATGAAAGCGAGGAGCAGCAGGAGGTGCTTTTGGGAGTTCCCAGATAAGTGTTTATCTGCCCGAACATGCATCCCCTGGCTCTCCAAACACACTGGGCACAGGTCTGGGCAGGTAAAGCAGTCACAGTTATCTGAATCCTACTGAGTCATCTCCTTTATCCAAAACTGTCACACAACCATTGGCCTTAAATGACTGGTGGCTGCTAAAATATCTATAATCTTTGCAAACTGGAGACACAGTGAGGTTTCCTGGCTCCTCTGCATAACCCAGCATCTCTGCAGCACATAAAAAGCCTCTGTGAACGCTCACAAAGGGCCAGTGCCTCAGCTGAGGCCCATTGACTTCACTGGAGCTTTGCCAGCCTCCACCAGCCGAGAATCTTTTTTCTTGTACTTTCTAAAGAAACTATTGGGAAAACACTTTTGAAATCCAATGAACAAAGTTCAGTCAATAAAAACTGAGAAAAAAAAAATAATGTGCAGCAATTGAACGAATGAAATTGAATTCAGAGGTGACTGACTGGTGCTGGTTGATGCATTTTTCTATCTGATATTACTGATTTGGCAAAATGGGAGTATTTCCCAAAAATGCATAAGGTTTTATCGGAACACTGTGGGAAATCATTTGAACATCATGTGTCAAATATTTTGTTTCTACTATTACTCAATGAAGATTGAAAAATCCTTCTGGACACAAAGCAGTTTGATCCTCCTTAAAGAAAATATTTTGGAAACTGATTTTGCTGCAGATTACAACATTTTAACTTGTTACTCAAATCTGACATGAAAACAAATGCCTAATTTCCCAAAAAAAAAAAGATGATTTAATACAATTTTAATAGGAACTGTTTTACTGAGAAGTATTGCCTTTGAGAACTGTAATTGTAATAGACACCCTTCCTTTTATAGCTGAAGTGTGCATTACAAGTGAAATCCTCACAATTCCTTAATAGAAAATGATAAAGTTTTAAATAGTAGCATGACATTTAAAGACAATGTGTCATTTTCATCTGCCTGTGTTTAACTGTGATGAGTTTCACAAGCTCTCAGTCTAAGTGCAGAACACAGATATCTGCTGGCCTCAGAAACAGATTTTTGGCACAAACACATCTGGCTTTTCTTAACAAACTTCTAGATGAAATGTAAGAATGCAACGGGCAGCACAGAGTCAGAAGCAAGAGGATTGCTAAGTCTGTGAAGAGCTGGGTGGGACAGAAAGAATGATTGCTGGAGAACCTTTTACTGACAACATTAATGAGGGTTGTTATTTGGAGTATTCAGCACTTGAGTTTCTGGTATTTTCATGCTGCTTCCTCACAGATTCTTTTTCCTGTTGGTAAACAGTTGAGGGAGGAGATAATGCATTATCTCTGCAGAAATATTGATGCTGGAAATTTGATCTGTTCTCTGAGATGGGCTCTGCTGGTAAGGCAGGTATATTTAGAGATCTTACAGTGGGCAGGATGAGTTGGGTTTTTTTCTTTGAATAATGTAAACCATTTATCTTCTTTTCTGCCTCTGGAGAGAATATTTTCTGTAACTTAAAAAAAGGCAATAAAAATACTTATCTGAGAAGCACTTTGCACTTGGAAGTATGTGAAGTTCTCATTGTACCAGAGCTTGTTTGGAAAAACTGCAGGAATGGGCTTTCCATTAAGAATAAGTCCAAAGTGCACTTTCACACCCAATTTGGGGATTTATTCCTCTCTTCTGTATTGATAAAAAGTCTCTTCTGTTTCAAATGAAATATATTTGTATTCACAGTGATGTTTCTGAGCTCCCAGCTCATAAGGATATTTGCATGCTGAAGTGGAGTTTCTTTTGTTCTAATTCCTCTCATTTCACGTATTTTTCAGTTGGAAGTGGAAAAAGGTTTTTTTACATCAGAAGATCATTATTGAGAGAAAGGAGCTTAATATTCTCCCTCTTGTTTTCTACCTGCAGTGTGATGGGAGGATGAAAGTTAATCTCTAGCCATTCCACTTCCTTCCAGAGAGGGAAAAGTCACAGAAATATCATTTGTGTTTGTAAACCCAACTGGAAAAAGTAGGTGAAGCATCAGATTCCTTCACTTACTGAAATTTCCCTGATTAGTTTTAGTTTTGCACCTTTTTATTCGGGAGCACCTAACTGTGCATGGCTTGATGTGCAGAGGACGTGGAGTGCAGCCCCTGCACAGGCAGATCTACTGTGGTGTCACTGATCTGAGCTTGTTCCCCTTCTGTGCTGTTGGTGTTGGTGCCAAGGAGTGTTTGAGAAGCTGCTCCTTTCTCTGAGCAGCACAAAGAACACAGAAAATTGTGGGGGTTTTTCTTCTGGTTAAGCTCTGAGTGAGCTCTGCTCTTCTGGAGCCCTGCACATGCTGTTGGCATTCCAGACTTGCTGCTTTGGCTGTTCAGGCAGGATTTTCTGAAAACATGTGGGTCAGTGTCATCTTTGTCACCCTGTGTTTAGGGCAGGAGGGATGTTACTCATTTTGCTGTGCTTTCTGTGTCCACATATAGCAACTGCAAGAAATTGTGGACTTCAGTAATCCCTTTCCTTTGTCGAAATCCACTAATCCTAATCAGTTGCAGACATGATTTCACAACCCAGAATGTCAGAGTATTCCAAAATTATGTTGCTCAGGTCTCAAAGCCCATCATAACTTGGGGAAAGATGACAACCTCTATATAAAGACATATTTTCTTTTTATATTTATTAATTTATGGAGTTGATTTTATATGTATGTATCTGTAATGATTATGCAAGGAATATAACTCCCAAATGCTTCTTTCTTTTTTTTTTTTTTTTAATTTAGGATGAGTCAGAATTTCCTGAAAAGTAAAAATAGGCCATAAAGTCTATACTCATTCTGAATATTAAAACATTTGAGGAATATGAAAGAACTGGAGATTTGCCTTGCATACCTCTCTCTAGAACTCCCTGATAGATATGGAATCAGATTTAAAAAATTATTAGTGACCCATATTTGCTTCAAGTGCCTGCACTTAGATTCTGCTGGTGCCCTCTCTCACTCAATTAATGAACTCTTTAGGGATTGTGCAAAAATCACCCTCAGTAGTCCTCTGCTTCTGATGCCATATGCACATCCTAATCCCAGGTTTAGTTAACCCTGAACAAAAGCACACAGAGCCCCTGTGACCTCAGGCCAAGTGTTAATTCTCAAAGGCTCCCTGTGTTCCAGCAGCCATCGAGTCCCTCTGTCACCTGAAACCTTAAACACCTAAGCTGGGTTTGAAAACAGCAGTGACACTTCTACTACTCGTTGAAAAGTTTTTTTCCAGTTAGGTCAAATGCACATTTCTGCTCCCCAGGACAAACCCAGCCATTTTTCAATGCACAGGATTCAGTGCAGCTGATCCCCCACGTTCTCGGGGAGGACTGTGTTCATTTTTCAGCCAGCCAGAAGACACTTCTGTTTCTCCTGCAGGTTGTGCTTGCTTTGCCTGTGGGTTAATGAAGATGCATTTCCAGCAGTGAGTGTGCTGGAGGAGCCCTCCTCACTCAGCAACCCTTCAGGGAGAGGGGACAGTTCCTGTGTAGTGGCAAGGACAGCCTGAAAATCGTTTTGCAGTGGCTCTGAAGTTTTGTCCCTAGTGCCCCTGTTCTGAACTGGTGAAAGTCTCAGGGAGTTGTTAAAGACTCCTGTTGGTTCTGGTGTGTCAAATTGCCTTCCATAAAATATGCACAGGTTGGCAAATGCCAGTAAAGTCCCAGGTGTTTGACCTGTGTGTCTGTGGAGGAGAAGCAGTGAAACCTCAGTAGCACTAGAATATTAGAATATTAGAATATTACTAATGTTATAGTTTTACCTCTCCATATCATTTAGCTTTTCCTTGGGTTTGGGTTTTTTTCCCCTTGTCTGGTTTTTACTGTCACCTGATATGATTTTGTGTCTCCTTTATAATACATGTGAGCTACCTTTGTCAATTAATCATTGTATAAAATATTAAGGGAAAAACTCCTGTAATACACGAAGGTGGATACAGGAAGAGACTACTATAAGAAAAGAGTGGTGTGAGAACAGGGTTGCCTTCTTGAGTTAAATAAGATCTCCTTATTTCTGTGAAATTATAATGAAGCCAGGGTAAATATTAGTTTTATAACTGATTGACATACAGATTAGGCTTTCCACAGTGCTTTTTCTCAGCCAGCAACAGCAGCACAACATTCCCCAGGCATTCAAGCTGTTTTGTGTACGCAGGGGCTTTATAAGAGAGCTCTCTGGTGAGAAGCTTGCCCTATTCCTGGGTCTCTTTTCACAGCAAATGTGACCCATTCATTACTGCAAATGGCTCTGGGAGGACTGTGTGCTCCAGGGAGTAAAGAGTAGGACTTTGGCAGCAAACTGCTGAATGCAGATTTCTGTGCTGATTTGTTCTGTAGGTCATTGTTCATGGGAAGCTGTTAACTAGGATTTTATTTTGGCTTTTTAAAAATACCAAACAAACAAGCCTGCATTTTATACATTTTTATGTCAAGACAGTTATCTCAGTCTGCCTTCATTTTTCTGATCTTGTACTTCAGTTTTGTCCTTGACTCTTCCTTCAACTTGGGAACTGTTACTAGAGTTTGAGTAGTCATGTATTTTATCTCCAGTGAGGCCTATCCATCTTTGCTTTATTTTCTGCCAGCAAATGCCCTTTTTTTAACTGCTTTTGTGGCTAAGTGAAAACTATTAATAAGCAGTTCTATTATGAGCAGAGATTTCTGTTGATCTTACAAACCTCAACTAGCATGGGCTTCAAACAAGAACCTGAGAGGTCTCTTTTGAGACTTGTCACTTTAGATGCTTCTTGAAGAAGCCCTCAGCAAAGATTTTTGGATGTTGAGGTTTTATGATGACCTGTTATCACAGGAGGATGAATGGGATGGGACAAAGAAGTCCATGTGGAAGTTGCTGCACAATTTCAGTGTGATGATCTGGCCTCTGCTAGTTAGCTCTGGGCTGTTCCTTACACTGGCAATTTCCACTGTGCATCAGGGCTCTCCAGGGGCATTGTTAAAGGGCCAGAGAAGCTGGAGCTCTTCCTCTTGGCAGAGTAAATCAATTCCCATGACTTAGGTCAGATAAACCCATTTTAAATGTGAAACTCGTAGGAAATACTCTTGGCAGCCTCAATCTGTGTTAAAGTGTTTGACTCCAGGTGAGTCCAAGGGGTGTGTGCTCTATGTGTATGTTCTCTAGGAAATAACCTCTGCTTTTGAAATGCACATTATGTGCCAAAAATAACAGTTTGGTAGTACAGAGCAGTGTGGTGTGAAGTGGTTTAAAATTGTTGACTTAAATCTTCTCATAGGAATTCAGGGGACTACAACCATCCCCCAAAAGGCTATGCTTTCATAACCAAATAAATACATTTAGATAGTCAAATTAAAACAAGAGCAATATTTATTGAAAAAACAGAATTAAAAGAAGGCAGCATTTTTGGTTTGCTTTGCTATTAAGCAGACTGACTGACCTCTAGCTGACAGAAAAAAAAAAAAAGGCAATTTCACTGCAAAAGAACTTATTTCATTCGAGAGTGATGAAATGTCATTGCTGGGGAAAGGCAGACGAGATTGCACAGGACAGCCTGGGGATGGCTGGTGTAGGGCAGTGATCCCAGGTGGCCCTCTCCATTTTCCAGCATCACAGCAGTGCTCATGGAGGGGAGCAGGAACCGTGAGTCCATGTCAGCCACGGATACAACGTGTGACAGACAGGGCACTCTGCAGTCCTGCAGCAAGGCAGGGCCCTTCTCGAATCCTGGGCTGATTTGGGACTGCTCAGTGCCCACCACTCAATAGGCTGGATGGTTACTAAGTTCAGCTGCAGACATGCTTTGATTGAAACATGTCAGCTCTGAGTTGTGAGCTGCCCAAGTCTGTGGCTGACACAGAACATCTCACATTAATCAGTTTTGGGTGAGGGCACTGATCCCTCTGCGTTATCAGATCACCCAAGGGTGTGGGAATTAAGAGAGCCATAAAAACGTCAGAAAAGCTGTGGGAAAGCAAATCTCTGGAATGTGAGAAAGATATAGAAAGCAAAGTATAAAAAACAATAAAACTATATACAGTATCCAGTGAGGCCTAGAAAAATGTTAAACAAGATAGTAAAAATATATATACTTAATAATGAATTATTCTCCATTATCTAAGAGCAGTACAGGACAGCATTGTTAGAAGAAAGTATACATGAGCTTTTAGCAATTGGCTAAAACATTTGTCTGTAAAGCTTTTGCAAACTGTAATTGGCTGGAAACTTTTGAAGATGCACTGTAACTAAGAAATTTCTTTGGTGGCCAAAACTCCTGGATTTTGTTCATAGAGACTGATACCCATAATGGAATAAAAAGAGCTTCAAGACAGCCACGCCAGCAATCCCATCTCATTCGTGCTTGTAAATAGAAAAATTATTAACTAACCAACACAAAACAAGGGGACCAGGCCATTCCTCACAACTGCTGCAAACTTTCCAAGGCGCTTCCCGAGGCCTCAGCCCCTGAGAACACTGACTGTGGGCTCCCTGCTCTCTCCTCTGAGGACAGCACAATGAGATTGCTGCCTCTGTCCTTTTGTGCTCCCGTGTGGGCACTGATCATTAGTGCTCTGCCTTTTCTGCTGTTTAGTGTCTCATTGCAGCTTCTGTGCTGCACAAGTGTGGTTGTTTCAGGCAATTGATGCGGGAATGTCAGAGTGAGCTTTTGTACGTGGTTCTCCAGGCTGCCTGTCTGCTGCCCAGGACAAATTTGTAATCAGGTTATTTGTGTCACAGCTGAATCTTGGCCTCTCTTCCCATAGATTGTCCCAGTCTGTTTCTCCTCTCATTCGTTTTAGGTCGTTCTAGAGTCAGTTCTTGTGCCAAAGTTTAAAGAAAGTAAAGGACACCACCAGCACACAGGAGAGGCCTCTAGCCTGGGAAATGCTTCTGGTGGGAGGAACCAGGGGAGAGCTGATCAGACATAAAGGGCAGCTGCCACCCTGTTCTCTTTGCCACCTTTTAGAACAAATACACACATTCTTCAGGCAGATTAAGTGATACTTCTTCATTTTTTCAAAGCATCTACTATAACCATTAAAGCCAGAAGTGCTGAGACCCCCTGACCTATGAACTGGCTCTACTGAATAAGGCAACTCTTATTTCTCACAAAGCCAAAATACAACATTTGCAGATGTTGAGTGTTCAAGCTACGACTGAGATGGGAAAGGCTTTCCTTTCCAGTACTTTTCAGGATCAGAACTGAACCTTTACCAGTGACACTGATTTAGATGGTTGGCTTTGGGTGTCCCTCACTAAATTTCCTGTGATGCAGCAATCTCCTTCTCTTGCAGCTCTTCTGCATATCTCTCATTACCACTGCATTTGTTCTCTGCAGTTTGAAAGAGCAGAGACCATATCATGACCCAAGGAAGTTCTAACATCATTACAAAGGATGAGAAAAAATATTACAAAACTTTATTGGAAAAGTAGTTTATTCAGTACTCTTCCGCTACACAATGAGAATCTGAGGCTTGGAGAATCTTCTTTTCCTTGCTTGATTATTTGCTTAATTATAGTTATTTAAGAAATCTTAGAAAAAGATGCAGACTTATACAAATTGACAGGAGATAGTGGCATTACATTAATAGAAATCTGAATAAGTTCTTGAATGGACAAGAAATTTTTGCAGTAGTTAAGAAACCAAGTTCTTCATTCATTATTAAATCCAGCTGTGCCATATAAAGAAACAGATTGATGGCATCTAACCAGTAAAATAAACACTCATTTTTCATGGCAGTTGTGGATTGATGCACCATGAAATCTTTTAACAGTCCAGATCTAAAGGCACGGAACCATAAATTGTTCTATTGACACGTCTAGTAGCAGTTTTACAGATGCACTTAAACTGCTGCAAGTAAAATTTTAATTGCCTAATTTTGTGGAAATTATGGACCCAGATCCAGACATCTACATCTGTAGTATGGTATTTGGAAAAAAAAAAAAGAACTTATAATTCATCCGTAAGATTGAGAGCAGTGTGAATTTGAGTGCACTGCAACTCCTAAGTCAACAAAATTACAAATCATTGAAATTCTTGGGAGTGAAGGCTGGGGAGCCTGGAGAAAATATTTCTGAGGGAGTGACTGGGGAATTGCAGTTTGATCTTCCTTGGTTTGCTTGAAGTCCTGGCTGAATGACTTTGCATCCATGCTCATGCCTTTAGGCACTGATGGTATATGTTTCCTGCCAAAATTGATCAGAGGTAGAGGGAACCTCCTCTCAGATGGATGTCTAGAAACTCATTTCCCTGGCCTGTAAGAGGATTTTACAAAGCAATTGTTCTGTTGACTTGTGTAGTAGTGATTTCCAATAATTCATAATCCACTGTACATGGAAATCAACCGCTTCACTTCAGACAGTTAATTAAGGTTGCAAACAAACACTCACCCTTTTAGATGACTTTGTTTTCTTTTCCTTGCTCTTCTTCTTCCCACTAAGTCCTTTTGATTTATCTACCACATTTCAAAGGACTTGCTACATTTGGCAGCTTTGTGCAGTCCCCTTGTGTGGGGCTCCTCTGAACCCATGTGGACACTCAAAGGTCACGTTGGGAATGTTTTCCCCAACACTTAGACCTAAATGTTTTCATTTTCTAGGGCATCCACTAGAACAGCTTTTCCTTGGAGGAGTCTCTGGTTATTTGTGCTTGAAGCAAAAGTTAGTGAAAAGTCTATTGACCCTTTAAGACACCAATATTCAGCTATTTGCTTGTTGTTCTTTACTTGATAAATTACTAATTTAGGGTGAAATCATACTCTTTAGTGGCTCCCTGTTCATAAATCACAATCTGACATTTTTTCTCTAGGGGAAAATTGCTGTTTGCAGTATGCTCTGCCACCAGAACAGATGACAATATTAGTTTATCAGGAGAAACCTATATTTTAAAAATAAATCCTGATACAATAAATTCCCTGCTCTCTGTATTGCTGCTTGAATGTTTTTATTGCCAGATTGTCTCTGTGATCTTGAGCTCAAAAGCCTTTGTAGAGAAAGCAGAAAAATCCAAAATGGATTTTATGATCCAATGGACAGAAAGGGGAAATCAGTGTTTCAATTTGACAATAGTTTAACAGCCTACACAGGTATTATAGCAGATTACTCATGCTAATGAGAAATCACACACTGTTTTCAATGAAGCAGTACTTAATAAGATCTTACTAAAACTGGAATCCAGCAATTTCAAGAACTGTAAAGCTTTTCTTGTTTTAAATTTCCTCCACAAAATTTAAATCTAGATTTTTTTTTTTGTGTGTTTTGAGTATTCCAGAACTGGAAGTTTATATTGCATATTGGTGTCATGCCTTTCTAACGAGCACACAAGGCACTCTGAACTAGCCTAAGGTCTCTACACACATAACCTGCAGTCTCTCTCTGCAGAGAATGGAACATGGAAACTTTAGGGTTTTACCTCTCTCTTAGATGACAGAAATGGCAATTTCCATTTCAAGCCCTTTTGCTTCCCCCAGGAGGCCCAAGCCAGGTTGCTGCTGCTGAAACAAAGATTCCAGCCTGGATTCTTGCTGGGCTATTGGTGGCAACACACCCGTGGGAAGGGCAGGGGAAGAAGCTTCTTTCCCTGCTCCCCTGGGCAATTCTTTCTCTGCCTGGGCTGGGTTTGTCTCCCCTGCCCTTGGCTTACTCCTGAGGGGAGATGAGTGATGGCTCAGCCTGCCCAGCTGAGGTGGGAGCTGCTCCTGGCAGGATCAGGGGCATCCCTGTGTCTGCTCCCACGGGACCCCAGAGCTCTGAGCAAGCACGGGGAGGCCTTGGATGAACCCCTGAGGGTGCTGTGGAGCTTTGCTTCCTCTTTCTCCAGGGTAAAACAGGAGCAGTGTGGGGGCTTAGGGCTTCATTTTGAGCAGGGTGTGCTCTTCATTCTCCTTTTCTCAATGCTTTGAAAGAAAGTATTGAGAAAGTTGGGAAGGAATGGCTAAAAAATAGGAGAGAGGGAGAAGGGCAGGAGAGGATGCTCAGACTCAGTTCTGCTCCTGGCACCAGCTCTTTGTCCATTCCTACCCTTGCTGGCCTTTCCCCATCTGCCCACCAATGTCAGAGCTCCTACTCAGCCATTCCTCCTCTTGTATGCAGATGTGTCTTCTGTGTGTCTGTCGGGTTTGGGGACACATGGCCCAGGCTCCTCACATTCCCTGTGCTCCTGGCCTGGGACTGGCAGGCACTCAGCAGCCACAGCAGCAGCCCCAGGCTCCTCAGCCATGCTAAACACATTTAGAAAAGCAAACCCCACTGGTTCTTTTGTATTCCAGTAGAGTGCTGCTGGTCTAAGAACACTGTTCCCATGGGTCTGGAAATGTCTTTACATCCTTAATGTGTCTCTACTTCAGAGAAAACAGGCATGTGCAATTAATTCTTATATGTATGCTACTTGAGTCTGTTTGAAATTGTGTGTGTATATGTGCAAGGCAATTAATTCCCATTCTCCAGAAGTGAGAGAGTGAGGGAAGTTTTTTCCCTGTTTCCTTTTTTGCAATGGCAAAGTAAGGATTCAAACTTAAGGGTTTTTTTCCTCCCAGTTCTGTGCTGCCACTTCCAGATTACTCTGCTTGGGAAAGAATAGTCCTCATACAGAGGAACATCTAGTAATAAAAAATGAATGATCAAGAAAGCTGTGTTTTAATGACTATCAGTATGCAGCACAAATCAAGGAAAATTTAACAGCAATCTCTGATTTAGTCCTTCATGGATTTAGGATAATTCACTTATTTCTGGGAGAGCAATGATCTTTCCAAAGGATGCTGTCATGATAAGAGCAATAGGAAATGGTTCTCTGTTGGAACTTAGTCTGGTTCTCCAGTGCAAGTAGCCTCCTGAAATTAGTTTGTAATGTACTTAATGTACACTGAGTTTGGCTCTCTCTATGGTGCCTGTTTAAAATGTTCCTCGGAGTAAGAACTTGAGTGCATAACTTTAGGGATTGCAAATTTTTTTCACCATCTAGAACCTTCTCCGGTGTTCAAGCAGGCAGGGGTGTGACCTCTGCTAAAAGGCAGAAGAGGAGAAAGAAGACCAAGTGACAGACTCTTAGTGCAGTATCTTTAACTTTGCTTCCAAAAATAATTTTAGCTCCTTAGAAACAAGGTTAATGCACACAGGCAGTTCGATACAATTGCTGCTCTTTTCCATTCATGATGTAACTCATAAAAATGTCTTGCACCATTTATGTGGAGTCTGTTGTACTTGACATAAAAAGGTGGAAAGAAGTTGTTTCATGGAGACGGTAGCATGGTCCTCTGGGAGTCATGAAACTCAATTTTCCCTGACTATAATTAATATCTTTCCCATTATGGACTCGGGGAAGGTCCATGTAGACTGAGTTGGCAGCAAACTAATCACCAGAAGAGACGCAGGGCTGGGAGAATGATATGCAGGATAATCATTTAGAAAATGAACTTGAGGGAAAATCCGAGCAAGGCACTAACATCAGGCTTTATGACTGTGCCCTGCCATCTCTGCAAACTTAAGAGGGGCTTTTCCCTGGCCTCCAGCAGTTGTCATGCAGTGCAGTGGGTCATTTCAGCAGCACCTTGATCACCTTCTGATTGCACACAAGGGGCCAAAATCATTCCTTGATGCAATCCCCCTCACTTTGCTGGAGGAGCACTGTAGCTGAATTTGGTTCACACCTGCTGGGAGTTGCAGCCTTTTACGAGAGATACAGATATTAAAAGGAGAGGTCAGCACATTTTCGATCCCCCATGAAAATGTTTTTCTCAATAATCACAGGTCATGACATTTCTCAGCAGGTAGCTGTGCCTATCTTTCTGTCACATGTAATGCAGGCCAAAGCTGTCACAGTGTCACTGGGGAGGAGCATGGCCTTGAGCAGCCAGGGATTGCAAGGGAGGGCTTCTAAATCTCAGTGCCCAAGTGGGCCAGATGTGGTATACATCCTCTTTTTGTGGCATTGTGGGGTGACAGAGCAGTGCCTGGTCTTTGTGTGAAGCCTTGATGAGCAGACTCATATGACAGTGTAGTTCCAGGGAGGAGACACTGCTTATCAACTACCAGAAATTACCAATAAAGATGTCAAAACCATTTTTTATTCTTAACTATTGGAACATGGCTATGGCAGCAACGGGCTTCTATGAATTGAGAAATTCTGCCACTATGGATTGAATCTCTGGGGCTTTCTCTTCTATTTCCCAGTAGATCTCTGTCCTCATGGACTAAGTATGACAGCCACTCTCCCAACAGTCAGCACAGGGCTGGATCTTCTCCAGATTTGAGTGCAGTGGAACAGCACTGCACCTGCCAGGTTTCCTTCTGCTGTTCCTTGGACATGTCCTGCTTATCAGTTTCCACTTTTATCACCATTTTCTGCTCAGGGACAAAACCTTCTTTTATGTTCCAACAAAAAGTGTTCTCTAAAGTGATTTCCTACTTACGTCTGACATCTTCTGCTATTAGACTTGCTTTTTTATGAGAGAAATTATATTCTATGGTATTCTGGATGAACCAGTTCAGACTTTTTCAGGGATCTCACCCTGCTGACATCTCTGAGCACATAGGAGCTCAGTGAGTAGCTTGGTGTAGTTAAACCACCACGGAAATCTCCCCAAACCCTAAGAATCAGTTCAATAATATGCAACATATTTACTGGTGGAGTGTGAAACCAAAGCCTTCTCTCTGTTTCCTGACCAAGCCTCTGAAGTGTTTTCAGGCAGAGAAAGAGACTGGGCTGTGACTGAGTCAGTCAGCAGCAGCCTGGAGGAGCCTGTGGTGTGATTTTAGCTCTGCTGGAGGAGCTGTGTGCTCATCACACAAGGGCAGCTTTGGGAGTGATGGAGCTGGGAGGCCAAAGAGGGCAGGAGCCTGGCATGGAAGCGTGTGACATTCCTCTCTTCACAGCCTCCTCTCTCTCCTATGGGTTTGTTTTCTGGCTGCTACAGGCAATGAATTTGGGAAGTGTCACAACCATCTCAGAGTGGCACAGTGTAGTAAACATTCACACATTGAAGCCAGGCAGAGTTCAGTATGTTTTAATTCTGACTGGCTTCACAAATTAGGACCAAGTCCTTCATTTACCAGTTATCTGCACTTGTCTGACGGTGATCAAGCCCACTGGTGTTATCCTATTTGTAAAGGTCAGCAGAATTAATTGGTTTTCCTGCATCTTGTGTATTGAGCATGCAAAGCGTGGACTGTCTTGCCAAGAATAGAGGCGAATTACAGACTGCTTATGTTGGGGTAATCATAAGATGCTTCCAGGTAATTTTAATAAATTAGTTGTTCAAGTCATTCAGATAGCACTAAATTAATATGTCTAGAGCAATGTGTTGCATTTTCTATCAATCTCTTTTTTTATTCTTCTTAATTACATTTCCTCCTCTTTAGCTATTGCCTTCTAGCTGTGGAACCACTGTACTTTAGCTGCAGTAGGTACAAAGATTAGAATACAAACAGTGCATTTAGCTCTCAGCAGGAGGCTGAGTTTAAAAATGGTTCAGCAAGTGAGTGCACAACAATGTTAAATGTGGAGTGTACCACAGATCAAGGAGTGGTTCAGAGAATCCTGTTCAGCTAATGCAGGAGGAACATACCCAGGGCTAAGAGTGTGCAGAGATACTAGAAAAGACAGCCCTGAATACCTAGTGGGCTATTTTTGTGTAGATAATGGAGGGCACTTGGCTTTTACTAAACATCAGAGATGAAAATTTTTAATAAAATAGGTTACTTTCAACGTAGCAGAGACTTCCTTCTCTGCACAGTGGTATTATCAAAGTCCTTGAAGCTAAAGAAGCCATAGGAAATGTCACTTGCATCTTCAAAGGCCATTTTTTCCTTTCTCTGCTGCTGCTATGTCAAGAGCAATTCTAGTAAAGTCCAGCCAGTTAGACTGGCAAAGAACCAGTCCAGATCACCTCTTCAGAATATAAGGCCCTGATCCTGCAAATCTGTCCTGCCTTCACAGACACAGTGCAAGTTTGTGAGTTACCTGCTCTGAGCTCTTTAGCAAATGCTCTCCATAACACCTCTCCAAAACCTGGAGCATGCTTTAGCACTGGCAGGTGGGATTTCAGCCCAGTGAAACAGGAGGTTAGCAGAGTGCTGAACCACACTGAACACACCAACACAGCTTCATTAGCTTCTTCTTACTTCTGGAGACAATGAATTGGCAGAGCATATGCAGAGAGATTTGGAAAAAAACCTGGGAATTCAATGCAGAAACGCTGGCTTACAGCCATGGCTCATCCAACCCTGAGGTTGGAATACATTTTCCTTGGGTGTACTCCAGAGGGAGGGGAATGTCTGATGTACTGGCAGGGGGGATGTAAAAGCACAAAAATTGCAAAATTGGCACAAAACTGCTGAAGATATGAGTGAGAAAATCACTCTTAACTGGCACCAATAAAATCTTTATGATGGAATAGCTATTTTTAGATTTCTTCCTGTTTCTTCACGCATTTTCTGGGTGTGGTGTTTTCTCCTTTCTTTTTCTAAATCTATGAAATTTGACACGATTTTTAATAATAATGTTGACACTGAGCTAGTGCATCCTTTAAGACAAAACCTACATGTTGGCTGGGCTCCAGGAAGCCTTGTTGTTATTGTTTATGCACGATGTCAGCCACAGTGTTGCTTTGACAGTAAGGTCCAGCCCTAGAGTCTGGACTTTTTGTATTTTCTAATTCACTGTGCATTTACATGTATCCTGTTGGCCAGTTTGTACCTAGCAGGATTTTTTTGTTCACATATTTAATATTCTGGCTGAAGATAAAATAGGCAATTAAATTGTAGCAGTCTCTGTTCTTAAGAGAGTCCTGTTTAACAATGCTTCACTTGCACCTGTTTAATTCCAGTGTTGTCAGTTGGGTTGCATGGTGGATGTTTAGGGGAAACACCAACCTAGTTTTAGCCAAAGTTCATCTTGAGTTGAGGGGTTTTTCTCCTTTTCCTCTTGCATTTTATCTCTTTTTTTTTCTTTTGTATCAGTCTGAAATATGTATGAATGCTTCCAATTATGATTTCTGGCCATCTGTGTAGTCTAGTGGGGATTTCATAGACTACTTCCAGTGAAATTTCTCATTTCTTATCTATTTTCTGGAGGACTGAACTCGTACAGGAGATACATAAGGAATGCCCCTGAACAATACAACCAAACAAAAGTTTCAGAGCCACTGGAATGTCCTTGAATACTTGATAAAGCTGAACACACCTTCCTTTAAAGCAAGGCAACATGTGCCTAGTATTAAAGTGAAGCAGCTCAAAAAGTGGGTACAGGTTATCAAGACAAATATTTTAAAAGCAAGATCTGTTTTATTGGGAAAACCTCTCAAGAGAAGGAGTGGAAGATTCTTCACACAGCTCTTTGCAAAATGAAATTGGTCAAAAGTAATCAGTCTTGGCTCAGTGCTGCACTAAACAGGTAACAGAAGACAGCCTCAGGTCTTTTTCATGTCTAATTATTGTATTCCATGAATATTCTCCAAATTCAGGTCCCTCAAATCATTAGGTGCTGATCTCAGATGAACATTTCCTAGCCTGATTTGCATTTTGTAGTATGTGCTCAAAAGTTTTAGGAATCATGGATGAAAATTTAGGATTTGTGGATGGAAGAGCAGAACTAACTCTGTTTTGTTGAAGATCGAAGGCCAGCAATTGTCCAACGTGCCTGAAGCTCTAAGAAACACAAGTGTGAATTTCCCCTAAATGAAATGTGCTCAATCTTGAAACAGTGGCTCCAATCTTCTAACTTTAAAGTTTCTAAAATTTCTATTCACATGTTGTTCTTATAGAATTTCTCATTCTAAGCAAGAATAAACTAACTGTTCCCACAGGCACAGTATTTAGAGCACAGCATACTGGTTGTTTCATGGGGAGTGATGAAATTAATAGATCTGTTGTTAATCTACCCCAGCAGACTGCAAAGGAGAAGTTTCCAAAAGCAGATGCAATGCAGATGCTTTTGCAGTGCAATGTTCCCAAGGACACAAACGCTGGTTTAGTTTTGAACTTGCTAGCATCCTGTTTCAAGAAACACTGCTTCTCAAGGATGAGGTTAGGTATTTCTGGTATTTGTATAACATTTATCCCCTAGGACAGCACTGTTAGTATAAAATTCTCCTTTGTGTGCTTTTTGTTCTGTTCCAGACTGGTTGTGCTACCCTACTGCAGTTTGGTTTCTGTTTCTCGTTGTATGCAGCATGCAAAACAATTTTTGTACACATTTGCTATGGCAGCTGATTTTTAATTTCTTCCTAGATGGTTTCTATTGTGAGAACAAATTCTACCATGAGAAAAAGCTGGGTTTGTGTGTTTCTGGTTCAGCCAAAAGCATCTTCCAATTTTTTCCTGCTAGCACAGCCTCAAAGGATCTTCACATTTACAGAGAGACCCTTGTAGGCAGAGCATAAGAGCAGCTTATATAAAATAGAAATATCCAGCGGGCTTTAGGATATGCTTTGAAAGGATAGTGAAGTTTTAGTTTTGCTGTTGATGTCAGAAGGCTCTAGTAATGAATACAAAGAATGTTATCTGTAATAATTTATGGTAACCTGGTCATGTACACAAGTCAGAATATATCTCAGAAAGTACGTTTATACTGCAGTCCTGGGTAAAGCCCTATGGATGAGGAAAAGCTGTGTAGAAAGTATGGTTGTGAAGCTAAACATTCACCAAAAGATGACCTTAAGAGTTTTGAGGTTGAAATTCCACTCATGAGCTAGAGAGAGGTTATAAAAACAGAAGAGGATTAAAAGGCTCTTGGCTGCTTAGGCTGTGTCTAAGTCACCCAGAAACTAATTGTGTAACTTAATCAGTATTTAAATTTCTTTCATACGGCCTAGGAGCCAGAGGTAACCTGGTCATTAAAGTGCATCTTACCCAATATTTCTAACAGTCATTATAAACACCTTTCTTTGTAAAACAGTGTCTTTTCTCTAGAATAGCCACGTGCCAGAGAATAGGCACCATTAAACAGATGTGCATGATGGCTGCAAGGTACACTATTACAGTAAATCATACCAAAGGAGATGATTGCTGCAAATCTGTCACTCATTCAGGAAACAAGAGGCTGAGTAGCACAGAATCACACTTGCTAAGGGCTCCTGCACTGTTACAGCCTCTGACTCCTGTGAGTTTTCACTCAGTCCTACAGCACTCACAGCTTTCACACAGACACTGCCTAAGAGCCTCCTGAACACCAGTCTCCATGAGCAGTTCCTCACCCTCTTCCACTGCATTCCACATGAACATGCCAGCCTGTATTTCCTATTTAGGATAATAATCCCTGAAATACCACAGGTATCCTGTCCAGCTGCCCCACCGAGCCCAGCTAGCTTGTCTGTGACCCTCCCAGGCCATCATTCACTCCAGTCGTTCACAGCTTGCCAGAGCTTTCATTTCAGTTTTGTGGCAGGGTTTATGGCTTCATTTCAGATGTGTGAGACCTCCCCAGGCCTGCCTGACTCATCCCTGGATGGCCTGAAAAGCAGCAGAAAGGTCCCCAGCTCACTTGGCCAGAGCTCTGACATCTGACAATTACCAGATTGCATTATGCAGCAATCCTGCAATTGCAGCCAGCTGATGTCACACACTGAGCTGCTGCCACAAACTGTGTTGTTCCTTTGGAAAACTGGACTCTGTGGAAATGGGTGGTGGGGATGCCTTGGCACGGCAAAAGCCCACAGTCCTCTCTCAAACCTAGCAGTGAGAAATGTCACAGGATCTTGAACGATGATCTGAGCTTTAAAAACTAATATAAAACTCATGCCTGGTCCATTTTTTAAAACTACTTGAAGCATCATGTATCAAAGTAACTGGAAGCTAAGCTGAAGGAAAACCTTTTGTTTTTTGCTAAGCAAATTCATTGCAGCTTAACTGGGAAAAGTTCGCAGGAACATTTTTCAGTGCAAGACTGTTGCCTGAGTTTGTCACATTTCATGAATGTGCTGTCAAGATGAAAAATGTCACCAAGAAATCAGCTACAGAAATTCAGGAACATGGGAATTGGGTAGTTTTGGGGGTTCTTTTCAATGGGAGAAGGAGCCATGGTTTTACTGCTTGTGAGGTTTGTGTCTGCTTCTTCATGGTTTGAATTGAAAGCAGTAGGATCAGCTAAGTCAAGGCTGGAGTCAGGCAGTGTAGGTGCTGTTCTGGCTCTCTGGGAGTCAAAGGGGTTAATTTCAGAAGAACCAATATAACTATTTAATAATATGTCTGTGTCTACCTAATATGTTAAGCTCACTGTACTCCCAGTAGTGTCTAGGGACAATGGAAACCTGGATTAAAGTTAGTGGTGTTCTTTGGTGCTTATTTGGTGTTCAGCATTTGTCTTTGGTGATTTAACCACAGAAGAGTTTGGAAATTCACTCATGAAATTAAAGGAATTTTAATACTGACCTTCAGTGACAGCCTGGGTCTGCTCTAAAGTCCTTCCCATGGAAAAGCAGCTATAAATTATAAAGTCCTATAGAATCCACTAAAGGGAAACTTTGAGCATTTTCTTCCTACCCCTGAAACTTCTCTATAAACTTAAGTCCTGAAACCTACATACATGTTTTCTTCTCTTTGGCAAGGCCCATTGAAAAAGATAAAGATTTATTTTAGCCAGGTTAAAATGAAGATAAACATGTATGTTTTTTTTAAATTACTGGTCATTGTAAGAAATGAGAAGGTTGCTCTGCCAGGCTGAGATCTGTAGGATCAGGTTAGATATTAATCTGTAACTATTGGTACTCTTTGATTTTTTACTGAAATATCCCTTTCCAATGTGGACAGTTGCTGTGAGAGGGAGATCAGAGGACCCCTCAATGCAGAAGCTAAAGAGCAGATCTTATCAAGGAAGAGAAATCTGGCCATTTTAACAGGACTTTGATCTGAGTGGAGGCAGCTGTATTCTGTAAATTGTCTCTGAAAAAACGTCAGAAGTGTATTCTCCAATTATTCACTGAGCAGAACTTTTCCTATTGCAGTAGCTATCATGCCTGTGACATAAAGCTGTGAGAGAGTCATGTTATAAAGTTCAAGCATCCTATTTATATTAATTTTTTCAGATTTGTTTCCTCTACCTTCTGATTAAAATGTGTAGCCACTGTGATAGAGGTGCCCTGCTGGAGCTTCTTCTTTCATATGAAGGCACTGATAATGTCAAGAAAACAAATGGAAGAGAAAAGCTGTCTGATTGAAAGTAAATACTTAGAGCAGTTTCAGCAGTCCTTTGGGTGGGAGCTAATATAAAGTTGCTTAGTAAATCAGTAAACAAGTTAAAATGTGCACAAAAAAGATAAAGAAGTAGAATGCCATCTGAAATGAAGGGCTCCCAGGAAATAAATCAAACAATCAAATATGTGAGGAGCTGGGCAGAATCTCAATCCCCTGTGCTGCAGAAGGCACAGACAACTCTCCTCTCACACTTCTATATCTATGAAGTTACTGGTCTTAATTGTAAATATTTTGTAGTTCTGCCAAATCTTACTTAACCTTTATGGCCAGTGTGCCTTGATGACAGACTTGTCTGTGGAGGATTGAAGAGAATTTGAATTAGTGCCATCAGCACTGTATGAGTAACTTCTACAAGGCTCCTGCCTATGTTTGATATTTATGTGCTTTGGATAGATGAAGATAATGATAATTAAGTTTTTCAGAGCTGCACTTCTCCAAAGTTTACAAAACATATTTATTTCAACTAAACATGTAAATCTGCAATAAAATTATGTCTCTAATAAAACTTAGACTTTAAAAAGGCAAGAAATCTGTAGCTTAGTTTCTGTGGAAACTGAGCACTCAGAAACCCACTGTGCACCTTTGAGAAATCTGTAATAATGCTTAAGCTGCTGTTGCCCCATTTTTGCATCCCTAGCAGAGTCTCATGGTTTGGATTGGGTTTATGCATATATTTTGGGTTGTAGGAGGCATTTAGTGAGTTTTATTTCAAGGGTTTGAAGCTAGATGCTATTTTTTTTTTTTTTATATTTATTGTACCAGAATATTCTCTCATTAATGGTTAAAGCATCAGGATGGAAAAATGTTTCACATTCATATACTTATGATGTGTTTGCAGACAGGATGATGCTCACTCTGAGGAAATCCACCTTCAGCACCATGACACAGTTTCACCTGGCTGCAATGGATCTATCCAGACCTAGGGAAGTTCAGGTTCTGAGGGGATGACCCAGGTGTCTTGTCTGAAAACTTATAGACAGCAGTGTTTACCAGCAGCTGTTTAAGACATGGGATTTTTGCTTGGAAATTTAGACTGATCAGGAAAAAACATTAAAGAACAAGCTGTATGTGTGTTTATGGTTTTAGTTAGTACATGCTGAGCAGGACAGGCTTTCCCCTGGAATGAGGGGGAAGGTCTGGGCCAATTTGCAGCCTTCTGGGGCTCACCTGCTCACTGGGGGAAGTTGCACAGTTGCTCCCATCAGAATTATGTTGCTCTGGAAGGCTGAGAACATTTGCCCTCCTGGTACCTCGTTAGACTAACAGAGAGTGAGGCATCCCACCCCTGAGTTCCTGTGACCAGACACCAGCTTGGAGGGAATGCTGGCAGCCCACAGCTCCCCATGCAGCCCCACTGCTCCCCTGTCACAGAGGCTGTGCTGCAGCATGCCAGTGCTGTGGTTTGGATTTGATCCATTAAAAATCCTCCTCTGTAAAACCAGTTCAGGTGTCCATTTCCTCCTTTGTGCCTTGGCAAAATCCGAGCGATGTTTTGTTTTTCTCTGCTGTCAGTGTGCTTCATGCATCTTTCACACCACAAGCAAAAGTGTTCAGCAGCTTGTCAAAAAGGGCTTCCCTTTGCTCTCCTGTACCCTGAGCTGCCCAAAGGGACAGTGCCAGTCCCTGTGAGTGCCACTCTTGCGTCAGCTCTGGAGCCAGTCTTTATGGTGATTAGTGACCCTTGCACTCATCAGGAACTTTTTCTAAACCAGAGAATTAAACTTCTGTCAAGCACTACGTGAAGCAATCAGTGTGTCTGAGCAATTCTGCCTGGTTAGCTCGTTGGTGAAGACAAGAATAAATAATGCTGGGAGCCCTTCAGTCAGCCATAGGCACGCTCTGATGGGTGGCCAGCAGGACCAGGGACTGTGGCCAAAGCCTTTAACCACTCATCCAAACCATTTGCTCTTTCTCAAATGTTCCTTGATTTGAAATCTTTTTGAACAAAGAATAAAAGTTTACAAAACACACCCTTTCTCAATGAGTTTAACAGGGCTCTCACAGAAAGCAGAATTTGTGATGCAGTCATGTTTTGTAATTCATTGTGGCTTTGTGAGCAAAACTGTATAAGGAATTTAAATCTTCCTGAAGTGAGCTGAACTTGAAAATGTTATAATTACAAATGCTCTTTGTTCCAGAGATAGGAAAAGGAATTCTTACCACTTGCTGTCCTTTTTATTCTTCTTGTATTTCAACATTTCAACAGCATCAGGTATCTAGATTATGTCTCAAAACTATGTATAGACTATAAGGTGAACTGCATGTTCAACAAATCCAACTTTCAGAGGAGCTATTGGTATGGACTGGGTTTTTTTTTCCTCTGTGATTAATCACAGATCATGAAGTTGTCTGTCTCAGGCCTTGAAAATTCGTTCTAAACATAGGTATATTTTTTAATATTGAGCATGCAGATGTAACTACTGCAGCTTATCTTTTAGTTTATGTCCTGTTTAGTCTTGCTGCACACCACTGTCATTGGATCACATTATTTTGTTTCATTTTCTTTCTCTTCTTCATTACTCAAAATGAATTGAAAAATGAAATTAAATTAAAATTTGTGCTTACATCTTTCCCCCTCATATCAGTTCCCAATTATGTTACTGGCATTTAATGAACTGGAAGTATTCAAGATTATAATTTGATTCTGTTATTAAGGAGAAAATAATTTTGTTATAGAATAGCTAATTTGTGGAGTACACTAGTCATTTCTTGTAAATTTTATTTTCTTTGGGATTAATGAAATGTTTGTGAACTGGCTTACGATTTCCTAATCTATTCTACCTTCAGAAATAGTTAATAAATACAACAAGTAAGCAAAAAGCTGACAGGCTGTGGGTTGTTTATGAAGCAAGTTTTGAAATTCTGTTTTCGGACTGCATGTTTATTCAAGAAAAATAGTTTTGTGGGTTTTGGGGTTTTTTTGTTTGGGTTGGGGGTTTTTGGGGAAGGGTGTTTGTTTTTTTAAGAGCCTGTGATATCAATCATAACATACCTGTTAGGCATAGCTTAATCAACAATCACATAATGAAATAAAATATGCTCGGTCAGAAAAATCTGTTAGTGCCTGCTGTTGCTTCTGCCTGGAGCTCTGGGCAAGTTATATAGTACACCTCTATTTTAGTACCCCCTGACATCAAATTACCTACATTTGCATCAGGTATTACGCAAAACACTTGTTAAAAACCTTGCAAGAATTTAGTAAATATAAATGGAGGAGGAAAATATATTTGTAGCAAAGTATTGGTATGTTTAAATCAACAAGAATTTTCTGGACATGCATTTTTGGAAATGGAAGTTAATCTTAAAATAGAAATTTGTTCTTTTAAGTACAGAGTGTTTTATGAATTCTCATGAATTCCTGCTTTCTTTACAGATCTGTTCTGGCATAAAACCTCAGTTTGTTAACAAGCCCATCTTGTAATGGGAGAGACAGTTCTATTTGGTAGTAACTTCTCTATTTTCACCCCATAATTTCAGAATTAATGCCAGTTCCACAGCCTTGGGTAATCACCATTCAGAGATAATCCTCTGAGCTCCAGGCCTTCCGTTCCTCAGTGTGCAGGATGACGCAGAATTTGGTGGGTTTGCTGCTGCCAGGTTTTGATCCCCTCCTTTCCTGTGGCACATTTAACCCCCCTGTTATTTTAATGAGGTTTTAATTGCGTGTCCTGCCTCTCTGCCCTGGGCTGCAGCTCAGCTCGGGCTCTGGCCGCAGAGCCAGGGGTGGCTGGGCTGTGCCAGTGGGGCAGGGATTGTCCCCTCCCGGGAGGAGCAGCACCCAGAGACAGAGCTGCTGTGCCTGTTGCACACTGAGCTTTGTGTCTGCGTGTCACCGGAGCTTAGCCTCGTGTTTTGGGTCTTTAGAAATGGTGGGGTGTTTAGCACTGATCAGATTAACGTGACAAAATTAATAAAGTGCTTTAATACACAGGGTGAAGAGACTGAAGGGAATTGAAATTAGGGAGACAGAAGAACAAAGGCACTTCTTAAATGAACATTTTTAGCAGGAGCTTAACATTATAAAGATTAATAGGAATTAATTTGCATATATAATGCAGTGTACAGAACACAATTCAAACTGACTACCAATTCTACAAACACTATTATTGTAAAAGAAGAGCTACATAAAATAGGCATATCTGTTTTCTTGCCCTAGCCTACCAGGCATTCTTGTCTAAAGGTACAGCAAGTGCTAGTCATTTCCAGATGTTCTTGTGTCCTGTGCCTTTGTCTTGGGCTGCGCAGGCACAGCCATCCCGTGTGTTGGCTCTGCTGTGAGAACTCTGATTTTATAGCAGATCAAAGTATATACCTAGTTACAAATAATGATAACACCAATAATCAACATTTATAACAATATTGAGCCAAAAAAATTGGTAGTCTACTGGTTGGTTGCTTAAGGAAGTAAGAATAAAAAAGCCTCAGGTAATATGGTAAGAACAGAAATATTATGTAATGTCCTGCTGTACATTAATGTGTAAGCTTCAGCCCAAAATATACAGGTCAAAATGAATAGGTTCAGCCTCTGTTTTGTCTATTCCTCTGAGTATTCCCTGCTCGTCTTTTCTCAGTGTAAACTGCTGCAGGGATATTCCCATTATCTGCCCAGCTGCAATGTGTATTTATAGAGTAGGCACAAGTCTGGGGAGCAACTGCAGCCCAGCTCAGTTCCCAGTGCACTCCTGATCAAAGACCAACATCCTCCTCTTGCATAAAGGTAGATTTTCTTGCTTGGTGGGTGCCTTGTGCTTCAAGCTTCTGTAAACCTCTGTCCTCACAGGATGCTCCAATACCTACCTGTGCATTGCCATAATGTGCCTTGTTACCTTGGGTGAGGGGCTGCAGAAAGATGTTATATGAAAAGCAGTAGAAGGGAAGCTGGACACAATCTCAGAATCTTCTCTCTGACAAAAGAAGGTGGCTCACATGGCAAGAAGTGTGCAGGTGTGATCTCCAGGACAGCTTGCTAGGAAACAGGCTACAATAAAGTGCTGGTTTGTAGGTGCTCTTTGTGCCAACAAATGACTGGTGGTAGTTTTGGGGCAGTGAACAGATTTTATCCCAGGGCTCAGAGAACAGCACCATGAAGCAATAATCTGTGGCACTGGAGTGTCTACAGAGACATTTGCTGTCTGGAAAGATTCCAGTTTGGACAGGTGAAAGTTGCTGCACCTGCTTGGAGTTACTGTGTGTTTCCTTTTTCAAATGCTCTCATTGCTCTGCAATGCAGTTCAGGCTTTATACAGAAAAGCTTCTTTGTGCAAAATTTCCTTTTTTATCATTGGAATAAACATGTCTCCATGGCCAGGAGTCCCTTCTCTTAGCCTCTGTGTACAACAGCACTTGGGGGTGGTGCTACTTGACACTTGGATGGAATAGCTGGGGCCTCAGTTTTAATTCTTTTTGTTGCATTATTTATCATCTTAGAGAACATCTGTGTGTTCTGCAGGTAGCATGCTGCCCTCAGCCATTTTCTGCTCTGGCATAAGGAATCCCCCAAAATCCACGCAAATACAGGGTCAGTGGATTGGTCCAAGCTGGATCACACCATTAAGGATGGCCTGTCATTTACAAAATAGGTTTGAGATTGGTTTGTTTGCTGCAGCTGGAAACCTTCATTTCATTACACAAATTATTTCTCTGAAAGCTGCTAAGAAGGATTGTGGTCTATAATTAGAGTAATACCCCACAGGATTACGTTCACAAATGTAATTATATAATCATTTAGAACTAAATTGTGCCATGAAACTACAGGGTTTTTCAAAATGGTAGTAGCATTTCTGGAGAGTTCCTTTTTAGATTTTCTGTTGTCATGCAGTTGCCACAGGCCAATTAGAAAGACTTTCAGTTCAGCTGAAAGCTCCTCCCTCCTTTTCCTATCAATAGTTTGAGATTAATCAAGATTAGAGTTTGTATCCAAACACCTGCTGTGATTCAGAGTGAGTTAGTGGCACTGGGATCAGGAGCAGGTGATTTGTGTCCAGTGTTTAAGGTGAGCTGGTGGATGTTGGGGTGTGCCTGCTGGAAGCCCACAGAGGAAGGCTGCCCTACACAGGTTGCTTTGGTGCTGTTCAGAAGCAGATCATAAAGTGGTGAAATGGTTCTTTGGGGAAGTATCACAGCCCTGTGTAGGGAGGGGTGTGTTGGTGTCCACAGGGGGAGGTGATTCCTCTCTGTCCAGAGCCAGCCTGGCTGCCCAGCCTCACTCAAGGACATGCTGCAGGGTGTTCTTATGGGGTGGTGCAGCTGCACTGCCCCTGTCCTTGCAGCCATGTCCCAGACAGCCTTTGGATCCACCGTGATGGGAATGTGAATACACTGATCCCTTTGCATACCTGAACCTGTGTGAATGTGTCAGTGCAGCTCATGGATGAACATTGACACAAAACTATTTCACACTAAATTAGTTTCACTGCTCTCCTGCCTGAAATGAATCATAAATACGAAACAAAGTTTTGGTTTTCTTCTTCACATTTGCAGAGCCCTTTTTATTAGCACTTTTATTAACTCTGTTGATATGACATCAAGTTGTATCCTCTTTTACATGGGTTTCCTCACTCACAGTGCCTTGTCTATTGCACAGACAAAACTGTAGCAGAAGGTTTGCTTAGTGCAGTAAAACTGTAGAAATAGGAGCAGTACATTGCCCTGTTTTATTAGGAATTCATCCACTGTCCTTTCAGATTGCAAACCCCTGGTTAGTGAGTCAATGGGCAATAGCAGGGTAAACTAATGAGGTTCTACAATATTTGCAACCTGAGAAAGGCAAATATTTCACAGAGCTCTCCAATTATCTCTGGTAGCCTTGTACACTTCTAATGAGCACAAGGTAATCAGCCTATCTCTTCACTGTATTAACAAGAGCCACTTAAAATTCTCCAGGATTCCTGTGGAGAAGTGATACATGGACCCAAATGGATAAATAAAGAGGTTGTGCAATTATGACTTCAA
Organism: Thryothorus ludovicianus; assembly: GCA_013397245.1. NCBI lineage: Eukaryota > Metazoa > Chordata > Aves > Passeriformes > Certhiidae > Thryothorus > Thryothorus ludovicianus. The sequence continues at coordinate 111,606 of VZTB01012987.1, read as the reverse complement.
GGGCTTCAAGGGCTGCCATACTATTCCCAGGGCTGGCTGTCTCTGCCTGTGGTGTGTTTTGTTGATGCTCTTATTGTATGCAAACTAAAGAGATGGTGATTTTGGAATTGCAAGGGTCCTCTAGCAGCAACTTAATCTGGCTGCTGTGAGACTACAAAATCATTCTCCTCCAAGACAGCATCTCCTAACAAGGTGTTCAGCTGCCAGCTCACAGCTCAAGCAGTGCAGCTGGGCAAGAAACAGGATGTCAGAAAATACTAACCTGAAAACACCAGCAGTTGCTGGCTGGGCTTTTACCATCCCATCCCTTGTCAGGGAGAGCAGGAGGATCTCAGGCAGCAGGCAGCAGAGCACAATGGCCACTTGCTTTGGGAGGCAATCTCCTTTCCCACAGCCTCCCATGGGAAGGAGTGTCCAGGACAAGACCTGAAGCTGTGGAAATAGAAAGCCCAACAGAAGTGTGTGGAAGACCTGGATCTGTCCTTCTTTATACCATATGCCTTAACACCCTGGAGACTAAAGATGAAGAATACAAATTAAATGTTAAATGCTTCTGATCAGCAAAAGTAGCTATATTTGTTTGAGATCTTTTAAAATAAGGGCAGGAAAAATTGTTGCTCAAATAGATTTTCCCTGTGAGATTGCAATGTACAGAAATTTGTTAACACTCAACAGAAACTTGGAAAGGAAAGAGAATTTGTGAACATTCTCCATTACAAAAGTCTGTGTCATAGTGAAACCCATTTATAAGCAGACTTTTACAGGAAACAATATCAGTCATTTAAAAAATGTGAACTGACAGCCAGTATCCTTTCTAATTCCCCAATCTGCAACTGTGTTGAATTCAAACGTGCACTTTTGGATGCTCAGGAGATTGGTACTGAGGTATGTTCCTCCAATTTTAGTACCCCCTGGAATTAAAGTTACACCACATGGCTGTATCTCCTTACAACTTGTACCACAGGGTTTTGTAGGACACATCAGTTTAGGGTTTCTCTAATCACACTAAAACAGCTCAGCTGGGGGACAATGCACCAAAACTCTGTTGTTCCTGCAAGAGAATCCAAATTGCACAGCTGAGGTGTGGAGCAGTGTCTTTGTCTTGAAGCAGGAGGCTCAAGAGGCACAGTCCCTTCTGTTTCAGCCCTTTAGTGCCTGCTGTGAGGTGTGGCTGGCCCTGCAACTCCCACTGGGCAAACACCTGCACTCCAAAAGCAGCCCAGGCACCTCCTCTGTCCCTATGGCTGAGTGGAGCCCTGGGAGTTTCAGTCCTCACACAGCACCAAGAATATCAAAATTCTATCTAAAGCACAAGTAGAAAGCTTCATCCAGCAACGCAGCAGCTCCAAGATTTGCTGCTGAGAAAGTTCAAAGCTGAGAAGCAGCCAGAAAGAGCTGGGAGTGTCATGAGGCACCAGCTCAGAGGGCTGCCAGTGGAGCCAGCAAGGGCAGCAATCTGGAGAGAATAAGGAGAAAAATAAATATGAATATGAGTGAAGTGTTGCGCCTGTGTATAAAAGCTCAGTTGTAATCTTGTGATACCTTTTGCTTTGGCTTATGATGACATTAGGCTCTCTAAAGGTTTATTATGTGCAGCTGGATGTACATCAGTCTATTTATTAGTCATCACAAGGTTGTTGACATTATTTCCACAGTGCTTTTACATTAAGAGCTTACTGAAATGATATATTTGTTAGGGCACCAAAGTAATTTCCTCATATCAGGACAGCTTAGAAATACAGGGACCTAAGCTGTTGCTGTAATGAATTTTCTGCCTCTCACAGGGATATTTATCCAATCTGTTCTGTAAACAGAGAAATTAGTTCAGACTTGTGCAAATGCTTTAATTACACTTAACTGGATTAATGGCTCTACTCTGAGGAAATGTTGTTTCCTTAGACAAAACAGTTTGACCAGGTCAACAATGTATTTTTAAATTCAGCCTGGTGCCTCTGGCCAAAGCAGGCCTGTGTGAGCTGGGCTGCTGGTGGAGCACTCACTGGCCCTGAGCAACTGGGTTGGGATGTGAGGATCTGTGACATGAAGGACTGTTTGGATTTAGAGTATGTGACAACTCCTCTCTTCAAGCTCACTCCTTTTGGATAGAAGTTTGTTCTTGGAGCCTCCAAATTGTGACAGCTCCACAGCCCCTTTATTTCCATGTGAGTGAATGACTAGCCCTAAAGGTTTTATGGTGAATATTTGCTTATTAATTACCTAAATGTGAATGCAGCAAATCACTTTAAAGACTTCCAGTCTACTTTCCTTGACCATATTGTGTTAGCTTGAGCAGCTTGCTCAGAAATTCAGTAACTTTTGGAGGAATGACAGATGTTTTGTTTTTTTGTTGGCTTCTGCATCCCCTTAGAGAAACCTCAGCCATGTCCTGAGAGAAACACACAGCAAAACTCCAGGCAGCCTATCCCTGCATCTTCCAAAACCACTCTTTAGCCCTGAGAGGAATTGGATTTCTAATCCCACCTTGCCCTCATCCTCTCATTAAATTGCTACAGCCAGGTTCCTGCTCAACGTGCTCCTTTCAGAGTTGTATTGATGCATTTCTATTTCATTTTTCACCTTAGTGAAACTAAGTACAGCTTGAGAGAGGGGTGAAGGTCCCACTGCAGAGTCTGGACCATAAAGAAACATCTCTCATTGTTTGATTGTGTCCATCCCCCTGGAGCTCAGCAGCTCCAGGCCTCCTTGTGCATTCCTCTGGGTGAGTGCCTGGGAAAGCCCTTGGCAGGAAGCTGCTCATCAGTGTTGACAGGGAGCCCTAAGAGTAAAGGAGCTGCCTCCTTCCTTATTGCATTAAAGCTAAACCTGATGAGTGCTCCAAGGACTCACAGACATAAAGCAAAATGAAACTTTGAAATTCCACTCTTTCTCACCTTCTCTGGGTGAAATTGCAGAAATTTCTGTACTTTCCACAGATATATGAAATGTCAGCACTGTCACCTCTGCTGTTTCTAGAGGTTCTGAAATTTACTTGTCAAATGGTAATGCTCAGCTTCCCTTCCCCTTCTCCACTGCTGCAGCTCCCACTCTCTCAGCCCTTTGGCCATTTAGAGGGATGGCCAGCTCGGCTTCTGCTTTAGTTGCCTCTCTCTGAATCAGAAATCCCAGAGAGCTGTGGAGTTCCTCTGGTTTCTGGAGTTCCTGAGACCAGAATTCCTTCTCAACCACAGCTGCAGTAGGAAAGTCTTCATGGCATATTCCAGCAGTGTGTTTGAAATATTTTCTAATTACCTGGTTTTGATTAAAAAAACTTTTTTTTTGCGATAAATATTATATATGAAGGTAGATTTCAGGCAAAACAAATATTTTAGTATAAACACACACACTTCCATACAAAAATGAATGTTGACTTTGATAATTAAAAAGAAGAAAACAAAAAATTAGTTTTCTTTTTCTCGGTATTGTGAAGATACTGTTGCTAAAAGGACGTCTGTGAGCTCTGGTCTGTAGAAGTTTGAAACAGCTCAATACAGAAAATGGGGAAGGGCCAGGATTGTCAGATCCTTCCAGAAAGGAATTCAGCTACAATCAAAGCGTGGCATGGCACTGAACACCTCACCTTACCTTGCAGGCAGAGCTGGACAGGATCCCTAAATTCAGAGTGTAATTTAGAGTTCACTGCAAGTTGGTCCTGAATGTCTTTTGATTTAGAATATTCCTGATTTGCAGTGGTTCACCTCAGGAGAGGGAGTCTTCCCCAGCTTTCTAATATTAACAGTGAGTGGAAATGCCATCAGCATTTATCATTTAAACTTTGCTGAATACATTACACTGCAGATTTCATTGCTCCTTCAGCAGAACGAGAGAGGGGGGGATTGTGTGAAACGCTCTGTGGCTGTGCCAGGAGGCTCTTGCTGCTCCATGAGCAGCTGTCCCCATGAGCAGAAGAATCCCCAGTGTCCCTGCAGTGTCCCTGCAGGGCTGGAGAGGTTGGCTCAGTGCTGGGAAGATGCCCAGGGTCATCTCTGTGTGTGAGCTGTGCCCCTGAGCCACGTGTTGGGAAAAAGGCTCAGGCCAGCGTTTGTGAGCTCCTCCTGCAGTGACCTGAGCAGGGTTGTAGTGGGTGGGGTTTTAGCCCGGGGAACGGGGGCAGAATTTGGTTATTTCCCCAGCCAGCACAGGAGCACAGCCCTGCCACCTGGGGCACACAGAGCAGCTTTGTCCCTCACGGAACTGACTGAAAGGGGGGCTCATTCTCCCCTCCTCTCCCAAAGGAAAAGAGAATGTTTGTGCTCCCCAAAACAGGAGCAGTTTAGCACAAGTCAGAGGAACCACACTGGCACTGCCTGGCCAGAACAGAAGGGTTTGAAACTCATCAGCTTTGCTTCTTGTCCTGGAGCTGGTGATGAGGGAAGCCTTACAAGCAAAACCTCGTTTCAGACAAACAGAGAATTTCTCAGCACTTGTTTGGCTTTAGAAAGTGTAATCACTTGTGTTATTACCATAAAACAAATATCTTGGAGGTTTTGCCAGTTTCTAGTGAGCTACTGAAAAATACACTGGAAAATGGTGTTAGTGAGAAATAACATACACAAAAAATAGGAGTCACTGCTCTCCATTTGCAGAGGCAGCAACAGAAAAAGCTAAATATCAGTTTTCATAGCAAAATTGCTATTTGTTGGTAAATCGGTTTTATGCATATAAAGAGTGCTTGGGGATTTTGCTCTCATGCATGTTTATTTATGAAATGGAAAGGAAGCAGAAATTTTGAGTAGTCCCATGGTATAACCCAAAACTGAAATGTAAAGATAGAATGCCAGTGATGTTAATAATAGAAATGCAAGGTCTCTGAGGGTGAGCATGATCTGTGGGGAATGCCAGGGCTGTTGTAATCAGGAAAGAAAGGATTCTTCTGCTTCACTTCTTCCTAAAAATTCAGGAAAGCTTTTAGTTTGTTTTAAACTTGTGCTTCACAAAATCTGGTGACAATCATGCCTGAAGGGGTAGTGCAGAAGCAAATCACGAACACAGCAGCTCTAGAGTTTTAGGGCAGAGTGAACAGCCAGGTTTTGGCTTTGTGACATTCAAAGGAAAAAATTTATTCCCTCTAGGTTGGCTTTTACCTTGCCAGCCTGCACGGGACTGAGGGGTACCCCTCTGCTACCTCTGAGATAGAATGCTATGACTTCTCCTAACTGCTGACATGAGCAGTGAGAGCATCCTGTGTCTCAGCAGCAAACTAGCTCAAACACAATGAAGGTCCCCACGAGGTGCATTTCACCCTCCCTCATCCCCTCACTGCAGGACTATGATCCTTTGGTCATATTTATTTCAAATTCCAGTGGTGTGTGCCAGTGCACTCTCCTATCACGCAGCTTTGGAATAGTTTCTGTGTTTGTTTGCTCTCTCTGGCAGCATTAAGTACCCTTTTTTCTCATTTTCTCCCCTTTCCTCTCTGTCCCTGTTAGTTCTTCAAGCAGTCTGCCATGTCTCTCCTCCAGAAGTGGCCTAAGCACCTTAGCACACTAAGCCTGTGTGGATGGATGCTTCTGTTTCACCCAGTGGAGGCAGAGATGATAGGGCCCCTCTTCCCAATCCTATTACCTCCTTCTGCTTTTCTCACATAAAAAAGGTGATGGTGGTGAGTTGGACACGAACAGTGCTGTGCAGGACACCCCTGCAGTCATGATTTAACACTATCATCCAGCAGATATAAGCCACTAAAGCTTTCAGCAAACTTGTAGGGCTTAACCCAAAGCACTGGGAAACAAGATAAAAGCTTAAGCATTTCCTCATCTCCCATTCAAACCCGGAGATCCGTGTGTACTGACCTTTCATATTGCTGGAATCAGTGTGCAGTGAAAATCCCTCTGTAATTTAGCGCTACAAGGAGAGCAGTCTGGCTCATCTCTGGGAGAACACTTTGTCTGCCACTCAGGGGCCAGAGCAGCTAAGTGTATAAATAAAAACACCTCAAGAAAATAGCATTCCTGTCAAGGAAAGCAAGCATATTTGATCCACCCGGTTCTTTGGTCCACAAAATAGAGAAACTGAGGAGCTGTGGAGCAGCTCTCAGTTATCCAGGTCTACCATTCACCAATTCCTGCAGTGGCTTCAATCACACTGAGATAAGGAGAAACGGGCTATGCAGGTCCGTGAATATTTCACACCAATTATTTCCATTTTGTGGGCACCTCTGAAGGGTGTTGAATCTCACTTTGTTGGAAGATGTTGAGCTGTTGTTCCACCTCGGAATCCTGGCTGTGTAAAGTTGCACAGCTCTTGCCTTGGTCTTTTTGCCAGGGTTACAGCTGCATCCCTGTCCTGAGAGAAAATTAAGGAAGGTCTCTCCATCTTTACAACAGATGGTATGTTACTAAATAAGGGGTTTTAAATAAACCTTGGATGGTTTTGGTTCTCTTTCTCATATCCTCACTGAGCACTAAATTTGCTGCCTAAATGGGTCTATCTCTATGTCTAAGCAGGACTAGTAAAACAGCCTAAAATCGTTTAAAATATCTCCAAGTGTCCTGATGATGTGTTATTGTGCAGTTACTGAAGTTCAGCCTCAGCAAGAGATAGAAAATCTTTGAAATTATTCACCTTCCATGTGGGAGGGAATGCACTGGCTGATTAGACTGTTCTCATTATCAGGGTATGCCCACTGGTGAGAGAAGCAGGAGCTGGGCCTGACTGGGCTGTCCTCTCACTCTCACTGAGGTAACTGCACTGCATCCAGAATCAGAGTGGCAGGCATACAGTGTTCCTGGCACTGGAGTGTCTGCAAGGGCCTGGGAACAGCAGGGCAGAAAATATGGAATGAGTTCCCATTACATAGGCAGTGGCAGGCTCAGCAGCCAGCTCTCTCTCTATACCTAGAACCTTCTCTCTGTTAAATAACTTTTGGTAGCAGCATCCATGCTAATCTGTTGCCTAAAAGTCCTTGGCTTTTCTAGCAGGGGAAATATATTGGGCTAGTCAGGTTGTCTTCTTTGATACCTGTCAGTTTAAATTGTACGACCTTTTAGTGAGCTCTGAACCTCACCTGTCGAAGTCAATTTAATCATGTGTCTTTGCAAGGCTTCACAATTCCAGAGTTCTTTCAGCTGAGAAAACTAATTGAAAAAAGTTGGCAAATACTTCACTTAAGTGTAAGTAAACTTGGAGGAGAAATATATCTTCTTCTGCATGGAGTTTCCTTAAGTTGTTGTTCAACTTAACTTCCTTCAGATGAGTTCTGCTGAAAATATTCACCCCTAAGGCAGCCCTTTATCTTTCCAAGCTCTGCATTTGACTGGTTCTCAGAGACCAAGATCTGTGGAAAGTAATTAAATTAAATCTTTTTTCCTAATTGGACTGGGTCTGTGCAGTTGTTGTCCATTTCCTCCAGACATCTCAACATAGAATAAACTATTTCCCCTTTCATTTTGAGTCTCCTATTTTCTGTCACAGCACCAATAGCTGTATTTCACCTTCTCATTCTGGCAGTTCTTGTTTGCTTTTTCTAAACTATATCATTCCCCATATTTCTAGTTCTAAGGAGAGATGACCCCTCTGTGTTGTCTTTTGTATAAGAACTTAAAAAAGCCTCTTCAGGTCCAGTTTTAGTTAGCACAGCCCTGTCCCACACTTCTGTGAGGGTTGCTGGCACAGAGGAGGCACCTGCCCTTCCCTGCTTTGGCACAGCACCAGCTGCTGCTGCACTCTGCTCTTTCCACCCAGAGGGGAGCTTTGGTTCAGTTCCTCCATGGCAAACACAGCACCTGGCTCAACTCAGGGCTGGCAGAAGTGGGGACAAGGAATTTGCAGCATCCTATTATCCAACAGCAGGAGCTACTGCAGTGCAAATGTGACAGGGGAGGTGCCACCTCCCAGAATCACTGAATCGATGATGTGGGAAAAGAGCCCTGAGATCAGCGAGTCCAGCCTGTGACCCAACACCTCCATGTCACCCCGACCATGGCACTGAGTGCCACATCCTCAAATGCCCCCAGCAACGGGGACTCCACCACCTCCCTGGGCAGCCCATTCCAGTGTCTAATCACCCTTGCTTTAAAGAAATTCTTCCTGATGTCCAACCTAAGTCTCCCCTGGCACAGCTTAAGACTTTGTCCTCTTGTCCTATCCCTGAGAGAAGAGTCCGACTCCCACCTGGCCACAGTCTCACTTCAGGGAATTATAAAGTTCTTTTGCTTCCTTTCACCACTCCAGCTTTCCCAGGGAATGCTCCTGCCCTACCTCCAATCCAAGCTGCCTGTCCCAGTACAGTCACTCAGAGTCACTGCACACTTACCAAAGGTGATTGCTGCAATCTAAGTTTACTGAAACTGAGACCAGAGAGGTTTAGACACCAACTGCAAAAGGTATCATCAGCCCAACAAGTGCCCCTGGAAATGCTTATAAAATCATTTGCCACCCTCAAGAGTCAGAAAATTCCCAGCTCTCAATGAAGATACTATGGCATGTCTCGGGAGCATATGTTGCCTCATTCCATGCCTTTGTTACAGGATGAGCGTGCTACTGAATATGAAAAAGTGTTCAGAGAACACGTGTTAAAATCAGGGCAGAAAGATTTTTGAATCAACCTTTCAAGAAAAATGAAGATTCCCATTTACAAGAGTTCTAAAATCTAGCAACCCAAATGTATGTTGTGAGGGAAAATTAGGAGCGAGAGGCAATCAACAAAGTTCTTGAAAAAAAATTTTAAAGCTGAGAAAAAAGCTGTTCTCAGCATCTGCTGCAGAGTGGCCTTATTAGCTTTGAGGCTGGGCACTCCAAGGGGGAAGAAGCTTATCCATCCTGCTCAGTGTTCACAGTTTTGCTGATATTCCATTAGAGAATGGAGTTATCAACAGGCCCAACACTGCCTAAAGCAGGAGGGAGCCAGAGGCAAGGCCAGGCTGGAAAGCTCTTGTCCATGATGAGTTTTCCTAGGTTTTGAATCTTCTTTTTCCATTGCAGAGAAGAGCCTGGTAATTTAGAGAAGCGTGCACAGGAACCTGTCAGAGGAAGGCAGTGACACCTCACCTGCTGAGAAACCCTGGAAGAGAAGATACACTCAATGTATATCATCCAACCTCAATTTCCAACTTGTCTCTCTAGGGAAGGAAGGACCCAAGCATATAAATCCACTCATAATGCAATCTGAATTTTGGAGTCCTTGTTTCATAATTTATCAGATCCCATTTTGACTTGCAAGAAGTGTCCATGTGGTGAGACTGGGAGGGCTGCAGCTGCACTGGTGAGCAGTACTTGTGATTTCACTCCATCAGAATCACTCAGGAGCTCCTCAGCAAAATGAATAAGAAAAGGTCTGGGGTAATTGACAGTAAAAGGCCTCTGAATTGAGTTACTCCTGCTTCTCCTTTTAAAGTTTCTGATTGGAGTGTAATGGCTCCTCAGTAGCAGCGTGCAGCAAAACTGCCATTTTTCCTCATCCATGTATTTTTGGTTTTCTGATGCCAGTGTTAGTTGGAGCAGCTCAGTGATGTCATGGACTCGGTGCTGCACAGGTCCTTCCAGCTTGTAATTAAGCTGTTATCTCACAATTCCTAGTGCTTAATTGACTTCTGCACAAAATTTGCCAGTTGACTTAGAATTCATTGATAGCAACAAAGAAGCTGAGGTTATAATTTGTCAGCTTTGTTCACTGGGCACAGGAATTGTCTCGACAGATAGATTTCACACAAAGTTCAGGGGCCAAATGCACAACAGGCAGTGCCCCAGGCAGGTGGCACATCTCCATCCCAGTGCAACTGCCCCAAAAAGCTTGGATTCAATTAAAGAAGGGGCTGCAGCACAGCAAGGAAGGAGGAAAACACATCAGGCTGGGAGGGACATTGAAACTCTGGCAGTTCACCATGCACTTATAACATGTGCACTTACGTGAATTTCAGGCAAAGCACAGTAAAAGTTTCTTTCACTACAGAGGCATTCAAGCAGAATGAATAAAGAAGATAAATTGTCTTTTAGAAGGGAGGGAGAGTTTCCAATATTCCTAGCTACCTTTATAGCTTTATGTCAAGCAGTAGTGGGGGGGAAAAAAGAGTTCTCTTCTGAGGGATCTTTCTTTAAAGGATATGATAGATGATTAAGTTGCACAGAAAGCTTCAATAGTATATATGTGAAAAGTTCCCCCGGCAAGGGCTCATTGTAAAACAAATGTGCTGCTTTAAGGATAATGGCATGGTATTATTTATGTAGACAGTTCCAGCAGTTCCCAAAGAGAAGTAAATGCTGTAATCATACCCATAAAGGCCTGCCTGCTTGCTTGCACATTATTTGGCATTAATTTTAGTACAGAATAATTATCAAAGGAACATTTGGATTTATTATCTGTAAAGGCAATTTTAAATGAGGTATGAATTCAATACAGTAAGTGTTCTTCTCTCAGCAGTGTGAATCCAAAATAGAGTCGTCGTCTTTCGCCCGCTAAGTCAAGCTGTGCCTGGGCATATGGAGATTTTCATAATATATTCTATTCAAGAACCAGATAGCAGTAAATATTTGTGAGAGTGAGAATCAGCAACTGTTTCTGAGGGCAGGAACAATGTACTGTAAGATTTTGAAAAGAATCCCTACAGTCAGTGCTCCTGCCTTGGGTGCTGAAGCCCTGGCTTGGTTTAAGGTTTTCTGGGGAGAGAAGGAGGCAGGAGAGTGAGGTGTTAAAACACTGAGAGAACGGATGCAAGCGTAGAGCCTGAGTTAACACTTCTCACTACCATGATCACCTGCAGTGAAATGTTCACCTGAAATTTCAGTGCTGCCATTTTTTAGATTCTAAAAGTAAATGGCTTAGGAGATGGTACAAGCCATCTGTACTGCTGCAGCCAGTAGGTTTTATTGGGCTATTTTTGCTCTCACTGGACTAAACTCTGCTCCTGGCTTGCTAGACAGCTGAGAAGTGTCCTTTTCCATCTGCCCAAGCCAAGTAATTTATTTTGCTTTTCAGGCTTGAAATCTGCTTTATGCCCTCACATCCTCAAGTCTTGACAGTGCTGTAGTGGGCATTGTACAGTGCTAACCAGAAAAGCCACGTTCAAGAATCAATTCAGATTACCCCACTTTGATCCTTTTTGATCAGAGTAAGCCAGCAGAAGAGTGACTTCCCTTTGCTCCATGCACTAGTGTTTGCTGGCACTTGCCCAGGGACCCATGTCACTCAGTAAATACTGCAGACATTTCCAAATGCCTTTCAGGTGAGTTTTCAGCAATTGCTTCTCTTTCAGTGATCCCTGGTGTCTGGGAAGAGCTCTTAGAGACAGTCAGTGGAGCCCATTCTGGTCTTTCTCCTGTCACTGTCTGTCAGTTCATGAGTCTGGCTGGGCTTGAACAAGACCTGATAATCTTTTGTCTGTACATCTGCTTTATTTTGTTAGTTATTTGTGTATTTATTTAATAGAAATTGTAGATAGTCTGGGCTAGCAAACAGTGCCCCAGCAGAGTGAAAAGTGCCTGCACAAATATAAAGAATTGTGTAGGCAATTCTCAGGACTCAAACTCCATTTTGGATGTTTTCTAGTAAAAAAATGAGCTTAAAAACCCACAGGGAATTAAATTTTTTTAAGTAAAAGGAGAACTGTGTAGCAGTTCTGAACAGTACTGATCAGCACTGTCAGCCATAAGCTCTGCTTTGCAGAGTTTCTCCTGGATGTGGAAATACAGGCAGGAAAATACAGCAATCCGAACAAAAATCATTGTTTCCTATCTCCAAGTAATTGATTGGAGCACAAACCTTGAAGTAGCAGAGTTATGGTGTTCACAATTCTGAAAGCAGATGTAACAAAGTGATTGGTAGAGGATTGGTTAAGTAATTTATCCCTTCTCTCTGCTCACAGTTTCCTTACAATCAGTGAAGCATTTCCCAAGTGGATGAAAAGAGACTGTGCTGTCATGAGCAAGATATTGATGTCAGTCCCCAAAAACCAGTGCCAACAAGTGGATTTGGCAGGGCCAGCACAGGGGACACTGTGACCATGGAAGGGAAAGGGCCTGAGGGCAGTTTGCAGAGAGGAGAAGGAAAGCTGGTGCTTAGACTGCTTGCTGTGATGGAGATACAAGAGCAGCAGGAAAGTTTAAGAGGGAGGGCTCAGGCAGAGAGAGAAGGAGCGTGGCACTATCAGGGAGGAGAACATGATTCATGGCACCTTAAAAAAAGAAAGAAGTAGATCAGATTTCCACAAGGTGTGCCATGATGCTGTGACCATTCTGACTTTCACCAGGTGAGAATCCATCTCACCTTCCCAAAGGGGTGCTGGGCTTGTCCTGACACCCCGAGAGCAGCTGTGGCTCTGATGCAGAATTACAGGGGGGTGTCCAGGCACCAGCACCGTGCTGGAGGTCAGAATTAGATGATCATAATTTTCCCCTCTGGCTTTAAAATCTATTAACAGCTATTTTACGAGGCTGGTCATTTATCATCGCACCGCAGACTGCAAGACCAGGACCACCATGATATACTTCATAGATAATTTATTTCCATTAGTTCACAGCTAAACTTAATTTAAAAGAATTTCTAAAAAATTGATTATAAGAGAGAAAACCTAGAGACTTTCCAGTGTAGAACTATTTTGGGGCGGGGGAAAGAATTTCTAGAGCTGTGAGTTGGATATAGATTCTGACTCTTGGTTGTGCCCCACATTTTAGTTGTACCTTAAATTTTACCACACATCCCAGGACATGATTGTCCCACAGAAGGATAAAGATGTAATGATGTAGGGAAATGTTGGCATTGTTTTTCCACTTGTTTACACTACAATAAATTATTTTCAAGAAACTTAATCTTCTGTATTAAATTAAGTCAAATAATCTTCTTGTCACTATAAAAATAATTACCATAACTTTCTGAAAAGAACATAGAAAAAAGATTTTTTAACCCCCCTAAACCCACGCTTTCCTTTCCAGCATTATTTTAATGATTAAAACAGTGTTAGATTTAAAGCTCCAATTAAGATGAAAGCACAGGAATGACCAGCTTTATATTTTGAACATATCTGCTGTTGTTGATGCTGCTAATAGGTTCCACATGCAGAAGTACTAATTGGTCTAAGACCAGAAAAAACTAGATTTTATTACAGGCAGCCATGAAAAAAAAAAAAAAGAGGAGAACAAAAGAACAAAAATCTCCTTGTTTTTTTGGCATAAGAACCCAGAGACAAGGAATCCACTCCTCCAGGTCTCATGCCACTATTGAACATGCTCCCCTAATTTCTGCCCTCAGTCCAAACTCTGTCTCCTCCAGCCCAGACTGCCCAGCCCCAAGCACAGAAATGGTCCCAGTGGGACAGGAAGCAATGACCCTTAATCAACAATATCCCTTTGCATCTCTTAGAAGAAGCAGCACTATTTTTAGAAATGTTCTTTGTTAGAAATATATTCCTGTGCTCTTTGGCACAGATCCATTAACGAAATGTACTTTACTGTTAGATGTATGACCACTACAAAATACAAACTGCATAGCATGGCAAGGTTACTGACTGCTAACACACAGAGCCAGGCTTTAAATCCGTGTTGGAGGAAACTCTCTACTCCCTGTGCATTTTCTGCATTGGGATCAAAAGCTCTTGCTGGAGCTTCCCATGGAATTCCCAAAGGAATTCCCAAAAGGGAGCAGATAAAGCTGACATGACCATGGCTGGCACCAGCCCTGGCTGTGGACAGGGCTACTCTCAGATTAGACAAAGCCTGAGTGCTTGGACAGATCAGGACAGCAGGAAATGACTCAGTGTTTGTAGAATGCATTTTGAGCTGTGAAGTTTATTTTCTCCTATAAACTCTTGTTTTCTGCTGTTGATGTACAAGGATTTTACTGCACTCTTACTAACCATTGCAGCAGTTCCACAGCAGTCCTGGGAAGCATCCTGAGACCAGCTGGCTTTGCTCACACAGTCCTTGCTGCCTTGCCCTGTCAAAGGGCTGAAGGGAACAGGTTTCCACAAAGACTCAACACGTGTGTGTTCCTTTCCAGTGTCAGGATGCCTGGATTTATTCCCCAGCCGTGGCTGGTGATGTTTCCAACATCCTCTGCACAGCTCTGGGATTTGTTTGTTTGTTTACAGCAGCAGCTTCAACAGGAGGCGTGAGCAGGAAGCATCACAGAGCTGATGTAAACAGAGCAAGAGTCTTTTGTAATTCCTTGTAGCTCTTTCAAGTACACCCATTTGTTTGACACTGATGCTGTTGTGTATTTTAACCAAACTCACATCAACAAAGGAGCCAGTCCTGGAGCCTTTGCTTATTCAGTGTTTGGGAAAAGACTTCCAGGTGTTCCTTATAGATACTTAAAGTTTTTTAATGTAAATTTTAATTTTACATCTAAAATGAGGGAGTATAGCACCCTGCCAGAATCTGAAGCCTGATCTGGAGGAGAAAGTTAAATGAACATATTGATGTCTGCTACTGGAAGCTCTCCTGAGATATTTTGACACTCAGGGAAGAATGCCAGCTTTGTACAGTTTTAAGATATTCCTAAGCCTTGTCCTGCAAATTTGGTAAAGTGAGGGATTGATTGAGAATATTCACATTGCTTTTGTGGAGAAAAGTCTCTAAATGTGGAAGTAAATTTCCCACTTTCTCCTGCCATCATCTAGCATCTTCTATGATTTTCTGTTTGTGTGATATCATTAATTTACTGTTCTAACACCATTTGATATCATTCCAATCCATCACAAACTCTAAACATTATGCTTGTGCATGTGTTTTACTGCTTTATTTTTTAAATAGATGTACACAAATGAATCCTGACTTCAGGCCTAATACCCGATTTACACAGATGCAGATGGGTTATTATGCCTTTAATTTGCAAGCATGGTTGATATAATTAAAGACATTTCTGCTTTTTAGCCACACAATTGCATATGGCTTTTTAGAAAGGATGATACTCCTGAAGGATTTTTCCCCACTAATGAACATAATGATTGAACATCAGGTACAGAACCATTCTGCAGACAAGAGAGTGATTTTTCAGTAAACTCTCACATGGGATGGTAGTTGCATGGTCTGGAAATAGCATTATTACCAAACAGACCTGATTTTTGCTGACTGTCCTGATGTACTGCCCTTTCTTTTTGGGTGATGGAGGGGAATGTACAAGAGCACAAATATGTGATGGTCCATAAATATAACACTCCTCACTTAAATGATCTTTTCAAAAAGTAAAAACTTTCCTAAAAATGCTTCAATACCATATAATCTATTTCACTCTCTCAGTAAAAGCAGAAACAGCTTAAAAATTTCAATAATTTTGTGTAGAATATTCCGGAGCAAGTCATTTGTATGCTGGATTTCCACTTGATGCAATATGAAACCACAGAGATACCTTATCATACTCCATAGCTGACATTATAAGGCACTACTGGAAATATTGCAGAGCTTTGCATAGCAAAGAACATTCAGCCAAGCAGCTAGTGAGAGTCCTGGGTTCTAAAACACAGACACCTTTGCTGCTTCAGTATTATTACTTCAGGAGACCAGAACCTAGCCCATAATATTTATATCATTTTTAAGTGTCATGGGGGGAAAAAAAGTCCAAAATGAAAAGGAAAAAAAAAAAAAATGCAGGAGTGAAGGGGTGGGGAGAAAAAGCAATCTAGCTGGGAAAGCTCCAGGGACTCAGTTCTTGCATACTGACATTTTCACCACAGTGAAAGCTTCTTTTAATGCTGGGCTGTGCAAACAAACAGAGGGAGGTCTCTGCTTAAATGAAATTAGAGGCTGATCTGATCTGCTCTGATCTGCCCCATCTTCTCTCCAGCCCAGCAGAGCTCTTGCACAGGGTGCTGGCAAAGGCAGGTGGGTGGCCCTGGGTGGCACTGTACCTGTCCAAGGTACAGTAATATGCTGTAATAAATGCTGTAATAAAAACCTAGGGCTAATCTTTAAAACAGCTGGGTTTGAGACAAGGTGTGGGCTGGTTTTGAGTTTTTGTCTTTCTGCTTTGTCTGAAACTTGATATTTAAATTGTGGCTTCCTTAGGGAAGGCTGCACTTTCAGATACCTCTTGTTTTCAAGTAAGATCTCAAGCTTTTATGCCTGATTTTCCTGAACTGGGTATGATTTTCCCATGGAATCAGAAATAGTGTTTATGTAGATTTTAAAATAATTGGATTTAAAACATCTCCCAGTGGTTAAATCCTTTGCTTGCAGATGATAAGGAAACATTTTTTTGCTGGATGTTTACTGCTGTTCTTGTGGATTTTTGTGAATCTAAGCTCTACTTTTTCTTCCCATTTGTGCTTATGTCCAAAGATGTTAAAGTTGAACTATTGTAAAATTAATTGCATCAGGAAACACGGTGTTATTTTTCTCCCATATCTGATGTTCATATTGTAGCTAAGGGAGGGAAGGAGATGGAAGGGGAGGTTTCTGAATGTTGTAGCAGACAAGCTGCTTGTTTCCTTCACTGATAAAGAGAGTGATTCCTTCAAAGTGGAGTAGAAAGATGGCTTGGGGCTTTGGCTGTGAATAGCATCGCACGCAGCTGCAGCAGCAGCAGAGTCAATATCGTGCTTTGTGGCCCCTGAGTGCCTGGGAATGAATGTGAATGCTTTATGGGCACCTTTAGAGCAGGCTGAACACATCTAAACCAGAGCTTTCTGTTCTGAGAGCTCACACCTTTGCAGAATGTCTTATATATTCTATACTAATAAGAACTGTGGTAAAAAATTACTCTGAAGATTTACACTGACATATAAACACATATAGATGTTAATGTGTATAAGGAGCAGTGGAAGAGAGGAGGCAGATTTAGATGTGAATACAGGAAGGAAAAACTAAACACAGTTGGACTGTTGTAGCCAGAAAATGAATTAGTACTGCATTTCTCTGCCAAACACAGAATATCCATCTCATTTTTAATTTTTTCCCGAGCCATGGATATAGAGCTAAATAGATGTGATAAAAGGTCAGGGGTTTTAAACTCCACACTGAAACAATAAAAAAGACAGGACTAATTGTCCTGAGACCTTTTGCAGCTCACAGGAAGGACAGAGACAACTTTGGTGTGGTAATTTAGGCTTAGGATCCTGTTTCATGGACTTCAGGGAAGTATTGCCCTCACCTTGTCCCCCCAGAGAAAGAGATTTCTTCCTCACCTGGATGTTTACAAACTCTCTGCTCAAATACTTTCCAGGCAGGACAGGAAGTTACAATGATACTGCTAAACTTAAGGAGATTTTCAAATCTCCCCATCTTAATTATCAGAGTCTCTTGAAGATTTATTTGTCTCTTGGGGTTTGCTGTTTTCTCAAAATCTAGTGAGATTCCTTTGCCATTAATGACAAAACTATAGGGGAAGAAATAAAAATTAAAAAAAAATTAAAAAAGAAATAATAATAAACAATGCTGTGAAAAAAGTAAAGGGCCTAAGTCCACATAAATTTCTGAGGCTGTAATAACTGACCCTCTCTGCAGGCAGATTTACCCCCATCTGCAGAGAAACCATAATCTGGTTTTTCCAGGTGCTTGTTGTGGCCCCAGCTCTCCTTCCCCTGATGCCCATCTCGGGGTGTCTCGTGCCTGGGCAGTGCCTGTCCCCCTCGTCCCTCACCTTCCCCCAGCTTTCCCCTTTCTGCTGCCCCTCCCCGGGGCTTTCCACCCTCCCACTGTTCCTGCCCCAGTGATCAGAGTTTGGCAGCGTCCCGGGGACAAAGCTGGTGCTCTGTCCCACCTTGCTGGCTNTCCCTGGGCTGGAGCAGCTCCCGTGTCCCTGGGCTGGAGCAGCTCCCGTGTCCCTGGGCTGGAGCAGCTCCCGTGTCCCTGGGCTGGAGCAGCTCCCGTGTCCCTGGGCTGGAGCAGCTCCCGTGTCCCTGGGCTGGAGCAGCTCCCGTGTCCCTGGGCTGGAGCAGCTCCCGTGTCCCTGGGCTGGAGCAGCTCCCGTGTCCCTGGGCTGGAGCAGCTCCCGTGTCCCTCTGCAGGCTGTGTCAGCTCCATGGCAGCACCCAGGGCTTGTTCTCCTCCAGACTGCTCCTAATAAATGAAATTTATAGGGGCTTCTTTAACCAAGATGGTTTTGAAGAAAGGATGTTGATATCTATATCTATCACATCTAAAAAGCAGAGTGGGATGGTTTTTTGTTTGATTTTTTTTTTCTCCTTAATATCAGATATCTCTGTGGAACAAGTACAGAATTTCTCTTTTTTTTCTGTTTTTAAAGTGTGGTCTTATTCCCCGGATTAAATTTCAACATTACCATACAACATTTCATTTGTCCTGTGTAGTGTTGCAGTGGTGAATACTGAGATAAAGCTACAGAAATCTGAAATCAAGAAGTTTTTTATCTATTTTAAAACTGATCAAAGTCATTCTAAAGTTAGGAATAAAGAAGGTACATTCTCTAGAAAAAGAGCAGACATTCACCACAGTTTGTTTATTCTTCTTTGTTTGCAAAATACTCCTCCTTTCACCTTAATAAGCAGAAGAATTAATGAAAGCTTTTTTTGGCACCCTGGCTTCTACTTTTATATAGCCATCAAAAGGAAATGTGAACAGGATTGACAATTTCATTTATCTTTGTGATAGAAATGCAAAGTAAAGAATTTGTAGCAAGTTCTGTGCACATCATAATAAAAGGGCAGCAAGAAACCCTTTTCCAGCCAGTGCAATTTATTTACCTCTTTTCAAAATCAAGTTCTTATTGTGTGCCTACAAATCTGCCTGCTCTGAATGCGCATTCAAAGAGAAAGAAAACAGGGCAACTTTCAAAAGGATATTACATAGGAAATTGCAAAAAGTACTTTGTAATTAGTTGGAAGTTCTGTCAAATTGGACAGTGCATTTTTGTGCATCTCAATAAGGTATAAAAATGCACTCAGCTGCTGACCACGGGAAAGGGGAGCCAGCATGAGACCAGCAAGGTCCATTGCTGCCTTCAGGAAAGGTGCACAGGCTCTCATCTGCAGAGGGTCAAAGAACAGAGGAAATGATGACCCTGAGGCAGAACTGAGTGATCTATTCTGTGATTAGATAGTGCTATGTGAAAAGGAGCATAAGATGAAGGAGCAGAAATGAAGGCTTTGAAGTTCTTCTCCATCACAGGGGCTTTTCCCTTTCTGTTCCCTAAGGATGGAGATTGTTGGCTGTCTGCTGTGGGTCATTCCAAAGAATCAAAACCACTGCTTAAAAATACACAATTTTAGTATAACAACTTGGAAGAAATTACCTAAATCTATCTGCCCCCCTGCTGTGTCCCACCTGCTCAGGTACACTGGGTGTGTTGGCCCTCGCTGAGGCAGGCAGGGGCTGCAGCTCCACACGTGCATCTGGGGGAATTCCTGGCTCATCCTGAGCTGGAAGAAGGCTCTAGTGAGAGTTAGCCAATATCTGGAGCCCTGAAAGCCATTTCCTGCTAAGATGGTTGGGAAAGGAGCCATTCAATTCCGTGAGCAGGCAATTCCAGCACTTCCCAATGAGAACAAATGTCAGTAATAACATTTATATAAAATGTAATCAGGGTTTGTTACAGGAATGGAAGAAAAATTTACTTCTTGGGTTGAGGAGCAAAATGTCAACCAAAGTTCTAGAAATACTTAGTTATGGGCACAAGCAAGGCAAGTTTTTCAAACACAAAATGCTACAGTGCCCATCAAGCACCTGCCAGAGAATTCCAGCTAATCAGCCTTGAGAGGTGTCTAATGACAATGAGCAGCTGGAGGAAAATAACAGACTCTCCATGCCACTCCTGGTATTTCCACAAAGTCCTAATCAAAGAATGGATCCCCACCACTACTATTTAACTAAACCAAAAGCTTATGTGGCTCTTTGTCCTGGAGATAAGGTACAGTCTCTTCACAGAGACTGTTAAACTCAACTCACAAAACCTCCAGCCCAAAGACAGGGATAAAACAAAACCATTGCTGAGTCCAAGACAAAAAAGATTCTTGGCTTTCAGTTTGGCAGCATGAGCATGTGGCATCAGAAACACCTTCTTTCTTTCCTCTGTCTCTAAATACCAGCACAAATCAAATGTGGAAAAACATAATTCTTCAGTAGAAACAACACTGTGCTTCATGTGCTTTCTCTGTTTGGCATTTTATTGAATTTGCAAAAATCTGACAAATCTAACCAACCATTAAAGTGTGTAATAACAGTGATAACTAAAAAGCATGCTTTGAGGGAGCAAATGCAGACGATGAAGAAACAAAAGTAGAATTTCTGACTCATGATGAAGAGATTGAATAATTTGGTCAGACAGTTTTAGTAATTTGTCATTTATTCATTAACTTGTACTGCAGCATACTCCTATTTATTTTGAGTGCAATGGCAAAGTACAGCTGCACAGAATGTAGGCTGAGAGCTAGATAAAGGATAGTTTTAGGACAGGTTCTAGCCTAGATTTGTAACTAGACATTTCTATAATTAACAGTGGATTCACCACATCCAAAATATTCATTTGTGTAAAATGCCCTCATATATTATCAGGGTTATACTAAAACCTACCAATACCTCTGGAGAATTAAAAAAAAATTATAGCCTAATATACTTGTAGACTAAAAGGTGAATCATTAGGTTTTGCAACAAATTTAACTTTACAAATAAGACCTTTTCCACAGGCTATAATTTCTAATCATGTATCTATAGAAATTTATGCTATGGTATTTATATTTCATAAACTATAAAGGTGGTTTTCAGTGTGTGGAATATTGTGTCAAATTCTCTGTGCAATACAACTCAATAGCACAGAAAGTTGTAGCCCAAGCACTTGCTCAATATTTTTGGAAGCAGGTCTCTGTCAAAAGTGCAACTTGTTTTTTCTATCTGAGTAAGCCCCAAGTTCAAATGCAATCAGATGAACATTTTAGTTGTAGCTTAAAACTCTACCATTAGCCAAAGAGTCTGGAAAGCTATCAGCTGTTTCTCAGGGAAAGGTCAAAAATAACTGCCATAACTGCCAGCAGCTGTGGTTGGATATATAGGCTGATCCAAGTACAGCCAAAACAACAAAAAGGCTCTTGGAAGAAAAACTGAGTACATATGACAGTATCTTAAAAACGTAAATCGTTACAGTAGTCACATTAAAGGAGAAGTCTACCTGCTTTTTTTAGTCATCTCTGATTATTAATTTAACCCTGAAAAACTGAGGTATTTTGGAGGCTTCCTGACTGCAGTGGTAGGGAGGTCACCCTGGCCTCACTGCCTGTGTCCTTTCAGCCATAATTGCCATCACCAATTTCAGGCCTCTGCTTTTCACTTGATGGTATCATGTTGACAGAGAACCTAGAGACAACAGAAGAGCTTCTTAATGGAAAAAAAGATTGCTTGTTTTTATTGGAATTTTCAATAACCATGTGAGGCCCTGACATGAACTTCACCACAGTCTCATCAGCCAACCAGTCCTGCTTATTTGACTCAGCTTTTCTAATCCACACAAGGCCATGAAGTTTAAAAGATAGAAAATTTTTGTAGAAAAATTTTTGTAGAAAATCGTAAGTGGCAGTGAGGAATCATCAGCCATAAGATAAAAGGATACTCTGTGAAGCAGATAATGTAATCCTGGTGATCAGGATAAGATGAAGCATGCTGAGGTTACGATTTGAAATCCAACTAGAAGTTTCCCATTCAAAGCTTCCCTTGAGACACTGGGATAGTGTTTTTAGCAGAAGCCATGTGTGTCATACAGGAAGAAAACACAGAAAACATTTTCATGGGGGATTTGGAATACATTTTGGTGATGTTTTGGATTGCAAGCTGTATTCTATCATCATCTGTCAAAACGGGGGCTGGGGTTGGAGGTGGAGTAATTGTCTGTCCATGGCCCAGCTGTTAAAAAAACAGCTGGAGCAGTTTTCTTTATCTCTTCCATGACCCATCCTCCCTCCAGGGAGAGATCTTCTGCTCATGGGCCAGTGAGTCTCACTGCATGACTGATAAAATTCCATCATCCTGTTATGAGATGCTCCACCCAGGGAGAGGAGCCAAGCATTCCTACCAGGATAAAAATCTGGGATTTGGAACGCCAAGGCTGGCTTCTCTCCACTGGACTCCCAGAGGAAGACCAGACCCATCTACACCACCACTGCACCTTCAGAGGAAACCTGCACTTTCTCCAGGATCACTGCTCCACCAGATCCACATCTGCCAATGCAGGAGGGCTGCAGCCACCATCTAATGGGACTGCCACCAACACCCTGACCCACAGGGTGTCAGGGTGTATTCCGACTCTGGCAGTGGGTTTCGTTCTGTTTTGTATTACTGCATTTTTATTTTGATTCTCCTAATAAAGAACTGTTATTCCTATTCCCATATCTTTTCCTGAGAGCCCCTTAATTTCAAAATTACAATAATTTGGAGGGAGGGGGTTTACATTCTCCATTCCAAGGGAGGCACTTGACTTCTTTAGCAGATACCTATCGTTCAAACCAGGACAGGTGAGATTTTGGCTTTCAGGAGCTGGTCTCAGAGGCACAGCCAGGTAGTTTGGGCAGAGCAGCCCCTCTCCAGCACTGGGATTGTCCCCAGAGGGATGCTCCTTGTCGCCGTGCCTGTTGTCCCTGAGGTGCACCTTGAGGTGCCCCCTGCCCTGTGCCCAGGTGCACCAAAGCACTTCTCACATCTCCCCCCATGGCCACTGTCACCATCTGGCCAGAGGACTCATTCTGAGGTGTAAAGCACAGCTCGGAGAGGTTTTATTGCTGAGGAAGAGGCAGTAAAAATAGATCAGCAGAAAATGCCACACCTCCAGCTTTCATACACAGAATAACAATGCTGGGAAATGGACTAGACTTCCACATACAGTGGTTTAAGCTGGAAACAAGTGGAATAGACTGCAAATGCACACCCAGCTCTAAGAAAAACACTGATTTTGCTGGGATATAAAACTCATTCAGTGTTTAGATTTGTCCTCACGGCTTTCCTCTGCTAAGTATTGTGGCTGAATCCATTCTGGTTATCACCATAGTTAACATCTTCCTAACTTCTTCCCAGTTTCCTCCTGAAAACTTGAACTCCACAGTAGCCAGGACTAGTGAGTGGTGGCAGGGTCACAGCTGAATGCAAAGAGCTCTAAGAGAGAACACATATTGTGGTCAACTTTATACAGGATTATGAGGATTATCTCCTAAAAAAAGATCAAAATAAGGCAGACCTTCTGAACAATGAAAATCTCTAACTAGCAGTGTGGTCAATTTATTTAAACAAAAGTCTATTTTTACATGGTGGATTAATCTCAGATTAGTGAAGTGAAAGCCTTAATATTTAAGCATTTGTAAACATCTGAATTCCAGAATTTTTATAAAGTTGTAAGTGTTTGCTTCAAACACCTTTCTGCTCATGAAACTTTCTCTTCCCCCTGTTGCTGCAATGCACTGAAGGCAGGTGAAGCTTTGGGCAGGCTCTGGGTCCTGGGCTGGGCAGGACATTCCTGGGCACAGCTGGGCTGGAGCTGCAGCCCCCCACACTGAGACCTGCAAAGCCTCACAAATGTCACCCACACAGCCCGAGTGCCAGAAACCAAATTAATGCCCAGCATGCTGTGGAGCCTGTCCCTCCCAATTCTCCTGGACACCTGGACACACTGGAATGGCTGCCTGCAGTGAGCTGCACGTGGCTGAAGTGCAGCTTGAGGAATAAACATTCTGCTCAACACTTGTCACAGTATAGAGGGTCTAAGTCAGAGCAAAGCCACATCCAAGCATCAGGACTCTCACCCAGATAAGAGACCAGGAAGGGAGAAATATGTTTATGTGTTTGAGTTTTGGTATCTCTGTGTTATCCCAACAGTAGAGCTTTCCTGGAGGAGCACCTGTAGTCAGACACACGCTGATCCCTAACAGCAGCCACTTTGAGCAAGTGTGTGTTGCAGTCTTTTTCTAAAAATCTGAAAGTAGAACTATTTGTCCATGAAACTCCTTGTTGGAACTATTTGCTCACCTTAAAAATTCATTTAATGAAGACATTTTGTCTCATACTCTTCCAGGATGCTTTTGTAGATTAATTGCTGGGACTTCTGTATTTCTGCACTGATCATTATTATTTTAAGCTGACAAAACCTTATTTAAAATTCTGTAAAAGTCAAACTCTTCTGAGCATTTCCCTGAATCCATGTTCCCATATGTTCTCTCTTCTGAGTATTGGGCTTTGTCTACAGTCAGTGTTTTCTGCCTACTTTTTGCACCTAACACACTCCTGTCTGATGAAAATTATTAGTTACCACTCTGTAATGCACAGCTTCTAATCCACACCTACCAAATGAGCTGCTGAGGTTCAGTTTTGGTGTTTCTCACTAGAATCTGTACAAAAAGATGACCTGTCAGAAGTTAACCAGTTCAGCTCTTGGCATAAGGGAGATGAGAAATAATTATTTTTAATCTTATTTTCCTGAGAACACTGAGAAAAAAACATCAGAGTCTGCACAAGAAGGATGTGGAATCAAGAACAATCTGCCTTTTAGTTTCTATTTTCATTAATTTGCTTATGGCAATATCTCCCCAAGTCTTCTAGTGTCACAAATTCTTTAGAGAATGGGGAGAAGCTCCTCTTCATGGATGTTGTTGATCCTTTGGGGCTATACAACCCTTTTTTCTTTGGGAAAAATTCCTTTAGGGCCATGAGCTGCAGGAAAATTACCCAAGAGAAAATTAATCCTGGCCAGGAGTGGGTTCCAGCCTTGCCAGCCAGAAGTTGAGAGGCATCCCTCACATCTCAGTTTCCCAGGTCAGTGGCTGGAGCTCTGAACCCAGCCCACTGCCTGATACCCTCCCACTGACTGGCTCCTCTCACTTCAGGGGATAAGCAGTTTGAGTTTCTGCAGGGATTTCTCTTCAGTCTGACTCCTTCCTACCACAAGATACTGATGTGTCAACAGGCCATTCCAAACTTCCCCAGTGCCACCTCCCAGCCCAGCTCTTCCATCAGCCGTGCAGCTCTGTAACTGCAGCGAGCACTGGGGACACACCAGCAAGAAACTGATCCTGCCTGGACCAAAGGGTCATTCCAGGTCTCATTCCAGGAGCTGTGGTCTCTCACATGCTTCTGAACCGGTGTGTAACCAGCAGACAGAGGTGCCCTGCACACTCCTGCCACGCTCCCTTCTCCTTCCCATGCTGGGTGGGAGGGTGTGGAGGGAGCCCCTCAGTCAGGCTGCTCCATCCAGGGCTCCTCACAGAGCCACAGCTGCTGAGAGCAACGAGAACAGAATAGGGAATTGGGGCCAAATTTTCTTTCTTTTTCGTATCAAGAAAAGTAATATACATGATTAAGTCAGAGTATCTGATTCATCTGTACAGCATGAGGTCAGGTGTTTCACTTGATAAACGAAGACATCGACTTATTAGCTCAGTTTTGGCAGAATTATTGAGAGTGTGTTTACATTCAAGCTCATTAAGAGAGACATCTGAAACCAGAAGCATCCAAAATTAATGGATGCTTTTTGAGACTGTTGGCTTCAATGAGTTGTGTTGCATTCTTTTATTAAGTGGATAGGTTTTTGTGGTTTAAGCAGAGAGCAGCTGCAGACAGTTCCTTAAAAAATATAAATGTATTCTTGCTCTGTAAAGGAAAATTAATTGAATACCTAGAAGCCTTTCTGTGCATCAGCCCACTTATTTTCACCCAATATGATTTCTTGTGTTGTATGTTTTTTATGTGTACTGTAAGATTCTTGTTCTACTTGAACTTTTCCTTGCACTCTGATCTTTTGTGCTCCAGTATTAATTGGAAAGATGGGATTTCTGTACATTTCCTGATTAGACTGATTTAAGAAAGGCCATGATTTTGGCTTTACCAACTCACCAGATTCACACTGTGAACACCTTTTCTCCAGCTCACTCACCCATGATTCAAAGACATGGTACATTGACATGCTATGGACTTAAACCCCAAACTGCCAGCTGCAGAAACCCAAATCTATTTGGAGTATTCCTTTATGTTCTCACAGCTTAAGTGCCATTTATAAAGATATTTAATATAGAAAACCTTATAAATCATTTAAAGCACAACTGTGAATACCACGTATCTATATAGAGACACAATGTCTCTCTCTCTAAATATAGAGAGACATAAAAAAAATGTATTGTGTGCTAAACAGATTTGAAAACAATTGGTGCTGGTGAAAGCACAGGAAGATTGCCCCTGTGCCTGGGTGAGGGCAGGAATCAGAGGCCCCCACGTGCAGAGGATGCTGCAAGTCCTGCTGACTCAGCTTGCTCCCTGCCTTCTGCAGGAGCAGATTCCTCTCACCCACAGTGGCTCATTCCTGAGCCACCTGGCAGCCACACCAGGAAATCTAATTCAACCACCTTTAAACCAAAAGCCTTTCTACCAGCTTTAGCTTCAGCATGACCAGAGGGATGCAAGAGATGACCTTCTAATGGCAACTGTTTTCCTTCCAATTGTTTATCAAGTATTTATTATTAAAAAAAAAATAAAAAGAAAGGAAAACAAATCATGTATCCTAAGCAAATAAAACTCACTTCCCCACCTCTACTTAATCAGGCTTTATTTGCTTAGTATCTGTGATGTATCAGTAATTATACTAATTCTCCAGTCATTCATTGAATCTCCCTCAAAGAACTGGATAGATGTGACTTGAATTTCTAAACCTTTAGATTTTCTAGCTTCATACTAGTGGAGAGCCCAGCATGATGTGATCCTGGCGATGCAAATAATGTACAGGAAAGATGAAACAATCTTAGCTTTTTTAAAAAGTAAAGCAAATTTGTTGGTTTTACACTTGGGAAAACATATATTCTTCTTTATAGTATTGCACAGCAGGTACATCTCCTCCCCCTTTACATTTGAAGATTGTTGAGACATTTATTTTGCAGGTCACAGAAACACTTGCAGAACTGAGAGGCCTAAATGTCTAAGAGTTTGCTGCAGATCTTGTCTGATCTGTTGGTTTCTTACATGCGTTTCTTTCCTTATGAGGTGCTGGGAGTTCTTTGAGATCAAATGTATGTTGGTTTTCTATGTGGGAGATGTTATGAATGAGCACAGTGGGAAATAGAAGGTATTCCCAAATTCAGTGGTGTTCTCTCTTGAACCTATATATGCTGACCTAATATAATTTCTAAAGACATTGGTGTAAGTTAAACATTTCATTCCCAGGAAGTAACCTCAGTGTGTAGCTGGAGACATTTCAGGGTAAAAAAATTCACTTCCATTCTTTTGGGAACTGCTGGGACATCTTGGACTCAGAGCTTCTCATGGTAACATGGAATTTTATTTAGTAAGTATTTAGCATACTTCTGCAAAGCAGAGTATTTTTTCTAATTCCCAAGGCTGAGCTGAGTTAGCTTTTACTCCTCTCTCTGCCTCTGGGTGATCCACCTCATTCAAGCTCTTGCCAATAAATTTGCTCCATCCCTTTCATTTGCAGGAGTTGCACTGAGCAGTGGAGGAGCAGCAGCTCCCATCTGCTGCACGTTGAGCTGCCAAATGCCAACCCCAGGTGCTGATGGACCTGATGGATGACAATTTTTGTATGTTTTCTTCTCATGCCATCCTATACTCCTGCCTGTTAGGCAGTCAGCATCATATATATATAAATTTCAGATACATTTCACAGTGTGGAATAACCTGGCTTTCTGACTGTCTTTGATTTTGTTGTAAGCATGGTATACTAGAATGTGAGCTTTTGTTGCATTATTATGAGTATGTTGTCTTCTCTTTCCATATGTTTCTGCATGAGTGTCTCATCCTGTTAGATCATTTAACAAAGAATGTCAGATAAGAAAGCAAAAGTAGAAACTAAAGTTAATTAAAAATGCATTTGCTGCATAAAGTGAGAACTATGCCTGGCCAGAATGCAGAAACATGCTCTCCGCCTTAATCAGTTTCATGGAAAGTTAAATGGAGTTTTGTGGTGGAAATGTCACTTGTGCAGAGTTAAGGATAAATAAACAAAGAGGTAGCACAATCTGCCAGCTTTAACCCTGAATTTCCTCATATGACACCAATCAGTTCTTTCTCAGATACTATGTTAGACTTCTATCACCTGGATCCTGGAATAACTTCAAGGCAGTGCAGTCCCTGCTTGGAGATGGGAAATAGGAAATTCATAGTGTATTTTGAAAACAATCCAACCCTTTGAACTTGCAGTTTTTATGACCTTTTACAAACTCCTTCCAGGAACACAAATACGTTGCTCATATTTGATCACGACCAAAACATGGCTTGTTTTGGGCTCAGTCAGGACTGGAATCTGGGGGAGGGGGAGAAGGCAGAAACAAGGCAATCATACCTTTTGATTTGGTGTTAAATCAGTGACATTTTAAAGGCAACCAGGGTGGCAGTTGCCAGCCTGTTTTTATGAGCTGCTCTGAGATAGAAGCTCCACAGTGAAGGTCACTGTGCTGGAAGCAGAGATATGAACATTTTGGCATCTCTCTGCTTTTGCTTTTTTGAGTCTCTTCACACCCAATATTCTCTTCTGCCCCCCACCTATTTTCTACAGACAGTGCAGTTTGCAGAAGCCCCTCAGCATGCCACCAGCATGCTCAGGTTCCAGGGAGGCACCCCCGAGCCCCAGATGTGCTGGAACCCCTCGTGTGAGCTGAGACAGCACTGCCTGCTCCAGCCCTCCATGTCCACTGAGGTCACATGCAAAACCATTTACTTTCTGTGACTAGAAGCAAAATTGGCCCCAGTGACTACAAAAACCTGTCAGCTAATGAGAAAAATGAGAAGGAAAAAACCCTGACCAAAATCTAAGAATAGAGTGTTGAACAGGACTTAATTTCTGCCAGAGGATTTAGGGGAGAGATGAATATTACTTAAATATGGTAGGAATACCATGTCACATCAAGTATGTGCTTTTACACCAGCTCAAAGTATATCCCATCACACGTGCTTTGTGTGTGTAAATTTGGATGTTTTTGCAGCTCTCTCCTTTCCAAAGGTAATCTGCACTGCCCTAATTTCTGAGTGGATTAACTCCAAACAGGAGTGAAGGCTCCTCAAACAGCCATTAGAAAGTATTTTGGTCATTCAAATAGAGGAGCTGCTAGTTATTTAAAAATATTACAGAGAGAATTTACAGACATTCATAAATGTGATCAGCTACACAGTCCTGGAACCACTTAAGGATTTCATGAAAAACACAGTCCAGCAACATCAAAAAAGATTTGCCACTACCAGCCCTGTAACAGTGTCTGCCTAAAGCACCAGGCACTCACCCCTGCTCCCCATCCATCCCCTCCTGGGGTCACTGCTGCTCCTGCATTTCACACCAGGGGTTTGGGTTAACTGGAGTATGAGAATGGGACTCAGGGATGACAGAGATGGCTGTTCCTTCAGGAGGAATTCTGCTGGTTTCACCCAATGGTCCCTTCAGGCTCCTCCTGCCTTACCTGGAAAGGTGTTCAGGAGTCAGGAAGGGGACTTCAGAGCTTTCCCTGCCACCATCCCCTCGAGGATGGCCTAGGAATGAAGCCACTTTTACAAAGTGATGGAGAGTTCAGTTACAGGAAAAAATGCTCCCCTGTTTTGGTTTATCCTACATTTAAGGAATTTTCTAGTAAAATCTGATTTAGAAGTGGAATGCTATGGAAATGACGTAGGATTTCTCCATAAAAACAACCAACTTCAGTTTGCCCAAGTATAAAATATTGTTACTTATCTGCCATGCAGACAGCTGCAGCAAAAAAATAAAGTCATCAACTAAACATGGTCTTTACTTTAAGCACCTGAATAGTGTCCCTGATTTCTGGGAATTGCTGGATGATGCTGCAGAATCAGCAACTGCAAAGTGAGCTTCTCCCTGTGACATTCCTGCCATTCGTCACCTGGCTGGGGTAAGAGTGCAGGCAGGTGAGAGCTTTGGCTGTAGAAGTCCCTTTTGCTCACAGGATTGAATCAATAAATGACCTCAAACGTTGTTATGATCCTAAGAGCAAGATGATTTGCACAGAGCACTTGCTAGTGAGTGTAGAGTGCCATAGTCCCTCATTACAGTTTTAGTAGAAGAGGAGAACATAAAGAGTCTTGAATTACTCTAACTTAAGACTGTGAAAAACACACTCTTGTGTTTCTTATTCCTTACTTTAATTGAACACAAAGATATCAGCACTTCAGTGTCAGCTGCTACACATAAAATCAAACTTGGAGGGTAGTAAATACAGCAGAACTGAAGGTTTAGTGTTATATATTGAGAGAACCATTCAAGATAGAAGTGTCTTAACCAACACTACTACTACAATAACAACCTTAAATTTATTAAAATTGAACTAAGTTTAAATGCATTTGCCTTTCCTTCTCATTTTTATTGCATATATTTTATCTCTAAGAAACAAAACTCACTTAACATTAACTGGGTATTTTCACTTTCCCGGCTGTTGTAAATTTTCACAATGTTGCAATCTCAGAAGAAATTTTTAAACATCAATTTTAATAAAAACTTGAGTAAAAGTGTTTAAAGCATGACTTGTCACTAGTCATTTGATATAAAAATTACTTGTTTTGATTCTGTTTATCCAACAGGAGCTTTCTAATCAATCCTTGTGCAGAGGGCACAGAGTCATGGAATTGCCTCTCTAGCAGAAGACCAGTTTAACCCATTCTGGGATTTGACTGAAAGATGTGCTGCTGAGCTGCTGTGATTTACTTCCTCGGGTGTGTCTGTCCTGGTGGCCTTTCCCTGCCCTCTGCATGTCCTGGAAGGTGGAGCACTTTGGCAAAGGGACAGTAAAACCCCCTGCAGTGACAGGTGGCCTGAGCCTACGTGTGAAGAAAGAAATAATGCTGGATGAAGCACACTGAGCTTTCAGGTGAAAAAGCAGTGTCAGTAATTATTAGACTATTTAATTAAATGGTGTTTACTAGTTACTACAGCAAGTTTCTATGATTGGCAGGGGCTAACTCCACCTCTCTGGGGAACTGGGCTCTGCCCGGGGCAGGATTTAGGCTCCCAACCTGGAGAAAGACAAGCTGCTCTTCAGGCACATGGTCACAGACCTGCCAGAGGACTGTCAGAGGGTTTGTGTCATGGTAAGATCAGTAGGAATGGCTGAAAATGCTCTGAAGAAAAAAATTTCCAGCAAGAAATATTGATTTGATGCAGTTTAGGTTTTCTTCAGGACTGTGAATTTTACTGGAACTTCCTGATGGGAACCTTGCAAAGGTGGGTTTTCCTAGCAGGAAGCCAGCAGCTGGCAGGGTCCAGGCTCCACCAGGAGACTTTTCTGACATGACAGGGAGATAGCTGGGGAGCTAGAGACTTGATAAAAGCTGGCCTGATTTAATTATTCAGAAAGTGAATATTCCTAAATATTTTGTTCCATACAAATCTTCAAGTATCCAGCTAACACATCATGCATCTTTTTTATGGCATAGAATGAAACAATTAAAAATATAAAGGAAATTTCCTGCAGATCTTAAAACACGTCCCAGGCCATCACATTGATTAAAAAAGGTTGTGGCTGAACAAAATGGTGAATTTTGTGATTTATCCTCACTGTAATGACTTTACTGATGACTTTTGACACTTGTATTTTTAATTGGGACATTTGCCTGAGAAACAGCTGATCCATGGAAGCGTTTTCTTGTTATGATACTGTTTTCTAAATCAGTGGGAGTGGGGTTTGTTTCTGGTTTTTTATTTCCTTAATGTATTTTGACAAGTAACAAACGCAGTGAGCCCGGAAGCCTGACAGCAGCCGAGCAGCGCGCTGCAGCCCGGGAGGAGCCGGGCGCGACGGGGATGCCGCCAACAGCAGCGGGTTCATTGCTGCGCGCTCGGTGCTCCGCAGGTACTTCCAGCGCCAGCCGGGGGCCCGAGCGGAGCGGGACGGGCAGCGAGCGAGCCCGAGCGGCTCCCCGGGGCTGCGGGGCGGCGCCGGGCGGGGCCTGGCGCGGGGGGCG
>VZTB01012987.1:42338-75695 GCA_013397245.1 Thryothorus ludovicianus | reverse complement strand
ACCGCCGCCAGCACCGCCACCGCCGCCACAGCCTCGACGGCCGCCGCCGCCGCCGCCGCCTCCTCGGCCTCGCCGCCGCCCGGGCAGGCCGCCATCCTCCGCCAGCAGCACGGGTCAGGTAGGCGCGGGGCGGGAGGGGAGCGCTGCTCCCGCACGGCAGTGAGCGAGCCCCGGGACTGCCCCGAGACTGCCCCGAGACTGCCCCGGGACTGCCCCGGGACTGCCCCGAGACTGCCCCGAGACTGCCCCGGGACTGCCCCGAGACTGCCCCGGGACTGCCCCGTCACTGCGGGGCGGGCGCTGTGCCCCTCGGCCTGGGGGGACTCGCTGCTGGCACTGAGACACGGAGTAACCGCGCTCAGGTCCGCTGGCAGAGTGTCCTTAGCTTGTCCCAAAGGCCGGGACTGGTGCCTTGCCCCAGCCCGGGCAGGAGTGAACGCAGGCACGGGAGAGATGGGTCTGAATGCAAGGCTGGGATCTGCATCCCTTTGGTAGGTGCAGTGAGAGGCCCCACGTTCAGAGCCCCCTTGCAGCTTTTCGGGTGCCGCGTTTGAAACAGTAGCTGCAGTCTCAGGTGAGCCGTGGATGTTCTGCAGAGAATTTAGATTTGCAGAGAATTTAGATCAGTGAGTGGCTTGCAGGGCTGGTTGTCCCAGGCAGATGTGAGGCCTGTGCAGAGCAGGATGCAGATTCAGAGGGGAAATGTCAATTGCTGTGTAATGAGCTGCACATCTGAATTAATGGCAGGATAAGAATTGGAGATACAGTGCTCTATAATGTTTTCCAAATGTAAACATCATGCTAATACTGATTGTCTATCAGTTAATACTGTATTAAGTTATTAACTCCACATTACCATATTGTGGCTTGCCAGAGAAGGCAGTTAT
This sequence comes from Thryothorus ludovicianus, assembly GCA_013397245.1. Lineage (NCBI taxonomy): Eukaryota > Metazoa > Chordata > Aves > Passeriformes > Certhiidae > Thryothorus > Thryothorus ludovicianus. The sequence continues at coordinate 74,808 of VZTB01012987.1, read as the reverse complement.
AAACCTTTATTTATCCAATGACAGGAATGTCTGGGAGGAGGAACATAGTCTTAAATCTGCATTGCAAAAGTGTTTCAAGCTTCAGAGGTGTGGTGCTGCTCTGGCTGGGCTTCAGCTCCCCTCTAAGCCACTGTCACTTAGCTAATGTTGAACAAATGTCCCTGCCAACTTATCTGTGGAAGAAGGGAAACAATTTTATGCCACTGACTGTGCAGGGAAGGCCCTGAGCTCCCCTCTCTGCTGAGTCTCTTCTGACGCAGATTCATAATCTTCATGCAGGGAAGTTCACACTTCTTCCTGATACCTCTTCACACTTTCTGGGCAAACAGTTGCAGGTTTTGGCTCACGGTAATGGAAATCATTCCTATATAGGTCACTGTGACCTGCTGGTGCTTTACAGGTGCTGTGTTTTATCTGGCTACTTTTCCTGCTTTCTGAATAATTTAGTTTCTTCTGTAGAAATACATGTGAAAGTTGGATTCTACTCCTTATCATTCCCAAGACTGAGCTGGTTGTTCATTGGTGTCTAGTGGAAGATAAGGTGACAATTCCTGAGTTCCAACTACAGGTGCTTATGGGCATTTAAAGAAGTTCATTTTGCTTTTGCCGAATCCACTGAGCCCAAGAAATTAAACCAGACGCTGTAATACTCACAATTTATCAGTTTTTGTTTGGAAAGATCTGCTTTCCTCCTGGGACCCCAGGGCCAGGGTGGTTTTCATGTTTCCACTCCATGACTGTGAGAATTCTTGCAGTGTTTTCCATGCTGTCAGTAGAGGCTGGGTTTGGGGCTTGCAGCACTGTGCACTCTGCTGAACCCAGAGCTTGTGTGGTGCATATGAACCAAAACCAGGACGGGGGCAGTGCAGTGGGCTCAGTGCCACGTCAGCAGATGGATGCGAGCGTGTGCCGCCACGACAGCATGTCACACGTGCCTGTTAGGGCAAGACCTCCTGCCCTGATCAGCTAAACTGCTGTCTGTCCCAATTTTTTACATGCCTGTGGTTTGGGATATGGCACTTCTGCATCATTTCTAGGCTGCATTAAATTCTGAAAATAAACTGCTAGCGTTGTGGCCAGCAGTGGAGGTAATGGAGTGATTTAAATCAGTATCAGAATACAGAAAAATATCTAGTAGGGGTGTCCAGGTGGAGACTGATGCTGAGGGCTACAGAAGTGGCTAAACCAAAATCTGGTGCTGTGAGCTCCCTGCTGGGAGCAGTGGTCTCTGTGAACAGTGCCACTCCATGGCAGCTCCAGTGCTGGAGGAAGCCAAGTCAGACTGTTCCTGTTCCTGTACTGACTTAATAAGGTATAAACCAGCACCTGCTTTTGTCCTCATAAGAGGGAGGTAATTCATCGTGTATTTTGCTTTGGTTCTCTTGTAGAAATAATGCCATTTTACTCTGCTTGAATCAAGACCTCCCTGAATAACAGGCTTCTCCCTGGTTTGTTGTAATTTCTGTACCTCTGGTAGTTTGGAGCTGCCTGTAATTACAAATCAGTAGAACATCAATCACAGCATGGCTTAGGAGATTTGCACCTGAGGGACCTGACCCTCAAAAATTCCTGGTTCAGGTGCCTTCTGGACCACAGCTGTCTGAGTCTTGTTACCACGAGATGTCTCTTTGGTTCCTTCTGTGAAGCATATTGCTGCTGTCCCAGTCCACAGCTCCTGGGTATTTTAGAAAAACTGTCTGGGCCAGAGATTTGGTCTGAAGCAGAGAGACAGCTTGATGTAGATGCAGGTCTTCCCTGGACATGAATGTTGCATAGAGACCTGGATCAAACACTAACATGGCAGTCAGTGTGATGAGGGCTTGCAGGAGTGTCACCTGCTTCTGTGAGCAAAGGGAAGGCTCTCCAGTGCTGCTACTTGGGTTGGATAAGCACTAAACTTTCCTCAAAATGTCCTAAAAGAAAATGACATCCTAGAGCTTCTGAGTTTCCCATTTGCATGTTAAAGTGGTGTTCTTTAGAGCTACGTTAGGTACAGTAATTATTGTTCTACATAAAGAATGCAGTTGCTTTATCGGAAATTTTTCCCTTTTATTTACTTCTGGGAACTAGAAGCCCTGTTTCACCCCCCCAAGGCAGTGTCATAACTGTTTTCCACACAGTAGAGCCAACAAATCCAACTAAATCTTTGTTCAAATGGTGTTTAAGGCTGCAGGACCTAACCTCGTGTTGCTGTATGAATTATATCTGCATAGCAGGGTAATACATACACTTCATTATCCTATTTTGAGCTCCATAACACATATAGATAAGTACTTGCACCAAATCTGTGTGTAATAATTGAATAGTCTAATACATTTAAAGTATTTAGCATTTCTAAATCTTTTCATTGTACACAGGGGTATTTCCTCTGTAGAAAAGCAGAAATGTGGTCAAACAATGGATTTGCTATCAGCGATTAAGAAACATCCTCATTTAAGACACTGGAGAGCTCTACCCAAGAGCTGATGGCATGGCACTAGCTAGAGTGTCCTGCCTGAATTGGCCTCTAATCCTATTTTCCTTGCAATAGAAATCTTCCCAGTACTTTCAGTGTAGTGAGAGAGGGCCTCTATGTACTTGGATTCCAATAAACATGATTATAGATCAGATCTACATTGGGATGTGCCTCCAGGGCTCTTGTTGACTTCATCAGCTGCTCCAGTCATGCACTAAGGAAAAGTGTGATTCTTTACATCTTCTAGTGAGCTGAAACATGAATTTATCAGGATAAATGTGTCTGTTACTGAAATTATCTAAAGAGCAGAGAGTGTCATCTGACAAACCATGTATAAGTAGAAAATCCATTGTTTTGGACATGATCAGAAATGGTATTTGGCTGAAGTTTGTTATGGTTTATAAGTTATGGTTATATAGTTATGGTATACAAGGCAATAGAACCAGTATAACTGAAAAATTGACCAATATGCCACAAATATTAGCTACTTAAACAGAATTTTATCTTTGATGTTTAAACAACCATATAAAAACTTGATGCTGTGGTCTCATGAGTCAGAAAGGTTACTGCTTGTCTGCCAGCAAGGTGAACTGAAGTGGAAGCCTAAAAAATGGGACTTGGGCTGTGATCTGCTGGCAAGACCATTTCTAACACTATCAGAGAAGCAGTTGTCCATGTGGTTCTAAATGAAATAATATTGAGCCTTTAGTTTTAATGCTTGTACATAAATGGAATCTTACACTGTAGGAAAAAACTTGGGGTGAACAAGTGAAAGTGTGCAGAGTTGTTACTGTTTGGAAGTGCTCCTGGTTTTTCCTGGGTGGAGTGGGGGGATGCAGGAGCATCACTGAGTGAAGCACACAGTATCTCTGTCTCAGGAAGTGTAGTCCAAGTGTTTGAGACAGATAAATGATGCAAGAACAATAACTGACTTTGTTGAGTCGTGTGACAGCTGTGAAATTAAATATGAAAACTTAATTTCAGATCTTCTAAATTTAAGTCCAGTGCCTTAGTTATGAGACTAACTTTGTCATCTGATGGTGAAGTAATAAAAAAGGATCTTCATCCTGACCTCCTGGGAGGGAAATTGACTGTATTATATCCTACCAAATGGTCTTCAATATGACTGCCTGTGTATTGACTTGGGGGCAATTTTTAGTTTAACTTCTGAGCAGAATGTAGATCAGACATTGCAGCTTCCAAATTCCCTTTTATTTGTTTGATCTCTAGCCTCAAAGCTCAGAAGTGAAAGCTTTAAATAAAATAAACAAAGATGGGAGTGTGAAACAAGAAGCTCTGGGAGGAACACAGGCTCATGTGTTATGCACAGATGAAGTGGTCATCGCAAGGAAGAACATCAGTCTTCACTCCATGCCTGTCCCTCCCCTCCTCAGAGCCTTTTATGTCTGAGGCAGAGGGAGCTGTGCTCCTGGGCTCCTTGGCCAGGATAAAGCAGCAGGTCCCAGCCCTGCAGCCTGTGTGCCCCTGGTGCTCAGGAGAGCAGGGCATGCCCAGCCAGCCCACCTTGGGGCATGTGGGGACCCTTGGGTCTCTGTTGTGCACTGGGCAGCAAGAGGCCTGTCCTTGGAGCTTGGAGACAGCAGAGGAAGGAGCAGTGTTAATTATTGAGGCGTGGCTGCTTAGGGGGACTCTCTGGAGGGGCTGTGGTTGGGTTTGGTCTGACTGTGGGTAAGGGTTTGAGTTCAGGGCTCTCCTGGCATTGTCAGAGCTTGAATGACTCTGCTAGTTTGAGACACAGCCTGTGGAGCTCGTTTATGTTTGATAGATGAACATTACATGAAACAGCAAGAAAGGAAAGTCTGTGAGGCTGCTCAGCTCGGGCTCCCTGCCTTTCCCACTCTGTAATGTCTGGGTCTTCACTTCCCCTGTGCTTTTTATGACACCATGTATGAGCTCAATTCTGTTGTTACTTGTAGTTAAATGCAACCTGGGTCACATCACATTTTCCTTTACATTAAATAAAGTAGCAAGACAGAGGCCATAACTGAATTATCAGGCTGACCTCCTAAATGTCACTGGATAATAAACATGCAAAAAGAATTCTCATTAAATACACATCACTAGCACTTTAATATCTAGGCAAATTAGACTGCTTTGGGGACAAGTGAGGTCAAATATCTTCTTTTGTGTCTGTGTAATATGGATTAATTCTCGAACTGGACAAAAGCACTAACTGCTGTACTGTGTCACCTCATTATCTAGGGCAGAAACAAGCTGTGCCTGGGTGTTTTTGTACTGTGGAAATGCAATTTATTTGAGTAACCTCCTTTCAGCAGTTCTTGCTTTTTCCCCAGAGGACAGACAAAACTGTACTAACCTATTCTACTCCAGCCTGTTCAGTGCCCTTGAAGAAATGTGAATATTATTTGAATTTCTTTGATATCTTTAAGTTATAGATGAAAAAAATCTTCTAAAAATATTACTAAACACAATGAAGGGGTATTCCAGGTCTTTTCAATGAATTTGGAAGCTGTACCTAATACTGATCTAGATTTTTATATAAGATTGATTCATTAGTGAGTGAAATTTAGAAATTTATATGAAGAAAGGCTCAGTGCACCCACATGTGTTTTTGCACGAGCAAACAGCATTTAGGGCAGGAATATACATATAGTGCTAGTTCTTTATACATGATTTCAGTACTTTGCAAAACAGAGTGTTAGTTTGCAGAGCCAGCTTTGTAACTTTTATGAGAGCAATAACTGTTATGCGCTCTCAGCCTTGCTATACTGGTGCAGCTTTACTGATGTATAAACTAATGCTTGAACTGTGGTGTCGATTTATACAGGTCCCTAACAGTTTAAAGCCTAGCAGTTGTGGGAAAAAGAAATGCCCAGAAAGCCTTAAGGGTACTGGTTTTGAGAAGGCTTTTAGTAGTGTGGGCTGTAGAAAGCAAACACAAAGTAGCCTCTGCCAGGAGATGAATCTTGCAGTAGTCCTGTGTAGGTGGTTTTTTTTTTACTTAAGAGAGCCTGACAGGACTGTGCTGGCGATAAAAGGAGGTTGCTTTGGATTTTGATTTGGCTTTGCTAAAGCAGTAAGAATGCTGTCAGGCTCACTATTGCTGTTTACTATGTGTTTTTTAAAATTAGATAATGGTAGAGCAGTCCCATATGTCAATAATAAACAGTTCAAGTAGGTTTGTATTGGAAAAAATGGGGTTGTCAGCAGAATGGTATTATTTGTCACAACAGCAGCTAACAATGGAGCACTTTCTATTGCTAGGCTGTTATCAGCTGGGAGGCAATTTTATTAGCTGGGAAGAAGAGCAGTGTGGCAGAGCAGCAGCCGTGCTCAGCAGAGGGGTCTGTGTGAGGCTGGAGCGGGGAGCTGGGCTCAGGGGGCACATCCAGCATTCCCCAAATCTGCTCACAGGGCACATCCAGCATTCCCCAAATCTGCTCACAGGGCTCACAGGGCACATCCAGCATTCCCCAAATCTGCTCACAGGGCTCACAGGGCACATCCAGCATTCCCCAAATCTGCTCACAGGGCACATCCAGCATTCCCCAAATCTGCTCACAGGGCTCACAGGGCACATCCAGCATTCCCCAAATCTGCTCACAGGGCTCACAGGGCACATCCAGCATTCCCCAAATCTGCTCACAGGGCTCACAGGGCACATCCAGCATTCCCCAAATCTGCTCACAGGGCTCACAGGGCACATCCAGCACTGCCCAAATCTGCTCACAGGGCACATCCAGCCCTCCCCAGACCTGCTCTCACCCTGCCCGTGGCTGGGAGCAGGGCATCCCTGTGTGTGCAGGGACAGGCTGCTGACTTCCAGCAGGCAGAGCTCTCGTGGACCTTGTCTTCTACTCCTGCTGTTTGGTTACGGTGCCCCTGGAGGGGTTCAGGAGCCCTGGGAAGGCATCTCCTGAGGACATGGGTTAGTGGCAGACACCGTGGTGGGGCTGAGTTCATGGCTGGACTTGGTGATCTCAGAGCTCTTTTCCAGCCTCACCAGTTCTGTTATTCTATGGGTAAGATTCATCAAACTGACATAATTAGAAATAGTTTAGTGCTTTATAATTTTTAAAATTGGCGTGCTAATCTGAATCTCTCTCACGCCAAGGAGCTGGAGATTTCACATGTACAGAGGATATTGAGGAATATCTCATATCCACAGTTTTGTCAAATAACCCCTTGCTACCTTGTTTTGCAAAGCTTGGCCTCCCTTACATCTAGGGCATAGCAAAGTCTCTAGTTAACCAACATCTAGCAAATATCAGTGATTGGAAATGTTTGGAGGGTCGGTGTATTTGTGAGCCAGTCCAAAATGCTGCTGTCTGTTTACAGCAAAAAGGTAATTTCTTTATGGAAATCACAGGCTCTGCTTTTTTTTCAGGCATGTGCTCTCAATACAGCTATTTTTTGTGTGTCACCATGCATTCTGCTAATGCACTTAGCTCTGTTCTCTAAGTATGGACAGGATAGGGTTATTTTTCAAAAAAATCCTTAATCTGCACTTGCATCTGCTTAAGTTTAGTAATTCTGATTGGAGTGATAATTACAACTACATTGGCAGCTTGCTCCTAATCCTGATCAAGTCAAAAATACTCTAGAAGACAGTGAAGCGAGAGCCAGTGTCATTGTCTTTATTTCTGGGTTGCAAATATTTACAGCTTGTATCAGTTACAGAATGTGAAACCTGTGGTTCAGTCCAGTGGGACTCTTATTGTCAGTCTTTGCATAAAGTTCCAGCCTTTGGAATTGTGTGACTATATCCAGCTTGTCTGCTTTTCTGCAATTTGACTTTTTAGTCCTCCTACTCATTATAAAAAACCTGAGAATAACTTGCTTCAAACTTCCAATACCTGAAACCAGCTCCCAGTATTTTTCATTGCCTCATGATCTGGGCAGTTTGAGTTGTGCTTTTGCTGCTTGTGTGTATGGATATGCTCTGGAATTGCTCACATAATAGTACAGAAGGAGAAATGTGGGACTAGCTGTTTATTTACTACATGAACTACCACTAATGCAGTTACCTATTATTCTCTGTATTTTAGCTTAGAATTCATTTTCCGCCAGTTTAATTACAAAGAGTTTTGTATCTCTTGTTACTCAACTTTCAAGGAATGAATTAACAGTTCTTGGTTTTGTTAAGTTAATTTTAAATCATGAAACTGCAGAAAATTCTGGAAATTAAAATAAATTTATAGTTGCATGGTTTGAGTGTGTTAATAAGATGTTTGGCAAGGAGAGATCATCTCTCCAATACCAAAGCAGAAATCTGTCTATGTGAGGGTAATACAAAGTGGAGACCAGCTGCAGGCCTTAAAAGAGGAAAGTTACTGGCTTATTTAAATACAAACCAATAGAAAGTATTTTAACTGTATAATCTATATGGAATGAATTACTCATTTTAAGCATTTAGGATGCATTTCTATTCTCCATTGACACTGTCTAGAGATGTGTTTCCTTTTGGAGCTTGTTGTAAATTACTCCTGCTGTTGTCTTGAAGTTACTGTTTAATTTCTCGTGAGTGGATATTTGGAGTGCTTGAGTGCTTTGTTTGGCTCTCTCTGGTGTGGAAGAGATCCCAAGAGCAGCCCCTCAAGGGCCTGTCTCCCCCAGCTCAGCTGCTGCTCTGCTGGGCCCTCAGCACAGAGGTGCTCACAGGCACATGCAGTGTTTGAAGAAGCAGAGGGAGGCTTTGCTAAGAGTGCTGATTGTTCTGTATACTTTTGGCTACCACAGAAGGGAAAATGGGGATATTGAGGGAAAATATTTCCCAAATTGTATTACCCCTGTTTCTTGTAACTTTAGTGGGAGATGGTTTTTGCCAATCTTCTGGCAATGAATCTGCATATTTCTCCGGGACCTAACAAACAGAAATATTTCTGTATAAAGGTAGAAGTATTTCTTGCTCCATAGCAGACATACATTTCCCTACGTTCATCAAATCCACTAGTTCAACAGCTCCTCTGTGATAGCTGTGGTTTATTCAAAAGTGTTGTGCCTTGCAGAGCTGCAGCAGCTGTGGAATGGGTCAGGTCATTGTCCATTGAATCCTGTACCTTATGTCTAATGATGTCCTGGGATCCAGGAGAGGGAAGAGCCTCTGTAGAGGATGATGGAGCACTTGGTTGATCTGTGTGCCACGAGCATGTTTGGCAGGGATTGGCAGCACTAACATTTTAAGGAAAATTTTGCCTTAGTGAGTCTCAGTTAAAATGAGCTCTGTTGAGATCAAAATCCACCTCAAAAGCTGCAGGAGCCTTAAGAAACACATCCCCAACTCCTCCACCAATGCCTGTGTCTGTCCCATCCCACAGGCACTCACACATTGACTTCCAGCAGAGCACTGCAGTGTTCAGAAAATCAATACTGCAGAAGGAATATTTTTCTTCTCTTAGCTTCTTATCACAACCAAACTTTTATTTCTGCATGATTTCCTTGCATGACTACACCCCTCTCTCATCACCATCCAGTTTGTTTTCTAGTCTGTAGCCTTCCTGCTACCTTGCTAAAACACCAAAGTCTAGAACACCAAACCACTAAAACACCAGTCTCCTGTCCTAGGTGAGTTTTTGAGTTGTCACATCAAGAACAGTCAAAAGTAAGGACCAGGCTGCTACAAAGAATTGGCTTTTTCTCAAATACACATACTTATTTTTTTTCTACCTATCCAGGTAGTTTGCCCTGTATGCAGCTTCTGTGGGGTTACCAAGCCTTAAATTCTGCCTCACCTCATTGTATTCAGGTGAGTTTAGCTCAGCACATAAACAGATACAGGTGTGGGCAAGTAAAACATGCTCACTTCAGGACTGCTAAATACTCCAAATGCAAGTGGAATCTTATTTGAAATATTAAAACCTGTTAGGTTTCCAAAATTAGCACAGGAGAGGCTTTCAGTTACTTTTGTAAGATGTGATTTTGGCAATTCACCTCTAAATATAGGCCTGAATATTGCAGTGGATATCTTCAGAGAGAAGGTAGAGAAACAGTGAAACTCTGGTGTATTTGAGACCTAAAATGATGACAGAGTTTTACAAAATTCTGGTCAGTGTCTTCTGGCCAGCAAAATTGCTTTCAGCTTCCTGGGGAGTTTGAGGCTGTGGTGTGGATAAGGAAAGTGAAGTGTGGGCATTATCATGAAGGGTGTGGAGGGCAATGCTGATAGTTTCACCTGGCTGTGTGAGAAGATTTACTCCTGACCTTAAAAACCTTGATGTCATGGATGAAGGAACAAAGCAGAATCACGAGCTTCTACCTGCATGGTTGTGTAGAAATAAAAACATATGCTGACTTCTGTGAGGCATTTTCTTGAGATGAATTATGGAAAGCTGTTCCAAAACTCAGTGAATCATAAATAAAAACTGTAGTGAATAGAAAACTAATTTTGTCATCATGCCTTCTAGGCAGGTTCAGTGGCGAGCAGATCCCACGCAGTTGCTCATAAATATGTGGGAAGTCACCACTGCTGAAATGAGCTACACCAAAAGGCAGCTGAGGAGCTGTTTCTGGTTGTGCCTGGGCAGGATGATGCACAGCCAGCCGAAAGCCAGGAGCAATGGGGACACCACAGTCCAGTGGTTGATTTTGTTGTACCAATATTTCTTTGACTGACACCACCTCCTGTTCCACGCAGTGCTCTGGGGTTGAGCTGGGAGGGTTTGCTAAAGTCAGCACAGGCTCTGCATGCCCTTCTGCACAGCATCCTGGAGAATTAGCTCCTGGGGAGGAGGGGGAATTTTAAGGCATTGGATACAAAAAACCCCAATAATAAAAAGCAAATATGCAGTGTGTGGATTGTGCTGAAGTACGTAAGAGTGGAAGGGTGTAGACAGTTTAGAAGATCTTGTCTCAAACTGTGGAATAGTTCTAATGGGGTGTAGCTTATTATCTCTTTGGTTCAGTAAGTGCATAGTGACTTTAGAATTTTCAATTAAAAACTTCTGAGAAGCTCTTAGGTCTGAAGTTGGTTAAATTCCCTTCAATTCAGTGCAAGTGCTCCAAATATTTGTCAATGAGTGAGAATCTGCTTTATCTAGGAGGTTATTACTTGTAATGATCCTTGACCAGCAACCCATGTAAAACTCTATTTTTTTCCATAGATACCAGAACAAGAACATGTATCAAGCACAGTCTATAAAGTTCCTGGGCTGAGAGAACAGATCAATCTATATGGTCAGTTTGATCCCTCACCTCTTAATGAAATGCCAGGTTTGAGGGTTTTAATTGGGCATTGTTCTGTAAGGAAATAGGCCAGGGCTAACAGGTCACTGCACAAAAGGCAGTACAGAGAAATATCTCGTGACTCTGCCAGCCAGGGCCCCAGCTCCATCATCAATAGGAGTCAGGTTTTAGGTGTTATCTCATCTTTCAAGGGAAATAGGCTACTGATGTCTTTCAGCTTTTTATTATATGGGCCACTGCATTTTACCACCATCTCAGAAAGACACATCAAAGGATGTCTCTTTTCAGATTCTTTCTAGTAAGAAAAATAGGTGACTGCTGGAAACTATAGATTTTGACTATTGGTTAAATATAGCTTGTAAAAGAATCATCCTTTTTTCTCTGGGTGTCACAAGTCACTTGGTTAATTAATGTTTGTTTTTGATTGAACTGTTTTAAGTCAAACTGTGTTTAATTATGGCATAAAATAATTATTAAATAGAAAATTGCAGTAAAACACCTATTATGTCATAAATTGCAAAGAAGGATGAGTGATACCAGAGAGCAATTCACCATACACAAAGAGAACAATTTGTTCTTTTTCTGCATGATGGTAGACTTTACCTTTTGGCCACGAGCATATAAATATTTTAAAAGTAAAGTTGTAAGTCTGTATAATGATAAATAAGCTTGCAATAAAAGAACATCAAACGAATATTCAAAATATCTGAAATGTTTTCTCACAAGTGTCTGTAGTTTGCAAGTAACTGTGTACTCCTGATTTAGGGTGTCTGGATAAGAACCCTCTGTTCTCACACCTGGGTCGATTCAGGGTCTGGATCCTCATGCTCAAGCCCACATTTTGTTTGTTTACATCTACAGATGTAGCAATATCTTAATTAAAAGCCAAGACTTCCACTACTGCAATAAGAGCAGAATTGAGGACATTAAGTTCAGTTTGTTTATAATCAAGGTTAACTAATCAGGGAGAAAATACTGGAAATTATTCTTCTGGCCTGCTTATATTTAGAGGAACGAGAATTCTGAAGTTCTGTGTGTCCAGTACTGCCTGAAGTCTTAGAGCAGAACAACACGGAATCAGTATGAAAAGAGAAGCTCGTATGTGGTGTTCAGTAAGAATAATTGCTTTCAAATAATTTTTTAAAAATACGTTTAATTTAACTGCTGGGATTCTGTTCACAGAGTTTGAACTCACAAATAAGATGGAGAATATAGGTTAAAAAACAAAAGTAGTTTCTACAGAAGGAAAAGACAAAATTTGTACTGTTGAATTCACAGTTCTGCATTGGAATTTAAAATGAGTTCATAAAGGTAAAACCCACATAGGAATGATTTTGGTAAGCTGGTACACAGGTGCTGCAAGGAGTTGTGACAGCTAATGTTGCTTTCCCTTCAAAGCAGGAACGATCCCAGGCTGGTGTTCCTGGCAGCCCTTCAGCACCATGGTCATAAGAGCACTTGAGCTTCAAGAGCCCATTTCTCCAGGTTGAGTTTGTCAGTGTTTCCAGGGAAATTCCCCCTCACAAAAGCACATCTTGCTGCTGGCAGCATCTCAGACTCGAGTCCTGTTCATTGAAAGAACGAGTTCAGCCCTAGCAGGGAAAGAATGAGTTCTCAGCAGCCTCAGGTTTGATCATAATAAATATCCAATGGCAGCTCTTCCCTGCAGTGCTGGGCAGGTGTGCAGTTGGCACAAACTTGGCACCACTGAGCTGTGTGCAGCTGCCAGGAGTGTCGGCTGCTGCCGGGCTGCCCCTGCCATCCCCAGGCTCAGGGGACAGTGACAGCACGTAGGGACTGTCCTGGGCTGGCCTTCCTGCAGCTGTGCCATGTCCCTGAAGAGAGGACTTTCCTGCACACACTTCAGTGTCTTTTTGCAATGAGTTGCCACTAACTCCTTTAGCTGCTTGACTTACTTGTGTTTGCTAATGATTTTTCAGCTTTCAAAACAAAAATCCTGTGTTCATCTTAATACCTTGCTGTTGCTATGTAGGCAGTCCTTAGCACTTGTTTGTGCATGCAGGGATTTAATTAAAACCTTAATAACTAAATAATCACCACACAGTCTGGGCGTCTGTGCGATAGCACTGTGGGGACATTTCTGAGTTCCTCAATTGCACACCACATTGCTCTGTCCTATTTGTGATGCTGGGTAATCGGACTCCAGCCTTGCTGCTGAGGTGGATGTAGATTAGGAGGCAGCTGGAGCAGCGAGCCCAAGAGCAGTGCTTTGCTCAGGCACTGTTTGAGGCATTTCCTTTGATCCTGCCACAGCTGGGAGACACTCACATGTCCTAGAGACCAAGATTCAAGCATTCATATTATGGTGCCTGAAGTGAGTTTCCTAAACAGAAGTGCCCCAATTACTTTTCCATAGATACTGAACACAGAAAACTTACTTTTAAAAGTTTCCATGCTTGCAAAGTGTCTCTCTCAGTCTGTGTTTTGGGCATTGATTCCTCCTGTAGGTTGGATGTTCAGCAGAGGAGGCCTCTCCCCAGGTGCCTCTCTGCACTTCAGGGCAAATTCCCACCGGCCTCCTGCTCTGCGTGGCAATGTCCCACATCCATCACAGCTGTCCTGTGCTGCTGGCAGCTGCTCCTCTCATGGCTCAGGAAGGTGTCCCTGGGGGCATTTGGGTCCAGGCAGCTGCTGTGGCCCAGCCTGGCCTCGTCTGTGTGGCTGAGCCGGGCTCAGGGAGCTCCATGTCCTGCCCAGCAGCTGCACCAGCACCAGGGCTGCTCCAGGGAACGGGGCTGCTCTGCCTTTGCCTTTGCCTTTGCCTTTGCCTTTGCCTTTGCCTTTGCCTTTGCCTTTGCCTTTGCCTTTGCCTTTGCCTTTGCCTTTGCCTTTGCCTTTGCCTTTGCCTCTGCCTCTGCCTCTGCCTCTGCCTCTGCCTCTGCCTCTGCCTCTGCCTCTGCCTCTGTGGGCAGCACAGCAGTGACCATTTCAGAGGTGGCACAGCCACAGCCTCATGCCTGTGTGTCCTGCTCTCTTGGCTGAGACCTCGCCCCCGTGGCTCAGCCCTCCCATGACAGGGACAGGGCCACACCACGGTGCACACAGCAGATAGCTCTTTGTATCTTTTCAGCACACATCACTAGAAAATGGAAAAACTGAGCGAGTGTGAATGGAGGTGAGGCAGGGACAGGCGTGTGCAGCATGGACGTGGCTGCCACCACTGCTGTGAGCAATTGCCTCACTCAGTGTGTCCTGCCCCAGGAGTTAGCTCATTGCTCTCTTCAGGACAGACTGACAGGAACAGATGTGTTCCACACCTGACCTCTGTTTTTCTATAGCTCCTGAGCACATTTTTAATTTAAAATTCTGCTCTTTCCTATAAAAGGTAAAGAAGATGTCAAGGTCTTGCTGTTCCCATTCCAAATGAAATGGGTTCATGTCCTGTTAATCAAGAAGTACAGACGCAGCATTTGTCATTTCCCTTTAAAGTAATGGGTGGTTGATACCTGTCATTTCTCAAGAAACTATATACCAGATTATGGGGTATTTATAGAAATCTCAATTGCTGGTAACTTGGCTGAAGCCAAGTTTAGGCATACCATTAGTAACACATAATGAAATGACCTAAGTAGAGTCAGATTTGAGAGGGGGAGGAAAAAGCCATTGGAGTTGGATAGCTTGAGGATGCTGTTTTACTATTAAAATTAAGCTTCTGACCCCTGGCACTGAAGTGATAAAAATGAATCTTCCTATATTTCTCTTCTGCATTTTATCTTCTATATTGGAAAAGATAAAAAAATCAAATCTCCTTCTCTCCCTTGTCTCTTTCTTTTCTAGGTACAGGACCTATTTATGCTACAGACCCACTCCTATACATGTCCCTGTTAATACTGCATAAGCTTGTACATTTATTAGTAAACCACTGACGGACTGCTCCCTCCACTCCTCCTCAGCCAAACAGAAAGGAACCTATTTAATATCAAATAAAACCCCAACAAAGAAATCCCTACCGTTTTAAAGATGGACAGAAAGAGACTGAAAGAAGCATGATAAATTCTACATGGGGGAAAAGCATATTTTTGGGGATGCCACAGAGAAGTAAACCACATAGAATAATGCATCTAGTTTCCAGACTCTATGGTGTAAAGCCCTGCTCTGTGCATGGCACTTATGATTTCTCTATTTTAATGTAATATTTTTTTCTTTTCTAAACCTTTCCTCTGACTCTTCATTTTGCACGAACTGTTGAGCAGTTATCTTTATGACAATATGTAAAGATGTTGGGTCAAACCCTTCCTAAGAAAGGAAATATTTTTAGTAGATTATTGTGTTTAGGTTTTTTGGATTTCCTTTTTCTTTTTTAATTAAATTATTTCTTTTGGAGACATTAAAAAGGTACATCTTACCATAATTAATATTCACTGTCAATAATATTTATTTTTAAATGAAGATTGGAAACAAGGTAAGACATTTGTTTATAAACTGTATTGTATATTGCTGAATAACAGTTGAATAAAAAGATTTTGAAATAAAGTTTTTACAGATGTGTGTGCCTTTCCCTGTGTCCTGAACATCCTTGAGAAGGTTTGATGGCTGCGTGCCTTCCCTACCTTGTCACAGCACAGAGACTTGAGAAAACTAAATAAAATTGAAATCAGTTATTTTTCAGACACCCTTAGCTGATGCCAAAGCCCAGAGCAGAACGTGCAGGCAGCCAGTCCCAGGCTGCAGCTGCCTTTTCCTTGGTGCCACCAGTTATCTCTGGGCAGTCAGGGCCAGATCTGGTAGATGGACAGTGGGACAGTGCGTGGCATTCAGTGTGAATTGCTTTGGTTTGCCCCAGGTCTCTTTGAAAAAAGGTGAATCGAGCAGTGGAAAATCAAAATAAATCGTCCTGGAATGTTGTGTTCCTCAGTTCCAAGATTTGTTTAAAGTCTACTCAGTTTTTTAAAAATGCATAATTGTATCATTTTTCCTATCCAGGTGAGCTTTCTCTAAAACTTTTTTACAGTAAACAGAGTAGTTATTTTTCTGGTGCAAAATGCTTGTTTTTTCAAGTGAGCCAATAAGATGACTTGGTAAAGAAACATGACTTTTGTTAGCTGGATTCAGTGAAGTACCTTAAAATGTCCCATGCCTGCCTATGACTCTAACCCTATCATTTATGTGGCATTTTAGAGAGGAGCTTCCTTTGGGAAAGGCAGAGTGACAGCTCCAGTGGCAGCAGGGCTGTGCCTGCAGGAGCTGCAGAGCACACACAGGACCCCAGTCCTGTTCTAGAAGGAGGGCAGGAAGGCACTGTCATTTTCTCAGCTGGTCAGGATTTCCTTTTTCTAGGGCTGCCAGTGACAGCCAGGGATTTGTGCCCCTTGCACTCACTGGGTTTGAGACCCAGCAGGTCTGTGTGTGGTGTCTGTACCACACTGGGAGCAAAAGCCTCCTGAACTGGGGCAAGCTCACCATGGGCATCCAGAGGTGGTAAAACCTTCCCAGTGATGTTCATCCCATGACTGCCAGCTGGGGGATGCTGTGGATTGGGGAGCAATCCATAATCCTCCCACAAAAAGCTGAACTGCTCCTGGGAAGGACTCGGAGGAGGTGGTCACTGCGAGCCTGGAAGTGCATCAGAGCACGAGGCGCTGAAGAACGCAGTCCTTGGCTTCCATGTGCATGGGAGGGCTTCTGAACCTGGAAGGAAAAGATAGGTGGGAAAAAGATTTGCATATTGGCCCATGTCCAAACAAATAGCAGCATTCCTGCTGGGGAATTTGCCAAGGACAGTTACTCCAGCAGAGGTGTGTGTGGAGTCTGCAATGTCAGGGGAGTTCTAACCCTTCCACCAAGGGCTGGTCACACAAGTGAAACCTGCCTGTGCTTGGACTGGAGTCCTCTGGCCAGCTCTTCATCACTGCTGCTGTTTTCTCAAGGGCAGAGAATATTTCTCAGGGCCTCAATTTCCTCCTAAGGGACAGAACTAAAATTTTTCCACAAGAGGAAGAAGACAATCTGCCTGAATTGATCTAAACAAATAGCTGAGGCTTGAAGCAGTGAAGCATGTCTAAGAGTAGTTATGCTTCTATTTCCATTTCAGCCCTACCCCAGCTAGTCTCCAAGTAAACAGGTATCTGCTTTGCTCTGATACTTTTGTTCCATCACTTACAGAATGCATTGTCTCTTGAATTACGGACTCTGTGGTTTGGAGGTAATGTATCAATCATCCTGAGTTTGTCCTTCCCTTCCTTTTGTAGCCTGTTACCTGCAAAGGCATGTGGCATGTAGTTTTGTGTGCAATGACAGGAGTAGAATTACCAACATCTTTTAGACTTTAATCACATTAAAGGTGAAAAAATATTAAATCTGCAACTAAAAATATTTTTTTATCCTTCCTGAGATCAGAATTAAGTGTGCTACAGTAGGAGTAACAAGTCTTATATTCCAATTCACCATAAAACCTCAGAAATACTAAACAATAACCTGAGGATTTGATGAAAAAATCTCTTCTAGCAAGAGCAACAGGCATCTTTGCTTTCCAGAGAGAGAACACATTCCCATCACACAGGGTAACTTCAACAAGTGAGATTGCCTTGCTTTACCTTTATCTTCACCTCCACTATATGTCTGCCTTTAAAAATGTGCAGAATGAGTCCTTCAGGTTTTGGAGCCAAGGTTTCCACATTCAGGCTAGCTTTTTTTTTTGCAGAATACACAGCCTATAATTGGCCCCATATTCCTGCAGTGCAGGGAAAATAAGTGGCTAAAGAGGAGACTGCGGCTTTCAGTACAGTATTTAGTCTTTAAAAAGCACTTAAAGGAAGGAGAAACGTTTTGAAGAAAAATTGTAAAGAATTTTGAGCCTTATTGCTTGTGAGTGTGTTAAGAACTTTTGCTAAAACATCTGTCCTTTGAGAGTGCTTTCTTCTGAAAAGGGCAACTGCCTCACTTCTGCTGATTGTATTTACAAAGGGCAAAGCGAGGTTTTGCCGTACTCTTAATGGACAGAGGCTAGTGGCAAATCTTGCTCTTTCATAAATCTCAGCATTCCTCGTGGTGTCTGCTGTCAGAATCGATTAGGAGTAAGTGCCTGTGCTGCAGAGCCGGGGGAGGGTGGGGTGGCTCCTGCAGTGCCACACGGAGCCGGGCAGAGTCCCCCAGCAGCACGGCTGCGATGGGTGGTGCCCGAGAGACAGCCCTGGGTCCCTGCACTGGGGACAGCACAGGCTCCTCGCACAGCCAGCAAGCAGGGAATGTGAGGGATGGCTGCTGGGGGCCAGAGCTGAGTCATCTGTAATATAATCATAAGGAAACACACATTTTTCCTGAGAGAAAATCAATAGAACTTTGCACTTTTCCTTGTAATATTTCCAGTGTGCGCCATCAGCTGCAGCTCGCTCACAGTTATACTGCCATAAATTCCCTGCGAGTTAATGGATTTCCACAAAAACGAATGGATTTACAGCAGTGTAACAGAGCTGGTGCTAGAGCTATGCACATGTAAAAATACATGGAACAAAAGTAGTTTGATAGCACACAGGTAACCTTCAAAATGATAAAACCAAAATGACCCAGTTTGTGGTGTGCTCCTTTTCTGGCAAAGATCCCGTGGAAAATGGAGCCTGCAGTGCTGAAAGCCTGGCTCTGTGGGGCAAGAGGGCCAGACCCACTGAAGGGAAGATGGGTGCATGAGCAGCTTCATGCTGTGGTGGAGAGTGCAAAAGACTGTCTGAACATGTCATTTGTCATTTCCTGCATAAAACATTTTGGAGCCTAGTCTTGCTTAGAATTAGTAAGTAAGTAAATAATGTGCCCCCAAACTTGTGTGTCAAAACTAGGTTGGTTAATGTACGAGCTGCCTCCATTGCATTTGTTACTCCACAGCAAATTTCATGCTTAGCCAGAGGCTGGCAAAGTTCATTTATTCATTATCCCCAAACTTTGGGCAGTTATTATTCAAACTCCCCCTAGTACATCTATTTAATAAGAAGAGAACAGAAAATTGATGGGATCAGAAATGTTAAAGTCTTAATTAATGCTTTTAGCAAAGACTGATTGGAGGGGTTGTTGTGAGAATATTAATGCACAGAAGCGTGCCTGGCTGGTGTCACTGGGCAGGGGGAGGGCTCTGCCAGCCCTGCCCAGGGAGCTCTGTGGGACACCCCCTGCATCACCCGGGGCTCTGCACCTGCAGGACAGGGAAAACCAGCCCTGGGAGAGCACTGAAGCACCAACGTGTGCCAATTACTGCTGCTGGTGGGATTGAACAGTGAAGCATCCACGTACAGCACAGTAAAGATGGGGATTCTTTCTTTTCTGCTGTTTCTGGGCTTTTGTGGTGTTTCTGTGCAGTGGGGGCTGCTGGGGAACTGAGGGCTTTGCTGTGAGCACACGGGGACCAGGTTTGGGTTTTGTTCATGCAGGAGCAGCTACAATTATTGCACAGGAAAATTACCAGGTCTTGAAACAACGGGAACAAGATGAAGGCTTGAAGAATCCCAGTAAGGCAGGGCATAAGGAACCAGCTGTGTGTGTCAGGGATGGGGAGAAGGGAGGAAAGACAGGATGGGGGGGTTGTTGCTGAGTTTAGACCATGTTTATAAAACCCAGCAACCTCTGCTGAATAGGGATGGATAATATTATAAATGAGGCCAGTCAGGGAAAATATGTGCTTCAGATCTATAACAATGACAATCCAAAATTTAGCACGGAACAAGGAGGCATTTTTAAGGATCTGTGCTAATGCCAATGAGTGGATTGAAATCTCCTATTTCTCCTCTGACTGCCCGCCTTCCAGTTATAGCAATTATGGACATTCCAGGTAAAACACAGTTACATTAAGAGTTGAATCGAAGAGGACTATGATGTAGAGTTAGTTAATGGATTTCCCCATTTGTTGTGTATAGATTTCCTTTCCTGTTATTATTGAACTGGTTCTTAAATCTCATATAGAAAATCATCTGTAGTATAATACAAACTAAATTAACAAGATCTTCATAAATAATTCAAAAATGTTTACAGTTCNTTTTTTTCTTGTAATTTTGCTTAGAAATATGAAGTAACTGATTTCTTCTAATAAACTTAAATAGGAATTCTTCATTACTAAATATTTTTAAGGCTTTGAAGTTGCTCTTCAAAGTGAGTATAGTGACTCATATTTTGGGTTTTAGGGTCATCAGCATAGTCCCTAGGCAGGTGTTGATATTTAGGCTAGCAGTCAAAGTCAACTGTTTGGCAAAAATTAGTAGCATATTTCTGACTTCCAAGTGTTGTGTTTTTATAATAGGTTTTAATTATTTTTTTTTTTTTTTGACAGAGTCCATCTGTACTAACAGTCTCTGTTAAACATGAGATTTATCTCTAAATTCCCATGACAGAGCCTCTTTTTAATGCCAAGGCTGTAATTTATTTACTTACAGTTCTGGACTGGTGCATTTCAGTGCTTCCAGAGTTGTCAGAGTTGATCCAAGTGATGGATACCTGTCAGTATGTCATTAACCAACTGTCTTTGCAGTTTTACAAATGTGTCACCAGCCCCACAGGGAGAGTGTCTGTGCTCTTAGGCCGGGTGTGAGGAAGGTCTGACACTCTCCTGGCTTTGCCTCATCCTTCCCCCAGGAGAGCAATGTGCTGGTTGCTGTGACCCAGAGAGGAGCAGCTTGGCCAGATCTTAGGCAAGGATCTGAGAACTAAATTCTCCCGTGGGAATTAATGTGTCCTCTCCTGGCATCAGGCAGCCCTGGGCTGTGTCTGAGAATCAGAGTCAGTTCTCTGGAGCCTATGGAGCATCACCAGCATGGTGGTGAGGACTCTTAATTTGTCTTTCTTTTCTGGGATCCCCTGCAAAGCACTGAAGGCAGGATGGCAGGGGCTGTGTTACCAGGCCAGAGCCACGGCCAGTGCAGCTCAGGGAAGCTCCTGCCCAGTGTCCCAGGCACAGCTCAGCCTCACACTCTGCTCTGGCAGGACAGCCACCACTGCTCCTGCTGCTCTGAGCAGGCAGGGACAGTGGGAGAGCAGGGAAAAGCCACTTATCGTTTCCTGAAGGGACCCTCAAATGCCTCAAGATTTCAAAGCCTGCTTTCCCTAACTAAAGTCATCCTGTGTTTGTGGCAGGAATTGGGATGCTGCTGAAACACCCCCCAGTGCTATACTGAATTTACAGTGCCCTGGGAAGCCAGCAGTGCCTACCCAGTGTGTCTCACTCTGACTGAGCCCAGCAGTGTGTGAGCTCCAGAGCTGCACTTGCTTGGGAATGTTGATAAACCTTCAAAGACACAGCGTGCACACCTAAAGCTAAGTCAGACCTTACAACAACTGTACCAAGTGATGATCTAGGCTGTGCCATGTGTGTCTGTGATACCTGGTACCCTGAGGGGAATGCAGCACTTGAGAAAGTGCACAAGAGAAGCTAAAGGCAACAAAATCAAATGAGACAGTGAAAATTTACAGTTTGATTAAGGAAACATCAGTTACTTTATGGTCTTTACCAAATAAACTCATGTTTGTTATTCATTTATGCTAATTCAGTGCAAGACAGTAAAAGTACAATCATTCAGTGCTACAAATAATGATAATAGTGTAATCCATTTACAGAGTGCCTGGATATAATTTCAACTTTTATAGTATAGAGGTATGAAGGTCTCAAGTTAGTTAAATGCACAGCAAGGTGCTAATTGCAATCCTGGTTAGAATGAACCTCCGTTTATGGTTAAGTCACTGATAATGACTTTGCACCCAAGCCAGCCAAGAACCACACAGCCAGACTCCTTATGACATCCTTTAATAATTAATAACCCTGGCCTTTCAGTCTCCAGAGAAGCAAGCAGGGTTTGACAAGACAGGAAGACCGAAACTGAGTACCTGTTAGTGCTTTACTCCTGGAGCAATCTGTGGCTGTGGCCAGCACTGGTGCAATTCCCCAGCACCAGGGAGAGACAGAAGGTGGGCTCTGCCCTCAGGGCCGGGGGCTGCAGCCCAGCACAGAGCAGTGAGCAACCACACCAGGCTCCTGTCAGAATGGGAGCTGGAACACGGCTTAATTACAACACTGAATAAAAGGAACTAAATCCGGCTTGCCACAGTGTCAAATGCGAGTAGTTGAACTTTTTGCAATATTTTTGAAGAACATAAACTCCCTTTATGAACCTGAGTTAATTATTTAATGACCAGAGAGGTCTTACACTACTTACGCTAGACTAAAGCATTTCACTAAAGAAAACCATCTCCAAAGCAAATGCGAGCAGCTTTGCTGCGTGCAGAAAGTGTTTGTCAGCCTGCTTGTAAATGTGTATGGAAAAGTCAACCCAGCTTGGGCTCATTACCCCGGCTAATTCAAACCTTGCCACGGCAGGTTTTTTGGAGCACAGCAGCACCAGAGAAAGCCCTGCTCACGTTCAGGGCCATGAAAATGCCATGTGTTCACCCGGCACGTTTCCCTTCGTTCGGTGCTCATCTGTTGCTGCTGGCATTTCCTGGGCTGGGGATCAGCATCCATCCGGTTTGTTGCTGACAGCCGGGAGTGCAACTGGAAAATGGTGAGGGGGCGAGGCGGAGTGGGGAGCCTCGGGGACCATTTCCCCGGGAAACAATCTCACCTGCTCGGGGGGCTCCGGCCCACGGGACACACCTGCTGCAGCCAATGCGCTCAGCAACTTCTGCGGTCGCGCTGAAGCCATTTATTTTTATTTTAGCAACATTTAGCATTCCCAAAACAGCCAAACGGAGCTCAAGGACACGGGTAAATAAGCGGGAACGGCATGATTTGACACAGCTCGAAGTTTCACTCTGCTCTTAAACAAGCTTTTCTCGGTGGAGAAAACGGGTGTGTGTTTTTTTCCTGCACGTGCTGAACTAAGAAGCAAAATAAGGTGTTTTCGCACCTAAAGGAACTGATAACAGGTTTTGTCATGCATCCCTAGCTAATTGGGGTGTGATGAAGTGCATAATTCCAAAGTTATCTAGCCTGAGGGCTTAAAGAAAAGCTTAACTGTGCCTGCAAAGCAGAGTGGAGATAGCTGGTGTGACAAGTGCCTATCAGGAGGCTGCAGGCTTTCGAACCAGCCTGGCACAGGGGCACTATCTGATCGCAGCTCGAATTGTGCCCACAGACCTGCTGCTGCCTTCAGCAGTTACTCGATGGCCAATAAGGCATTAAAGAGTACAGCTTATTTCAGGAGGAAATATTTTAACGGCACAGGTGACTGTCATGCATGCATTAAGAAAAGCAGGACACAGCATACCAAATTAAGTTCAGCTCCAGTAAAATAATTGTAAGAGAGCTGTGCTGACCCCAACTACTGAATGGTGAGACCTGGTTTTTGCTGCACAGGTGAGATTAGGTTTTTTTCTGGTTTGTTTTCCTCCCTGTCTCCTTGAATATATAAATCACATATATAGTGTATATTCCTAGAAATATAGCATATATTTACTATTCAGATGTTTGAGATAAAACTCCAATATCTTAGAGACAGAAGTGTCCTTCAAGCTCAGCAGCACAACTACGGTCTCACAGAAATGCAAGAGGAAAATAGTGTGCAACTCTTTCACTTTGTTAGATTGCAATATATTTTCTTATTTTTCATGTGTCTCGTTCGTGTGACCCTGCCAGTATGTAAAAATGGTTGTTGACAGTTTCTTTGTTTTGGTTTTATTATAATGTAATTTATGGGATGCCGAAAGTCTGCAAGTACTTGTACTTGACTGACATTTCTCTGAGAGTCAAAAGATTGCTCTGTATACTTGACTGAGATTAAAATGAGTAGACTGTGTATGGCTGTATCCTGCCCTGAAAGTGCAGGATTGGACGGTTTCCATTAAATTGTTATTTTCAGTTATTATTAGCTCCTAAATCAGTTAGTATAATTCCTTTCCCATAATGAATGCACAGCACTGTAAGCCTAAACGCCATATTTTCTATTGATCTATTTCCACAACCTGTTTAGTGAAATAATTAAAATGATTTACAAGGCTGACCCAATATCTTAGTGGTTTAGTAAATCACGCTGCCGGGTGGGAGGCTCGGCTGGTTTTAAAGCACAGCCCGTGGCAGCAGCAGGACCCGGGAGCGGAGCTGAAGAGCCGCACCTGGAGAGGCGCCGGGCTCCAGAAACGCCTCCCCACACTCGGGGAGAACGAGGGCTCAGGCAGCTTTGCTCAGCCATCACCTCTGGCCAAAGGTGGGGAATGTCTTGGTGCTTCCCAGCGAGAGCAGAGCCTGAGTTGCAGAGAATGCATTTACACTGGCAACTGGAACATCCCCATCTTCTACCCCAGAACTGACTCTGTGTATCTGTGTGAGCACCAAAATATCTCACCGGTGGAGTTTGGTATTTTTACATGCATAACAATGAGGGATATTATTATTCTACCTTCTTCTTTTTTTGTTTCAATTAATTTTGTTTCAATTAACACACAACATCTGCATTTAAATGCCTGGCTTATGGAAGGGTTCAGTACGATTCAGAAGTGTCAAGACAAAGACACATTAAAGCATGTTCCACAGTCCCTTAAAATCCCTGTCAGTCCTTAGGGGATAGGGAGGGTTTCATTAAGATGATCTCCTTGGCACAGGAGCTCTTCCTGAAATGACATGAGCTCTCCTGACTCCTCCATGTCTCCCACAGCTCACACAGGCAAACACACAGGGCTGATGCTGGTAGGACCTCCAGGATATTCCTGGGCTTGTTCCCAGCTCACCTCCCAGAGTTATGGAAACACTGAGAGCCCTTGGAGCAGAAGGACACTACAGCAGTGCCTGGGAGGAGACACAACAGCCAGACTGTGTAGCAAGAGTGGCAAGAGCCAGCTAAAAGTACCATTATTGAAAGTGGGAAACAACTCTCCTCATGAGGAGTGTGGTTTTTGACAGCTGCAGTCTGGAACAAAATGGATCGAGGCTGATTTCTGTGGCATCAGGACAATCAATGGCTGTTAAGCAAGGAGTGGGCAGCCAGGGCCACCCCTCCTGGGGTCCCTCAGGGTCCTGCCCTGGCCACCCATGCAGGGAGGACATCCCTTAGGGACACGTGTGTGGGCAGGAAGGACACAGACCTCCATCCTGGAAAAACAGAACCCATAATTCTAAAATCAGCATTTGAGGCACAACTTACAGTGCCTCTACTTGCAATCCCTGAGGAAGCCTCGACCCTGCTTTCAGCATCTAGTACATTGTTTTTTAGTTCTATTATTTGGCATAATTACACAAAAAGAAGAAAAAAAAATCCCATTAAAAAAACTTTAAAATTTGAAGACAGTTGTTGGATGAACTTTGCAGCAGATGTCATTATCTTCCTTCCTTGAACCTGACCCACAACCATTTCTATTTTGCTTTTAAATGATACTGTAATTTCACAATAAGTATTCAGCTGGAACTATTCTTATTGTTAAATAAACTTTACCCTTGTGCTGACTGCTCCAGGCTCTGAAAAGAAACACTTCTTTCTTGTGACTGTTCCAAAATGTAGGTCTGAAATTCAAAAAAAAGAAGTGTTGGTAAATGGGCTGTAATCATACTGAAGGGCAAGTGAGTATTCCTCCTCTAAGGCAGAAAAAAAGAAAGGAAAATCTGCTTTGCCTCTGCTGCCTCAATGCTGATAATTTTACAGATCAGAGGGCTTTTTTTAGAAAGAAGCCTGCTGTGCTGCAGTGTGTGTTTCAGTGCTGAGATACCTGTAGTCAAGCCCTTAATGCCACACTTGATGTGTAAATCAGGGCCTCATGTCGTGTCCCCAGCAGCACCTGGTGCTGCAGCAGCAGAGGGCCCTGGCAGACCCCAGCACCAGCAGCTCCAGGCACACCAGGGGCCTGAGTGTGCACTGGGAGCAGCATTCTGTCCTCAGCTGAGAGCTCAGTGCCTCTCACAAACAGCACTGAAGTGATGTGAGCTTCAAAAGTGACCTCAGAGAGGGACAGTAACCCACAAACACCCTCCTCCTGAGGGCACAGCAGGGTCACAGCCCCCTCACTGCCCTCCACTGCAGGAGAACACCGCCCCTGCTTCAGTGCCTCAGAGTCAGCTTTCTTCCAGAACAGTGAGAGGAATGAGGGATCTGTCTGTGGGTCTGCTGGTAGATAAAACTAGCGCTGAGATATAAAGGAAACAATGGGAAAGATTCCACTGATTAATGAATGGAAAAAAGGTATTTGTCTTACAAACACACTGTAGGTTTACTAATAAATGAAATTGGATATTGAAAGATGAAAGAAACAATGGGGAGAAACCATAAATTCCATAAGAATTAAAAATTAAAAGGGAGGGTTATACATTAGAGGGGAATCTTGAGTATCAGGTATTCAGGAAGTCTGTACTCTCAAATACCTCAACCAGTGGGGAAAGAAGGAAATGTGGCCAGGAAATTGGGATAAAAAGGAGGCTGCGTCCTCCAAAAATGTGAGAGACTCCAAGGGAAATGCCCCATGGCCTCTCCCTTTATTCAAATTAAGTAAAAGGACTCCTCTGTCTCCTTTTTGGACATAAAACTCTGGTCTTTGTGGATTAATTTTCCTAACAACAGGACAACCACAGACCAGAAGGAGCTGGGCAGCTCTGTGCTCAGTGTGTGCCACGTGGCTGATGAGGTCCTGAGCAGTGACTTGCTCACTGCCCCAAGCCTGCGTGGCACACATAGCCCTGTGGTGACTACCAGCTCTGCTGAAGATTACCAGCTCCACTGGAGATTACCAGCTCCACTGGAGATTACCAACTCCACTGGAGATTACCAGCTCCACTGGAGATTACCAGCTCCCTTGGTGATTACCAGCTCTTGGTGATTACCAGCTCTTGGTGATTACCAGCTCTTGGTGATTACCAGCTCCCTTGGTGATTACCAGCTCCCTTGGTGATTACCAGCTCTCTCGGTGATTGCCAGTGTGCTTTTACCTACAAATCTGTCTGTTCCTGCAGCTCCTCTGTTCACTTGCCAGAGCATCCATCCTTGAGCTTGCTGTAGTCCCCAATAACCGCTGTTCTTCCTGTAGCAGGATCCACCCCTGCAGGACCCCTCATTTCACACTCTCGTAACTCAGAAATCCTTTAAACCACAGCAACAGAGTGACTTGAGCTACCTGCTAACGAGGGCTCTGTGCTCACTGAGCTGTGGCAAAGCCAAGGAGCCCCTGGCAGCTGTCTGCAAGAGTGCTTTGGGTCAGGTATAAGCCTGTGATTAGTTAATTCTGTTTAGAGAATGTACTTAAATTAAACATTTTCTCTCTCCCATTTTAACAGTGTTCTGTTTTCAACAAGTATAAGGTGCTTAATAATCTCTACCACTGGCAGGATGAAAGTTCTCCCCCTCCCATCCTTGCCATTTTGTCCCACTGCAAAATGTATAAATTAATCCCATGCTAAAATTAACATATATTGCTGAGGCAAATGAATTGGCATCTCCGTGTGTATCTATTAGCTTCCAGCATTTCCTGCGAGGGCTCTCATTTAATTACCAGCCTGACAGCCTAACTCACTCCCGAAGTGCAGCCACATTTATTACTTTTATCTCCTTGGACACCTGCCTCTCTCTGTGGTTTATCAGATTTCTACTGAAGAGAGGGACACAATATTTTCTATTGCACCAGGTTATTGTTTCTTTAAAAGGCACTTACTAGAGCACTGACCTCAAACAGGGCGTTGTTTTGGTTAGCTTTGGATGGGCTTTTTCTTTTTCAATTATCAAAGGACTGCTGCAGAGTTAACCCCCTCACTGCCCCCTCACTCTGGCAGTCCAGAAGAAACGGGAATACAACAGAGAGATGAAAGCCTCATCGCCAGCTCTGCGCAAGGAGCTGACCACTGCTCATAAGGACCCTGCCTGCAAAGGGAGTCCAAGCCCTCAGATGCTGTGACTGCTTTTCACACTCCCATGAAAACTTCAAGAGTCCCGAGCACAGCCCAGTGCCCTCCACTCCCCGCAGTGAGGGGGATTTCCCTGGATGGTTTGGGTCACACTTTATACAGTCACTAATACCTCTATAACTGGTTGACAAAATACCAATGTAGATAACCAGGAACATTATAAGGTGATGCTGCCTCCATGCATTACCAACATGTTCCCAGGCAGTGTTATGGGTTAGCAGCACCCTGTGTGAGTCGGCACCACTCCGTATCAGCTGGGAATTGCAGCTCTCCCCTCACAGTGCCTCAGGCAGCAGCTCAGGACCCTGCTAGTTCAGGTGCTGACTGTGCCAACAGGGCTTATTCAGCCCAGTTTCAACAGACAAATGGCTCCCACTTGTTTTCTCTGGGTCACTCTTCCTGAGACACAGGTCCCCTGGGCAGGACTCTTGTGAGCTGCCAGACACGTTCAAACCAGCAGGACCTGAAGCTGAGTGCTGCAGAGGAGCCCTCCCAGTGTGTATTCAGCATCCTTTGGAGGTGCACAAGCAGACTTGCTGTGTTAAAAGGAATGGCTCACTCCTGACAGCCTCAGCACTCTGCTTCCAAAGAGTCTGGCAGGAACAGGGCTTTGCTGAGAGTGATGCTTTTGAGAAGGATGCCTCATTATAGAGGAAAAATGAGAAATTGGTATCTGTTCGATTAATGAACCTTCTCAGCTTCCCTGGGATTTCAGTTGTAACTCCAGGCACAGTGGCTGCCTGGCAGGGAGCAGCTGCTGGCTGGGAGTGTGCAGGAGGTGGCTGTGCTGCCTCCTGCTCCCCCGTGGCTCGGGGTGTCAGAGGCAGTGCCCACGGTCCCTGAGCTGCAGGGTGCCCTCCCGCTGCCTCTGGCCCGAGCACCTGCTGGGAAACACCAAAAGACGCTTCAGGGAAACACAAATTATTTTAACATACACCTTTTGTTTTCAATACACCTGTATTATTTTCAATTTTTAATTAATTATGTTAATTTTATGTAGTTTAACCAAAACAAAATGAAATACATTAAATTAGTCAACCTGCTATAACTCCAATCACTATTATTACTTTCTAATTTACTATTCTTAATACTCATTTTTGCATCATACCTCCTCTCACACATGAGCCAATGTTAATTAAGTTTTGAAACTGAATATTCAACAAGTTCTAAATGAGACTCAAAGCATAACAAAAGTAATGACTGTGAGACAGATTGTCATGGAATAATACATGAATGCTGAATGCTGGTATTAATTAGTAAATACAAGCTGTTCAGGAGCAGAAGTGGTGCCTGTCATGCTGATGTGTGTTTGGATCATACGTGATCCCAGCATGCAGGGAAACCAAACATCAGCTGCCAAAGCCTCACTGACTGCTCGTGACTCTTTTGGGAAGAAAGTGTTGCTATTTCAGTGCTGCTCTGTGCACCAAGGCTGGGTACTTGTAGTTTGCAGCAGTTACCTCCAGGTATTCTAGGGTTGCCCGTATTTTAAATATTTTAAGATGGATATAGCTTCTTATTTTGATATAAGAATTTATTGGTATTTAAAAAGTGTCCCACTTGTGGTGAAATTGATTCCTTTACAATCCTCTTTTCACTGACACTGTGATGCAGAAAAGGTTGGTATGTGGAGGAACTGGAGGTCTGTATGCTAAACCAAGCTGCAAACGGGCACATTTCTTCCATAATAGGACACAATTTGTAAACTTTTATAATTTATTTTTTACTCTGAGACAGTGAGCTTTAGTCCAACACTGTTGTACAGACAGTCTCGGGCTGCCCTCTAGTGTGAGCAGCTGTGGGGACAGGTGCCAAAAATCTGCCTTGATCCAGTTTGTTTTCTAAAATCCAGCTATTAAGTCATTAGGATTTTCTGAAAACATTTTTGGATTATTATTTGCTTCTGATTTCTGTGCCACTGAGATCTATTTGGACTATGCTTCCCAGCGCTTTCTTGTTTCTGTCAGGCACAGACAAGCCAGTCTTTTGTCTGTGCCCTGGAGAAGCAGCTGCAATTTGAGATGAGAAGGAGCCAGGACTGCAAGGAAATAATGACCCTTCAGCTGGGAAGGACAGTTCAGCAGCTTGGGGCGGGGGGAGAATACCATGACAAACCATGAGTAAAAGGCAAGCTGATAAAGCAGAAAAATTAATGGAAAAATAGATGGAAAATAAACATTTGAGGGTTACATGGTACTTCAGAAGACGCTGCTCATCAGGCAGCCACAGCAATCTAAAATCAGTCAACCAAGTCCCTAATGCAAGAGTCTGGGCTTACACACACAAATACTGCAAACCTTCCTCTGGCATAGCTGCAGTGACACGAGATGAAGATCCAGGCTCCCCGTGTCAATCTCTCCATGTACCCCCAGGCTGGATGGCAGATCTCACCCCTCCCACCACCCCCAGACATGACCCCTTCTAGGCGGGTTTTTCAGGGAACCCCGAGCACTGGCTCCCTGGAAAGGTCCTGGCTGCACAGCCAGTGCTGGGTGTGGGCAGCCCCTGGCCCTAAAACTGCTGGCAAGGAGCTCCCCAGGCCCAAAGGAGATGTCAGGAGCAGGATGCCAAGGCTGGGAGCAGGCAGGAGCTGGTGGGATGGTGGCAGGGCTGACTCGGACTGGATGGACACTGCTTCAGCACAGCCATGGGAAGGGGGTGGGAATTGTATTATCTGGATAGAGGAAATCAGATCAGAAGGCTTTAAATGGAAATTATTTTCACCAGTACAGATGTCCCTAGGGGGACCAAATTCAGCTGCTAATACAATTTGGCCAAGAGG
Organism: Thryothorus ludovicianus; assembly: GCA_013397245.1. Classification (NCBI taxonomy): domain Eukaryota; kingdom Metazoa; phylum Chordata; class Aves; order Passeriformes; family Certhiidae; genus Thryothorus; species Thryothorus ludovicianus. The sequence continues at coordinate 44,607 of VZTB01012987.1, read as the reverse complement.
AATAAACTATATTGATCTTGAGAGCTCAAATGCTTGCTGAGACAGTCCTTCTAGAGAATTACAGTATTTATTTCCTGCATCACTGTCAGCAAAAGTGTAACAGTGATTACAGCCCAGTGTCTTTTTTGCACACACCAGTTAACTTCATGCTCATCTCTTGCTTCAGTTCATAATTACTCTTTTTAGAAAAATCCCTGAACTGTTATTCTTGTGTCACACAAACATCTTTAATTATACTGTCTTTGGTCACGTCACAACTCGAGTTTTAGGCTTCTGTGACTGTCACAATAAAGCTCATTCTGTAACTGCCCTGCAGCCACCCAGCTGTCCCAGGATGCTGCTGTTCCATCCCTGCCCATCCCTGCAGTTCAGCAGCCCCAGGAGGCACAGCAATATCCTCCCCTAGGGCACACAGCTAGATTGTGCCCATGAAAGGCATTTGCATAGGTGTGACTGGGTGTTATTATTTTTGGAGAACAAAAAATAAAGACGTATAAATTTAATTGCATAAGAGACACCAATGTTGGCATCTCTAATGTGGTATTAATAATATAACAGGGAATTTTGTCACTACAAACCTATTTCAAGGTGATTTACTTGAAGTAGAAAGCTTCAAAATTCCAAGACACTAAGACAGAGTGCTGCACATCCCAAAACATGCATTACAGTTATTTGCTGGCATATTTCCACATCACTTTACATTCACATCTTACCCATCTTTCCTCATTTGTCTAAGCCTTCTTTTTCTTATCTACAAATTGCCTTTGCCTATTCTCAGTTTCTCCGTTTCTTCAGCTATTCTTTTTCATGTTTATTTGACGTCAGTCTCGACTCCTGAGGCAGAGCCTTCTTGCTGGGACACACACCGACGCGCTGATCTCGCTCCCTCAGACATTATATCTGAAGATAAATTGGGAAATGAAGATGTAGAGCTGTTGGAAGAGCCTGGTTTCCCCAGGCACCAGTTTAGCCTGGATCATTGGATTTACAACACCAGCACCGCCAACACTGATTTGACTATTAATCCCTGAAGTGCCCTAAGAATTGCAGCATAAATCCAGTGAAGGAGCACTCATACGGCCCTAAAGACCCATAGCACTTATCCTGGTGCTCCATTCATGAAAATTGATCTTCTCAGAGTAGCAATGACAACTCAAGGAGTCCATGCTTTGTAAAACCAAGAGATCCACTTGCTGTGGTAACGTACTTAACTGCCAGGAGGCCTGTGATAAAAACCAGCTGCTGTTCATGCTTAATACTCTGCAGAGAGTGGCCCTTTCTCCTTTACACACATCCAGAGAGATCTACTATTTCATTCCCTGTTAGGGATCACTTTAGTACCTTTGTGCCCCACAGCAGCACTCCACAAAATCATCATGTTTGCTGTACCCTGCCTCTGTAACTCCCTCCCCAACTATCCTTTACCAAGCAGCGCTTCATTATCTGCTAAGCCAATATCTCCATGTGACAGGAATATAAATCTTTTCTGTATTTGGAGAAAAATCAGGCCTGAGGTCTGCAGGAGCTGGAAAGGAATTGGCCACTCTGGTTTCAAGACACTCCTGTGTTGTGAGGAGGACTTTGTCCTGTCCCATGAGGAAAGAGGCCCTGACGTGTCAGAGCGTGTAAATCTCACAGCGAGTGGCTTCTTCCCTTGTCTTAACTTTGACTGCTAGAAACACAAGGGCTGATTTTAACCACAGGTCTCGTGTGCCTGGGTGTGCAGTTCCAGGATCAGATCTGACACACTGTTAACCACTGAGAACAGAGGCAGGCACTGCCTGCAGCAGCAACCAGGGCTGTGGCTGGAGGCCTTGTAGGACAGGATGGGGCTAGGAATGAATTCTCTCCTACCAGAAGTGAGATGGGAGGAACTTTAGCAGGGGCAGAGGACCTGTGCCTGCCATGGCCCCCAGAGCTTGGGCAGTGCTGGCTCCAGCACCACAGTGGTAAATTGAGGGGCAGGGAGATCTCCACAACAAATGAGGCAACAAAAGTGTGAGGTGAGGAGACTGCAGAATGGAAAGGTGGAAATGTATCCACATCTGTGGTGCGAGTGAGTGCAGGATGAGAGACAAGTGAGGATTGGCATGGACAGGCAGCCCTGACAGGTCCAGAGTCTGCTGTTCCTATGGGAATGGCACTGACATGTCAGCTCTCCTACACCAACCTGACATGTTAGCACACCAACACCAGCCTGACATGTCAGCACACCAACACCAGCCTGACATGTCAGCCTTCCAACACCAACCTGACATGTCAGCTCTCC
>VZTB01012987.1:21825-42056 GCA_013397245.1 Thryothorus ludovicianus | reverse complement strand
TCCCACACCAGCCTGACATGTCAGCTCTCCTACACCAGCCTGACATGGCAGCATTCCCACACCAGCCTGACATGTCAGCTCTCCAACACCAGCCTGACATGGCAGCATTCCCACACCAGCCTCACATGTCAGCATCCCCACACCAGCCTGACATGGCAGCATTCCCACACCAGCCTCCTGAACTGCGCGTCCGTGACCGTACTCAGGGGGCGCATGGCCACAGCAGATGAGGTGTCCGGTGTTACAGAAGGTATGACTGACAGGGCTTTCCGAAAAGAAGCTCCCCCACGATAGTAAATGAATTATCTGTTGCTCAGTGTGTGCAATTCAGAGAATTCATTAGTACAAGAGCAATAAATCCCCAATTATGACAGCTTCCCTCACGGGAGCCCCCGGGCAAGGCGCCGCCCTGTGGCCAGCCCGGGGAGCGCCGCTGGCGGGCCCGAGACGTCATCGAATACGTCATCGATTGCGTCATCGGCCCGCGCCGGCTGCGCTGCGACAGCATGGAGGGTGAGGGGACAGGGGAGAGAGGGACAGGGGACAGAGAGGGACAGGGGAGAGAGGAGAGGGGAGAGCGGGGAAGGGCGAGCGATGGTGGGTGAAGGGGGAGCGGTGGAGGGCGAGGGATGGAGGGGAGAGCGATGGAGGGTTGGGGCTGCAGGTGAAGAATGAGACGGGAGNGGGCGAGGGATGGAGGGTGAGAGATGATGGAGGGTGAGGATGGAGGGCGAGGGATGCAGGTTGAGGGATGAAGGGTGAGGGATGAAGGGTGAGGGATGGGGGCCAGAGATGGAGGGTGAGGGATGCAGGGCGAGGGATGCAGGGCGAGGGATGCAGGGTGAGGGCTGCAGGGGGAGGGATGCAGGGGGAGGGGTGCGGNGGGGGGCAGAGATGGAGGGTGAGAGATGGAGGATGAGGGATGGGGGCCAGAGATGGAGAGTGAGGGATGCAGGGCGAGGGATGGGGCGGCCGCCCCGGCTGACCCCATCCCGCCGTGCCTTGCAGGCCTTGCAGGGCAGCTGTACCGGCGGCTGCCGCCCGAGGAGAGCGGAGAGCTGCGCCTGCAGGTACCGAGCAGCCCCTGCGCGCCGTGCCGGGGGCTGCCTGGCGATTCGCGCTCCTGCACGGCCTGTTAAACCCCGTTAGGCACCGGCGGGAGGGCAGGGTTGGGTCTCCGGTTTCCCCTGTGTATCCCGCTTGGAACTCGCTGTTTCAAACGAAATGCAAAAAAGAGCTTTACTCCAAAACGTGAGTCCGAGAGCAGCCCGGACGCGAGGGCCGGGGCTCGGCGCTGCTCGCAGCAGCTGCGGCGTGGGAACGCCTCCCTCCACTGGCACTGCCGGGAGATCTCCCTTTCCCACGGAGATCTTGCTGATTTGATGAAACCGCTGGTCAGCAGCAAGTTCTGATTTAATTAGCACGTACTGTTTTAAAGCGTCCTTTCACGTGTCTTTAGCCCCAGGGCTCAGAAAAAGCCAAGACATTTGTCCAGGCCTTCCTGAAGCGTAGCATGCCCAAAATGAAAGATGAAGCTATCCAGGATATGCTGAGTCGGAAAGCTGTCGTTCTGGAGCATTATCCCAAAAAAAAGACCAAGCAAAAGAGGAAGAAGACGAAAGGTTTTACTGCCAAGCAGAGGCGAGAGCTGCGTCTGTTTGAGATTGAACCTGAACAGCAAAAGTGAGACTTTAAATGTCTTTGTGTAGTAAAGGGGAACTCCATCAAAAATGTGTAAAAGCAGCAGCTCGTGCATGTGGGTAGGAGCTCTTCAGTGTGTAAAGTGAGTCTGAAACACTACTTGTGGCATTTCAGCATGAGAAAAGAGTCCTCTTGTCTGCATAGGTGAAAGATTCATTTCTGTTGAGTTAATTTTGTGTACCTAAATATGACAAGAAATCAAACCCAGACACAATCCCTTTTGGTTTCAGTTTGTAAAGTTGGACTGTCTGGGACCAGAGAGTCAAAATTCTGCATCAGGTTCCTTGAATTTATGAAGCTGAATGAAGCCCCTGCTTTGCTAACAGAGTAAGCAGGGAGATAAAAGAGTGGGAAAATAAGTAGAAATCTTTTCAGTCATAGCCTGATGCTCTGAAACACATCACTGTTTTGGGTTGGAAGAGAGGAGCATGCTTTGTGCTTGTTTTATAAAATAAACCAGCTGTTTGGAGTGGGTCACCTTGCAGGATAACCTAAGAATGTTATTCCTAACTCTGTGGAAATACAGACTACTTCAGTAATCAACCAATGGACTTTTTTGTAACTAAATTTTGTATAATACTGTTCATTTGTCTTTTTTTTTTTACTGCAGATATGCCATCTTCCTCCCACTCCACGAGCTCTGGAAACAGTACATCAGAGACCTGTGCCATGGACTCAAACCCGATGCGTATGCTGACACGTTTTAAATTTACTCTGGGTTTTATACAGTAGATACTTCCAGTTTTATTGAGTTACTGCTTGGAACTCTGTGGTTCACTGATATATTAGTACTATTTCACAGAGTCACAGAGTTACCATGGTTATACTAATCATGGTCACATTTTGTAAATCTGACAGTCCATATGATTTTTTTCCCTCTTTGATCACATTCTCTTCTTCAAGGCAACCCCATATGATTCAGAGCAAGTTACTCAAAGCTGACCTCCATGGAGCCATTGTTACAGGTATTCTGTTTGTTTGCTTGTAGAACATCATCTGAAATTCAGTAGATGCTCCTCTAGTTCAGGTGCTTATTTTTAAATTCCTTTCAGTATCATGAACTCTAGAATCACGTACTTGAGATTGTATTTCTGTCCTTAAAAATGCTGATTACTTTATAACTGCTCTTGAAAATCACGTTGGTTGCAAAGGTTAACTGCACATTTTACCAGTGATTACAGTAACTACATTATTTCAGATTATTTAAATGTTTATGTTTGAAAATGTTTAAAACTATGACGCAATAGGAGAAGAACAAATAAAGTGCATCTGAAATTTTCTAATACATACTTCTGTTCTTTCAGTTACAAAATCAAAGTGCCCCTCTTATGTTGGGATAACAGGAATCATTCTACAGGAATTTAAACACGTCTTCAAAATTATCACTAAAGAGGACAAATTAAAAGGTAGATAAGACATTCTTTTTCAGTTCTCTTCATGACTTGAATCATAAAAGAATTCCTGAGCACACTTTGTTTTGTGCTTTTGAGTACATTGGTTTATGTCAGCACTTTTGGCTCTTTGCATGGAGTGGCAGAAGTCACCACCTAACAGCCCAATATCTTACCAAACACATCTCATTGGAGATGAGCAATTTTTAACAAGTGCAGCACTTAACTCTATGCTTCTGCATGAGGACTAACTTTAGTAGTTCCAGCTAAACTTGGAGGTTTGGGTTATTTTTCTTCCCTTGGTAAAGTATAAAATCTTTGAAATGTGTCAAGGCTCAAATCTACAGGTGGATAACATGCCCTGGTATGTCAGTATATTTCCATACCAGGGACTTAAATTAGTGCACTTTGTTCATTTTGTGTCCTTTTGCATTTCAGTTGTTCCCAAACTTAACAATGTATTTAGCTTGGAGCTGGATGGATTCATTTCCTACATCTATGGAAGCAAGTTCCTGCTCAGAGCAAGTGAGCGATCTGCAAAGAAATTCAAGTTGAAAGGAACTATTGACCTGTGATTTCATGGGAAGTCAGAGGCATTCACAGAAACGTCTGCTGTTCTCCTGCAGTTCAAAGAGCAGTTTTTCTGGCAGATGGAAAAAGCAACAGCCATGTGAAATATTTATAAAGCATTTCTTCTTACTGAAGAATGAGCAGTACTGCTGTCTTTAAGCAGTCTCTCAGACTGTTGAAATTGGTTGTGTCTGTTTTTTTACTTGTATATAATATTCTGACTTTTATTAAATTTATATGATTAATATTAACTACCTGACCTCTGTTTCAGTTTATTATTGTAAATCTGTACAGTGAAAATTATATTTTGTTCATGTAATAGATGTTATTGTTGCCTTCTGTACAAACTGGGCTTTAGCTTTGCTAGGTGCTTGCAGTGAGACTGCAGGTGCTGACAAGTGGTTTTTATAATCGCTGTGCCTGGGCCAACATCAGCATCTTGTGCTGTGGGCACATCAAATAAATTTTTGTTCATGGCAGGTTTTACCTCGAGTATCTCCCTGGCTGGGGTTGGTACTGTTTCAGGTACCAGGTACAATGTAACCTCCTGTTTATGTGTCTAATGTATATATTTATGTATAATGTAACCACACTGAGCCCTGCTCACCAACACCCTGCTCCGTTCAGGGTCAGTCAGGTGTCTGTCAATGGCACAGGGAGCACAGCACAGCCCCTAAGAGAGAAGCATTTGAAGCTAGAAATTCACAGATGGAAGTCACCCCCATTCAGTCTTGTATTTCAATTACCCACAGAATTGCTTTATGAATATTTAACTCTGTCCTCAGAGCTATTGTGCTTTGTCTGTCCTCAGCCCCTTTTTTATTTTTTACTGTACACTTCATTTTTGATTGCCCAGGTTACAATCCCTCATTGCCTGGGCAGGTTTGATGTGTTTGGGAGGTGGAAGTGACCCCTGAATTTAGATTGCTTGACATTTTCCTGTTATAAAAGTGCCTCTATGGTGACTTTTAAGTGTAATTTTCAGGAGGCTTTCATGAATTTCACTATCAAATGAAAGACTTGTACCTAGGAAAATTTTTTCCCTGTCACCATTCAAGCATTTGTAGCCAACCAGGGTCATTTGGTTAAAGAGAGCACAGCTGCTCCTCACACAATCACACCCAAAGCTGAGTAACTGGGGCTGGGAGGGCCCCAGAGCTTTCATCTGCACTGGAGGGCACATAAGGCAGGAGGGAGCCAGAGCTCCAGCCCACAAACACTTCCCTGGTCTCCAGAGCTCCCAGTTCCTTTCCAGACCTGTTGCTGGGAGAGGTCACAGGAGAGCTGCACCTCCCTGGCACGAGCCCCCAGACACAAACACCTTCCCCAGCCCTGAATGGTGAGCTCACAGTGTGGGCAATGCTGGTGTTTAGGAACAGACCCTTTGGAATCAGGAAATAGAAATGTTTCCTTCTTAGTGCTGCAGCTATGAAGTGTTGCCCTTGAGATGGGGAAAACAATGTTCTTGCCAGGGACAGATATTTTATTTGGGGAAACAGTCATTTCACACCAATGAGAATTTTTATCTGTGAAGTAAGAACAATATGTGTTGTTAGACATAAGTTATTATTCTACCTTGCACCCATTACTCCTTTCAATGTTCTCTAAAATCAGAACTCTTGGTTTCTTATAAAAGGTCAGAAGGAAAAACAAACAAAGCTGTAGAAGCCATAAATCATAGCAGAAACTTTCCTTTCAGGACAATGACCTATTTTAATTTTGCTCATAGCCCTCAGTGTAACATCTAATTAAGACATCTGGTAAATGCCTATAATATTAAATTAATAAGGGGAAGCTAATAGAATTTTATTGGCATAGTTTGGTTAATTAACATTAAGGGCATTTAATAGGGGGCTGAAAGAGACATTAATGGGGATGCCATACAAATTGGAATTAGGCACAATCATTTCTCATCATGCTGTGAAGGACAGAACACGCTCTACCATATGGACACAGATGAACATGATACAGCTTCCTATAGCTAGTGGCACTTGCATTTTTTAAACTATTTCAGCAACCACCAAAACAAGCCCTGCCTGGCAGTGCCTTGGGAAGAGCAAGGCTTTCAATATTTACAGTGAGGAGTGTCCAGGAGACAGCAAAGGGCTCCCCAGAGTAATGCCAGGCTCATGGCACAGGCAGGTGACAAATGAAGGGTAACAAGAGCTGAGCAGCCCAGGCATTCAGGATCCTTTAGTGCAGCTGGTAAATCAGCTGAGAGGCCTTTTTGCAAATGCCTCTGGGTGTTCCAAACACCCACAACTCACTGCAGCTGAGCCACCCTGCAGAGCTGGGCTCACTGCCCACCCCCAGCAAATCAACTGAACCCCCCCGGGATGGGCTCTGGGTTCCCTTTCCATAGAACACATTCAAGTGCCCAGTGCTTGTCAAGGAACTTCCTTAGAAATTGGGAAACTTGGAAATGACAGCTCACCAGCCCTGCCCTGCCCCTTCATGGCCATTCCCCATCTCTTCATCAGCTGAGACAGTGGAACTTAATGGATTTAATATTGGGAAATTGGAGAACTAATCACAGCTGTCTCTAATACTCTTCATCCTTCATAAGTTCAACTCTGGATTACACTCAGCAGAGACTTTTGTAATGATTTCTACACCTAAACTGTCACTAAGCAGGGAATAATGAACAGCAGTGAGCAATATCTCCCTATCTTACACACATTTCTGCTTCCCTATTACTGTGTATCCATATTTATAACTCATATGAACTAAAACAATTGTAAGCAATTCAGTAAGTGAATTTTGAACACTTAAGCAAGAATAGAGAAAAAAAATCCCATCATTTTTGTTTGAAACCTCAAAATAATTCATTGCAGGAAATATTTGAAATTGAAGCCAATTCACATCCAAGCAAACACAAGGAAAATTCTCTTAGAGGAGGATTTCCTCCAAAAAATGGGTTAGATATTAATACTGTCTATGACTCTGACAAACTCATATTAAATCACTGAAATAACAGCAGCAAGTGGCTGGTGTTAACTATATATATTCAATTCATCCAGTTTTAGAGAAGTGTAAGAGAGAGCACAAAATTCTGATGCAGACCATGCTTTCAGGAAACAGCAGCAGTATTTTCTCAAAACCAGGGTGGCCCTGATTTTGTCTGAACAGGACAATCCCTCAGCCCCTTACCATAACAGTTCCATGTGCCCATTCCCCACAGCAAATGCTCACCTTTGTTCCTGCTCTTAGACAACCCAAAACCTGATCAAGCCTGTCATGCTACAGCCCATGGTCCCACATACCAGTCCAATTACACAGCCACAGCAGATTCCATGGAATTTCAGAGGTTTGACCTGCTTTTGTCTCATGCTCCCCATCCTTAATTCTGCCATTCCTATGGTAACTCCAATTCTAAGTCCCAACCGTGTGTGATGAAAATGTGTTATTTTGGTAAGGCAGAAATTTCCCTCAGTGCGCTGGTTTAATTAAATCAATGAGCAAACATGAAAAATAGAGGATCTATAAAACAGAGGATCTGCTGCTGAGAGGAACAGTTACATGTAGCAAACATAAACCTCCTGTGCTGCAGAACAAACAGTACCTGACTCTACCTGCAGATGGGTTTTGACACCTACCTCTGCAGGCTCTGCCTGGTGGATAGGGATTATGGAAAACCACAGACAGCCCAGCAGCATTTAATACTGAATTAAGAGCTCTCCCTGTGAAGAGAGCTCTCTGCTGCTTTCTACTATTAGTCAGATAAGGTACAATACATTATAACCACTGAGAAAAAAAAAAAAAAAAGAGTATCTAATTAGCTAAAATAACATAACTGATAGGAAAAGGCACAGCCTAAACTTTGCCTTCTATCCTGCCCCACTCCCCAATCTATTTTTAGGCTATTCCTTTTTTTCATTCTGTTAGGAATTATTCCCATATTGCCAAACCACACTGATTTAAAACATGCTATTTTCATATACTTTCAGCCACAGACCAGTCTTCTAATAATCACTCCCTTCTACAGGCATCTGAACAGCATGTTAATAGAAACCTCTTCCTTCTGTATTATTTAATAAATTCAGCCTTATTTCTTTCAAGTCTCAGGATAAGTTCCTACTCTCATGGCATATGTACATACTTTTGACTGAGGAACTAATCTCAAAAGGTACAAAAATATATCACAACGCAGTTAGAACATTATTGATAATATTCAAATCAAAGGACTCTGGCTTCACCTCAAAGTCTTTAAATCAATAACCCAAACTGAATATAAATGATTAAGGGCTCATATGATTTTTAAGGGCATAAAACTTCAAACCCAAAACCTCAAGCATGACTGCACCCACTTTTCTGTGGGTCAGGGCTTCTCAGCTGAGCCTTGTGGCTCCAGGGCCCCAGGTTTGTAACAGAATGTGTAGGGAAATGTGTCTGTGGTGTGTCTGTGTGTCCAGCTGCCATCACTGGCCTCTGATCACAAGCTCCCAGGACATTCATTGGTGTACACCCAGTACAGCCCCAAAATAGACTCCACTTTATAGCACCATTACTCTGGGAGGGAAGGAAGAATAGGATTATGCACTTCTTGTAAATGTTAAAATAATTCCATAAATCTGAATAAAATTAATTTTTTTTCTTGGTGAAATTGTCTGCAACACTCTGCCATGCACATTCTTCCTCTACAGGATTATTTCAAAATTATGGACTCAGAAATGTTCAGCTGGATAGTTCTTGGGTGGCTGAGGTGCTCACTGAAGAATTTAAATGATGTAATAGCTATTGAACACCCCATTATATGGCTGCCTAATTAATGTGAATGATAGTTATGTCTTACTCACAGAAGATTATTTTACACGGAGGAAAATCTACTCACTGCCACAGTAGCCATTTCGATAGTTTTTATAGGAGCAGTTGCATTATGGCTTCATTGAGTAAAAGGTAAGTAGCCATCCTAAATAATGAAGATTGAAGGTTTAATAGTCCCAATAAAGAATCCTGCAGGTTTTTTATTTCAAAAATTAGAGTTTGATTGCAAGTGTATGATAATGAGAGGGAAAAGAGCACTGGCATGTGGAATCCTTTCAGCTCCTTGGGAGCTTCCATTTCTTCTGTGCAGAAATGCAGAAGCATAAGGACAGCAGAACAGAAAATAAGCTGTTCTTTACTTTCCCTAACAGCGTGTCCAAGCTCCAAGCCTGTCCCTGTGGCAACGTTTCTGTGGATAAGGGTGTGCTGGATGGTGCTGCTCTGCTAGGAAGGGTGACACTACTGGAACAGCTGCACACGGCTGATCACACACTCACAAACAACCTCAAATAACGTGAAGGGCCCAGCTTAGACCCATTTGAATGATGATATGCAGACATAAGCCAGCCTTGCAAACTTGTCTCAGAATTGCAGCCTATTACAGCAACTCTTTTTTGCCAGGCAATAGTCAAGGGACTCGGCATTTCTGTTACGAGACCCTATTTCCAAGGTTATATATCAGAGATTATAACAGCTATAAAAATTCAAATGAGATTTAAAACTTGGCATGAGCAGTCTCGCTTGGGATCTAATATTTTTTAAGCAAATCTTTACAGGAAAAGCTAAAAGTTTACTTGTTCCACTTGTTATTTTAGGTCTCCATTGGTACATAATTCTCAATCTAGACTCTTACACTCTCCCCACTGCAGAACCCAAGTAATCCAAGTAATCTCTTTTCACAGCTTGCATTTTCAGAATGGCAATTCAAAGATAGGACTATGGATTTGACATTTGTTTCTCCAAACAGCAAGCTTTCAGAAAGGGTTTTAAAAGAACTTCTGTTCTAAGGCAGCCACTTTTTTTCTTTTTTTTAAGCAATAAAGCACCACATGTGTTTTAGCAAGTAAAAAGTGGCAACAACATTAACCTGAATTATGGTAACAGTGACTACAAAACAAGCTGGCTGGGGATTTGCAAACACAATCTCCAGATGTCTGCAAAAGATCTGATTTATCAAACACACTCTGGGTAGGATTTGTACTTCCTAAGAAAAGAGAGCTGTAGTATTTATTTAGTGGTAGTGTCAGTGAAAGGTGCTACCCTTGTGACATCTTTCAGAAAGTTGAGTAGATCCCTTCTGAATAATCCGCAGGATATGGAGAGAGACACAGACCCTAGAAACCAGAGCTTGGTTTCACCAATGAAATAAGAAGGTTAAATACAGAGAGAGGAGGAAAAAGATGGTAGGAACTGGAGATAGCCTCGAGAGAAAACCTCAGGCAGTGCCAAGGGGAAGTCCATCCAATATACCCCAGCCTCAGGGACAGGTTAGAAACACTAAATACCAGCTATGGGGGTTACAATTGTATTTTATCAGCACAGCCTGTGGCCAGTTAAAATTATTTCCTTTGTGCGGGGCCTTAAAAGCACCACAGTGAAAAGTAAAGGCTGGTTTCACCTCTAGTTTTGATCCCCAGCCTTGCTGCTGCGGCTGAGATGGGAAGCCTTGGCTAGTGCTTACTTTAGGAATGATTTTTTGTGTTGATTCCCTGCCATACACAAATGCACTCTTTCCATACACCCCTCCCCGTGGATAAATGCTGCATGCAAGTCACTTATCACTCATGTTGGTGATCTTAGAGTGGCATGAGCACTGGGGCTGTTAAATTTGTATTCCCTCAGCTTCACTGTCACAGTTCAGCCATGAAGTAGTTTGGAAAACTAGTGTTTTATACAAAGAATTAGGGGTCCTTTTATCCTAGGCTCACGATCCAGGGGGGGAAAGAAAAGAACATACTTACATATGTACACAGAAGTAAATCAAGTAAAACACGTGGTCCATAGTTTTAGTTTTGTGTTTATGGAGCAGTGTCTCCTGTTTACAATGACTTGCAAACAATAGCTTCAGGACAGCACCTCAATAAGATAATTAACTTTTTTCTAATTTGTTGTGTTGGGTGTTGTTCTAAAGCAGAAATGCTGGGGCAATTCTTTTGGATTATTTAGAAAACCCGAGGTTTACTCAGCAAATGATAACACCTCCTGGTTTTGAACAATGACTTACTTCTGATTAAACCAAACTGAGTTACTAAGGTGAACAGATTGAGTAATCAAGCTCAATTAAGCATGCGCAATATGCTCTGTAACAACATTCACTGTTTGGTGAAGAAATTAAGCAGCTTTCTTTTCTTTTGACTTCTGGCAGTCTACCTCCAAAAGCCATTCATTCCTGCTTCTACCCAGCTAGCATTTCCATGAGCATCAGGAATTTTAGCTACTTTGCCAAAGATGTTGTTGCAGAGGGAAGCAAAGAAACCCATCCTGGAGCCTGGAGGAGCATCTGCGCAGGCACGAGGCTTCACTGGGAGAGCCCTCGCTGGGCAAACACCACTTTCATAGCTGAGACCAGTGCCCTGCTTTAGAGGACAAGCCACTTGGGGGCTAAACATCCAAGAGAATGTTTCAAAAGGCAATTTTCTTCCAGCAGAATGGTTTGCAGCTTCAGGAAATCTAAATTAATAACTCGTCACTTGCCCCTAGGGCACAGTATTTTAATTTATTATTATTATTGTTGCTGCTGGATTTCTTGTTGCTTTAGTAGAAGCTAAGATAAAAATGAGACAGAAATCTCACTTCTATATCCAGAGCAACACACTTTGCTTTGGTACCAGAAGATGGAGCCACATGCTCACAGTTCTAAAGTGGTTTTTTTTTCCCTCTTGTGCCAGAAAACCCACCCATGAAGCAGACAGCGCCTAGAAACTGCTCCCTTACCTTACATGAACTTGCTGTTTTAGTGTGTCTGTGTGTACAGCGAATCTGGTGCCTGCCTTACCCTGTGTCAGCTGCCTCGCTCAGATGTTTCCATAACAACTCCATTTTCCTTGCTGCAAATGTATTTTCTGAATTGCCTACCGTGTCAAAATGAAATCCAGAAACAGAACCAAACTAAGCAGGCATTTCCAATGGCTAAAATATCGCACTCTTCATTTCCTCAGTGGAAGGATATACTCTTAAAGGGAGTCATAAATATCCCAGAACTATCAGCATAAGACTCCTGACTCCTCATCTTAAAAGGCCAAATAAAGGCAGTTATCATTTTTATTCTGTGTCCCAAAGCTTAGCTGTAAGTGCTCAGATGACAGAACAGGCTTGGTCTGTGCTCTGCTGCAGTCAGTCAGGCAGGGATTTCACATGACCAAGGCATGCCTTTGCCCACCCCAGCAGGCCAAGAAACCCCTGGTTCTGCTTCAAAATCTGCAAAAAAACCCAAAAAACAAACAAACAAACAAACAAACAAACCCCTTGAAAACACCAACAAACAAAAAGCCAAAACAAAAGCCAAAACAATCCATAAAACACCTAAAACCCAGCCATGGTAGGGTATGTCCCAGTGTTTATTTGGGTTTTTTTTCAGTAGGTTTTGAAGCAGAACCAGGGGTTTCTTGGCCTGCTGGGGTGGGCAAAGGCATGCCTTGGTCATGTGTGAAATCCCTGCCTGACTCTGACTGCCGAGCACCCTGGGCAGCATCCCGGCTGCAGCAGTGCCAGCGGCTGCTGCTCCTCAGGCACGGCCTCCGGGCAGCGCTGCTGACCCCGGCAGCTCCACCCTGGGCTGGACAAGGGACAGCCACTGCCAAACCCTGCCCTAGCCAAGGGCTCCCACTGCTGCCAGCCACCTCCGCCAGGCGCATGAGGATGAAAGGGGCCTTTGTGAAATGACACACATCTGATGGGAAGAGAAACCCTTCACTAAAGGTATTAAAGTCCATTAGGGCTTTTCTTTGTTGGCTGCTTGCTCTGTGTCAGCTGCATGAGCAGCCAGTTCTTGAGAGCCAGATCAAAGCAAGATAATGGCATTCCTAATAATGCCAGCAGAGGTCTTCCAGGTAAAAATGTTTATTGTTCAAGAACATTGTCAGATCCTTTCATGTCCTTTTCTGACCTGGCAATGTCCCAGGTTAGTACAGAACTGTTTTAAATACAAAGGTTTAATTATTCTTTTAGCTGCCCTTTCAGACTGTTCTCAGGCAGCAGAAGCAGGCAACAGTTTATTCTCATCCATTTTCTCAGTACAATGCTGAAACCTCTTTATAACAAATCCTCCACCACAACATTTAACACCTCTCTAATGGCACATTAAAAATGAAGTCAGCATTCTCCTGAAGTGCTCACAAAAAAGAACTCTCAACATTATTTTTTACAAAATCTAAGTATGGGAGAAAGCAGGCTGCCTCTGTAACCCCAAATGCTGCAACCTATCAGCAGTAGATACTCACATTTCTTTGGGGAACTACCATTTGACAGGGAAAACCAGGAGGGTGTACACAACACTGAGTGGGGCCCACAGTGGGAGAGACTGACACAAGTGTCATCCTCAGTCCTGAGTTTTTAGACATCATGAGAAGGCTCCAGCACCTGGAACAACCAGAGAGTAACAGCTACTACTAATTCTGAGCTTTTATTTTTAAAATTGTTCTTGCAAGATTACCTCCGTCATTTAAAGGCAGCCTGAGCAACAAATCTAAGGAAGATTTCATATTAACCCCTTTTGCCCCCATTTATTTCAGTGCTGTGGCCAAAAGCTCTATTACAACTTTGGCTGCTCGAACTTCTGAGCAGTGGCTCCATCAACCCCTGTACGATTTTCAGATAAACACTTTAAAACTTGAATTTGCTTCCTCTGCCTTTAACATGTGCACAGAAAAACTCACAAGACCAGAGGTTTGTGTTCAAAAAGGAGACAGAGAAGTCCTGTAACTTTATTTGAATAAGGGGGGAGGCCACAGGACATTTCCCATGGGGTCTCAAATTGTTGGGGGATGCAGCCCCTTCTTTTTCCTGAGTTCCTGGCCACATCACCCTCTTCTTTTCCCCAATGGCTGAGGTACTCTGAAGGACTCTTTGAATCCTCTGCCTCATGCCCCCTGTAATAAACAACCCCCTTTATTTTTTGTTTTATAACAAAACACTATTCATAACTGTATTAAGTCTTTGTTCTTTTTCTGTAAGTTCAGGAATTTAACACGGCCTTGGCTGAGCAGCAGTCTGTGCCAATCTGTAACATTTTCCAGGACTGATGGTTTCTTCCCTCGCTTCCCTATCTGTAAGTCCCTGGCCTTATCTACAAGAAGATTCTCCTGCTCTGTTTGTAAAGGCACATTCATCTTATTCTTTTCACATGTAAACAGCACTCAGAGTCCTTGGGGCTGTGAAATCACTCTGCAGAGGTGTAAGGGAACCCAGGCATCCCTCTACAGAAACTGGAAGGACTTTCACACTCTCCATGCTCTGTCTGGGTCCCTTCTTTGGTTTCACTGGGCAAACTGCTGCAGCCAGGGCAGCCTGAGGTCAGCTGTGGGCAGCAGCCCCAAAAGAGAAACCGTGCACCTCCCAGAATCCCTGCCAGACTGCAGAGCCCACAAAGCACACGAGGATCCCAAACAGCACCAGCACTGCTCCTGCCCTCTGCCCCGGGCAATCCCAGACACAGGCACTGCCCCATTCCTGGGAAGTGCTGCCCTGAAATGGTGCAAGCCAAAGAAATCTCCAGGAAGAAGCAGAAAAGGCCACAATGACTGACTCCTGCGTCTGCAAGATGGATGAGAATTTGAATTCCTTTGTGAGGGACCAAACATATCACTTAATAAAAACAAGGCATCCTACAATGAACCTCTCTTTCCCATATTTATTCCTCTCTAAACACAGCAGTGCACAGATTATAGGAAATGGTTTTACATTTAACTTCAACCCCAAGTGGTAAAGGAACGGATTGTATCTCACAACGTAAATTTGCATCTACCATCATTTAATGGATGTTTTATACATGCTATGTACTACTGTGTTTTTATGGAAAGGCAAAAAAATTACTTGGGAATTTGTTTTTAATTAAGCAATAAGGCTCAATGGGGTACTGCTATCATGCAATAAAACCACTCCTGGGGTGTTGTGAGGCATTTGGTCCAGATGAGTGCTTCAAATCACCCCCAGATTGTGATTAGATGATTACTCCCTGGAGTTAATATTAGATGGCTCTCTCTAGAGTTGTCTTATTGCTATTATAAAAAGTCTTCAACATGGGGAAACTAAGTAGCTTTTGTGCTTGAAGAAGATGAAGTTTGCAGTTTTGACTGTTGAGTGGCTGTATGAGCTGTGAGGCTCCCATAGATCACTCCACCTATTTAGCATGCCTGAAAGATCATCTCGGGGCATTTCTTTGACCCACAGTTTTACAATTAAGTGACTTTCTTTTTTTTTTCTAGGAGATGGAAGGATATAAACAGCAAACAACTCCAAAATCAAGCAATCCCAAGGCAAGGCGCTGAGGAATTCGATTCAGAGATGTGTATTACCGGCTTTATCTTTTTGTTGGGAATAATGAATCCTAATCGCTATTATGCTAATTGTATTAATGAAGGCTAATGCATGCAGTAGCGGCAAGAGATTCTCCCAGTTGGGTCTGTGAGGAGGTGCATGGCCTGAGGCGTTTGTGAGGGCTCCCAAGCTAATGAAATCAAACAACCCAAATGTTCCAGAGCCAACCTGCAGTGCCTTCCCCTGCCTCCTCCCAGCTGCTCTTCAGCTAGAGAAGAAATATTTCATTCTGAGAAAAGATAAAACAGAAAAAACAGAACCAAACTAAACAAAAAACAAAACAAGCAAACAAAAATAAAAACCAAACCAAACAAAAAAAATGAAAAAGAAAACAAAACCCAAGGCAACCTGGATTTCACTGCACTGGTAAGAAGAAACCTCAAGAAAACATTACCTCTTGTAAAACTCTCCCAAAAAGGCAGAATGGTACCACCTGGATATGGACAATTTTTGCAGAGCTTGAGATGAGGTACAGAGCAGAATCCTCAACTCCTCCTTCAGATGTCCCCCCAACAGCAGCCACACATCTCCTGTTACACAACATCACTCCGGTTTCTCAACCAGATAATTATTTTTACACTTCACAAATTAAGGTGTGATCCTTCATACATCCTCTGTGTCACATCTCATACATCCTGCACAGCACAGGCAGCGATACAATCTCTGAAGGCCAATAAACCTCTTGTACTTCTGAAGAAATCCCCAATTTCTCGTTCAAATCAGCACCTCTCCACTTAAAGATCCAGCATGTCAACAGATGGGGATCTCAGCCAAGCTGAGGTTTGCTCTCTTGGTTTCCAGGATGTCAGCAGAGCACCTTGGAAAAGAACACACCACCTGGCTGTGTTCCTTTATATTTGAAGATAACAAAAGAAAACAAAGATTTCCTTTTTTGCTGCCTTCTCACAGAGCTCTCAGCACATGCACTCAATGCATGACACTTCCCCAGGCAATGGCAGCAGATGCCTTCCTGCACAAAAGACACTGCTGTGGGGCAAGGTCCCTTACAAAGAGGAGGATTTTCCTTTCTGAGCAACACACACATTCAGCCTGGGTAGCAGTTACAAAGGAAAGAGACTAAAGCATGTTCTTCACATAAATAGAAGCTATATCCACAGGCAAAGCAGGGATCAGGAATGACACTTTTATTTGCCTTTGACTAATCAGTCAATCAGTCATTTACATCTTCTTGCATTAACCAGTGATTATCACACTCTTGTTCCCCATGCTTTTTTCCTATTTCAATATTTGAAATGGCTAATCTACCTCAGTTTAGTCTTTGAAACACTTGCTCACCAGTTATTTGTTCACCATGATTTATCTTGTGCAATGAAAGCACACTGAATATGAGATCAGACAGAACAGCAACAGTGGGAAAAGAGTTCAGAAGAACGTGCACAGAATGGGGCCTTCTGGAAGGAAGGCTGAGCTCAGAAGATGCAGCACTCTCACAACATGCTGAAAAATGCATTCAGTAGCTTTTCTAGACACACCTCTTTTTTCCCACATTAATTTAATTCATTTTGTTCTAATATTACATCCCTCTCTGCACTGAACACCTGCACCTTCTCACAATTCTGACATTTTATATTCTCTTACCTCAGCTTTTTCTCGCCTTCACCTTTCGTATTTCAACTTGAGCCTGTTCCCACTGCTGGGGAACACTACTCAGAAATGGGGCAGCGTGTCAGAGCTCCTGTTCATCAGTGTGTGCCCACCCATCCTGCTCCTCAGCAGAGCTCCAACTTCTGACCTTCCCCTCTTCTGAGTCCCTGCACTGGGCAGTTCTTGGGTGCATCCTGGAGACTCATCACGACCAACCCACTCCATCCACTCAGAAATCATTGATCATTATTGGGTATTCAACTCTACAGCATTGTACTCATGTGACCCGGGAGCAGGGAAGGGTGTAGCAAGCACCAGGCCCAATTATAACTTTAGAATCTGCAAATGTGAGAGGTTTTGTTGTCCTTGCACACAGGAGCTTTTGTAAGGATCACTGAGGTTCATGAGCTGGGCCATGGCTCTGTGGTGAGGCACACGGGGCTGAGTCAGGAGCCCTGGGGATGTCCTGAGCTCCCAAGTGACTCAGTCTGAGCCAGAGCCTGCTGCTGCTGAGGACAATAGCAAATGACCCACTGCTCTAATCGGTGACCAAGCACCGTGTGACCAAATGAAACTCTCTCTGTGAGAAGGGTACAAACCCTCACAGTTATTAGAATTTATGCTGCACTTCAAGATACTGAGAATAAAGTGCTGCACACATGCAAATCACAGCAATGCCTCTGTAAAAAACAAAAGCACTTTGATTGAGTATTGCTTTATGCAAAAGGCAGAGGAGCAAGCAAAGATTGCATTCAGGAATACTTTCCATCATTTGGAAAGAGATTTTGCAGCCAGGCTCCCAGAGGCACTCAAGGAGTGAGTAATTTCCTGCACAAGGGTTGAGAGGTGCCCTAAAGGCACAAGCATCCTCTGAAACAGGTTTGCTGGGCAGCAGCTCCAAGGCATGTGGACTAGAGAGAATTTGGAAACTGGGACTCTGAAGTTCCAGCCTGTACTGACAGAGCTGAGAATGGATGTGATTTCTGCATTGTCAAATGTGGAACAACTCATTTCTAAGGCAGGCAGATGAAGCTGGTCAGGCTTCAGAGACACAAATCAATCATGGCAGGTCACACATTTCTAGAAGAGGCTGATCAGCTGAATCTCCCAGGAGCCAGATCAGACAAACATTCATCCCCCACACACCACACTCTCACTCAGGACAGAGGTCACTCATCCCTACAAGTAACCTGTATGATGAACACAAGTTGTCTTAACCCTTCATTAGGTCACAGTGTGCCAAGTTCAATTCAATAAAATCTCCACTGCTAAAAGCTGTCTTGTCCACTGATTAAATGCCCCATGTAGTCAATTAGTTAAAACCACTGTCTATCCTATGATCACAGTGGGTTCCTAACATCCCAAACTGAATCTAAATATTGAGTTTTAGTCAAAAGAATTTTATCAAATGCCTGGGTTGTTTTTTCTTCTTTTTTAAACATGCACTAAACATACACAGAGCTGAGAATTTAACAGATGTTTTTGTTACTGTTATAATCTAATCTTTTCCTGCAGGCTGTTGTAGTAATTTTGCCACTAGAAGATAATAAAAAAACATTTTCTCCCCTGCAGAGCTTACCTTTGGCTGACTCAGCTGAGCAGATGCAGTTTCCTTTACTTGCTTTGAAATTATTGCATCCCAATTGGGCAGGATATTTCTGCTACTGAGAAACAAGTGGCTTTGGAGAAAATGCCAGAGGCAATCAGATAAAATCTCTTCACCTTGCTCTAGTTGCATTAAAAGCTGGTAATTTGGGCTGCAGTTTTTTCAAGTGGTCCCACAAATGCTTGGGTTTACAGCCAGGAAAAACAGAGTTCCTGAGCCTGCCTATCAAATAAGTCTTAAGATTATTGTTGAAACTCCCAGTTTGTATCTCAGTAAAGAATTCAAACAAGTGTGTAAGAGCTTCCAAAACAAACAAACAAAATACCAACAGAAAGTCAGCTCTCAATTGCAGCTGCTTAATACTGACTGTAAGCCCAAAGTGCATCTTGGGGCTTCCCTCACCTTATGCAACAGTTGCCTGAACACACCTCCACTTCTGACTGAAGAGGGACAAGGAAAAAAACCTCCAAATCCCAGGTGGTTTTGCCAACCCAATGCTGTGTTTGGCTGATGTATTGTCCATGTGAGCATACTGAGAAACAACAAGAAAAATAAACTAAAGGATTACATCTCAGTAATAAAGACTATGATTAGGATAACATGAGAGAAAATTCAGAATTATTTTAGCAGGAGAAAAAAAAAAACAGTTTCAGGGTAATAATCTGTAACTGGTTAGATCTGAATAGTCTGACAGCTAAGACAAACTCTGGCATATTTAGTTCAGTGCTTTTTCTATTTATAGTTTACATATATTTACAGTTAGATCTTGTTAAAAAACTCCCAGCATTCTGTAGAGAATTAATTTCTAAGTTGGCCAGATCTCCCCAGAGTTAGCAGACTGCTCCCAAGGCAGCCAGGACAGGGAGAGCTCAGCACAAACCAGCTCCCAGGTGTGAGAACCTGTCTGCAAAGGCAGGCCACACTCCTGCCACTGACAGACCCCTCAGTCCCACAGAAAACACAGGAGGACTGAAAAGACCCCACACTAAAACCCTAGTGATAACCTGAATCTGTTCAGCCCAGCAGCCTCCCCTCTGTGCTTTCTCCCAGGTTTTCAGGGGTTTTTTTCAGTGACCTGATGGCCCTTTCTGCAGCCCTCTCTCGTACCCTGCTAGGTAGCCACGTACTGCACTGAACTTAGTCCATGTCCTCATTTATCTGCTCCTCTGGCACAAACACAAAGTGTAAAGAAACAAGGTCTTGTGGAAACTCCCGTGATTGCCGAGCACTTTAGCTCTAAAGTGCACCATGAGCTCCCCAGCCCACATTATTATTACCAAAGAAAATGAAAACCTGGGAAAAAAAATATTTCTAATACCTTGACAGGTCCATCACTTCCCATTAAAAATAGAAAAGCTATTACAGAAAGTGAGCAAGCACCTGAATTATAAATTAGCACAGGCCTGGGGTTGTGTGAGTGCACCTGGCAAGGGGCAGAGCCCGGCTCCCCTGCAGCAGCTTCAGCAGTGCTGAGGGACACTCACAGCCTCTGCCACCAACCCCACCACCCTGCTGGCGGGAGGGATGAGTGGGTGGGAGAGAGGAATGCAAAAGATTTCCCTGCAACGCCAATTTCTGTGTTAATAGCTTGTTCTCTACACGAACGTCTGTAACTATAACCACAAAAGTGGTTAGAAGATGTGATCCAAAGCTTGGGAAGAGGTCTGGTTTTTGTTTTGGACCAGAGAAATGTGTAGCTCTATTTATAACCCTCTTCTTAACAGTAAAACTCTGGGGGTATTTTATCGCTGAAACAATCTTTATACAATGTCATCCATGTGTACCATTCTGCTTGATGGAATATACTGTGATTAGGGGCTGATGAAACTTGAAACTGCGAGCAAACTGAGTACACTGAGTTATGCTTGTTGGGGCCAAGGGGAGACTGAGGAGGGTGGTGGATGTCAGCAGGGCACACGCACCCGTGGGCACAAGCAGCTGTGGGACACACACAGTTCTGGGAACACACACACAGTGCTCCGGGCACACACACACAGTGCTCCGGGCACACACACACAGTGCTCCGGGCACACACACACACACAGTGCTCCGGGCACACA
>VZTB01012987.1:0-21268 GCA_013397245.1 Thryothorus ludovicianus | reverse complement strand
GGGCAGCTGTGCCAGGGTTTTTTAGAGGGGCGGCTGTTCCGGGGTTTTTTAGAGGGGCGGCTGTGCCGGGGTTTGTGGAAGTGCGGCTGTGCTGTGGGTTTTTAGAGGGACTCTTTAAGTTACCGACTTTGCCCGTGTACCCAAACCCCGGACACTGCTCCCGCTGCGGGGCTGTGAGCGGGACCCCGCTTGGGCCATGCGCCCCTTCCAGAGGGACATGTGCGCTCCCAGGCGCTGGCAGGGACAGGGTTGTCGCCTCCCTCGGTGGCTCCCTCCTCTCCAGCCCGTGTCTGTCGCTGATCACGAGTCCGGTGAGCAGCGGAGCGGGCGGCGCGGGCGGAGCGCCTCCTCAGTGAGGGCAGGGACAGGGACAGGGAGCGGGGGGGACGGAGGGGTTAATGCTCTGCCTTGAGTTTCGTGTTTTTCCCCCTTCCTCCCTCCCTTCCTTCCCTTCTTCTGCTGCTTGGGCGCCTCTGAGCCTGGCTGGCACTTGCAAGAGCCACAACTGAGCTCAAGCTGCCAACAGCTGGGTTTGGTAGCATCAGTCTGAGCTCCTCAAAAGCCGCTACCCGGCCGTCCCCCTGCTCTGGCCCTGCGCTGAGCAGCCGCGGAGAGAAGCTTGGTCCATGTCCCACTGGGACTGGTGACATTCTTAAAGGCCTGATGTGACAGCCAGTCCTAAAATGTACATGTGCTGACTTGGGTTCCTCATAAGCATGGCAGGAAGGGGGTTACCAGAGCCTGCCCTTCTTACCCCAGCAATTACACCATGCCGGGAAAGAGGGAGAAGCAAGCTGAAATACTCTCAGGCGAGAAAAGGAGAGGAACTTAGTTCTTCTTACTCTAAATGCTTGCTCAGGCAGCTGCGTCCTGCTTGCTGTCCTTGGTGAGCAAGAGCTTATGCCAGCTCTAACTCCAGGAGAGATTTCTCAGAACAAGGCAGAAAAAGGGAAGTTAGGGAAAGCTGCAGAGAGATGA
Source organism: Thryothorus ludovicianus (assembly GCA_013397245.1). Lineage (NCBI taxonomy): Eukaryota > Metazoa > Chordata > Aves > Passeriformes > Certhiidae > Thryothorus > Thryothorus ludovicianus. The sequence continues at coordinate 20,290 of VZTB01012987.1, read as the reverse complement.
GGCTCGGGGCATTTTCTGCTGGCAGCCCTCAGCCGTCAGAGCTCGGTGTCATGGACCATCCCATGCATGGTATGTGTGAGGTATGCAGCAGATACCAGGCTGTCAGTTCTGCCTGATGGCAGGAATAGAAGGATCAGGTAGAACAGCTTGCTACATTGGTACACCTAAGCCTTAGATACATACAGACTTGAAAAACATACCCCAGACTTGCTGACCCGTGAGCTTAAGTTGAAATGCTGTGCCTGGCAGGCATCAACATGGCTGTTTATAATCACAAGTGAACAAGCACTCATTGTTAGGTGTTGTGGCATGCTTATGCTGGAGTGGAATGCCAAGCTGTATTTGTTTTTCCTTTGAACATCAGTCATATTCACTGCATAGAATTTGATCACATGCAGAACCAGCAGATCTTAATGAAAAAAGCAATCCCAGAATTCGCCATGCCAAAAACTTCTGTGAAAAGCAGCATGCCAGAAAAACACACCTTGCCACCCTAATTTCAGCTGGGTAAGCTGCTGCTGCTGCATGTGGTACATGGGCATATGTAGCACTTGGTAATAAGCACTGCTGACCTGACACAGTAAACTTGAGAAAACAGGAAAAAATCATTTACCAAAATGAATAAAATAGATTAGACTTCATATCCTCGCTTTGTCCCAAAGGGAGAGGCTCTCATCTCCCAGGAAAGGAGACCATAGTGACACTCAGCAGCTATCTTTATTTACCAGATTCACAAAGTGCTTGCCTTCCTAAGCCAGACTGGGGATTATTTGCAGTGAGTCACAGTGTTAACATGAAATTGGGTTTTATGTGGTCAGTCAAGCCGAGTGCTGTGTGGAACCTGGGGCAGGATGGATCTGGCTTGTGGTGGGATGTGATGAGTCAGCCTGAAGGCTGTTTGTCCCCCCTGCCTGAATGGAGAGCACACAGAGGGATAGAGTGAGTTGTCCAAGCCTAAAGGTAGGCATTGTAAGTCCCACTCCTACTATTTATTTTTTATTTTTTTTTTACTTTTTTAATGTGTATGTGCTATTCTCCAGTCACTTATGCCTGATGAGGAGAGAGAGATGGGAGGAAAACATTCTGCTTTTGCATCCCAGGAAAACTCCTTCAAGAAATACCCTGGGCTAGAGCAGCAATTTAGCAGTCTGTGCTAAGACTAACAATTTCAGTCCAAGCAGAGATTTTCCCACAACAGAGTTGGCTTTTCTTAGGTTAACTCGTGGTATTTTAACTAGGTAGAAAACCAGAGGGTGGAGGAATAAGGACATACCTGTAGATAGAAGTCTGATGTGTAATGAGAGCTCACCTTCAGTTTTTTTCACACTACAGGATTGTGTCCAGCCAGTTCTTTTGCTCTAAGCAGTAAGTCCAAGAGCTTTCTGGCCTGTGCAGGGATCCAGGTCCATGCAACAGCTGAAGCTTTCAGAGCAGCAGAGCTTACACTCCTCTTTGAAAATGAGCTCAGGTTTCCTGGCTCTGTGCAGGCAAGGTCTTTATATCTGACAAAATATTTTAGTTTCCACTGCAATCTGGTGTGCAGAGATCCCTAGAAATAGAGTCATGTCAAGTACCAAAAGTTCTTGAGAGATTGGGCCATGCTTCTAAACTACATAAAAGTAAAAGATGTAGGCTAAGAGCTCCATAATCCAGAAGTGTGAGGAAAGGAAACTGGTGGGACTGCTTTGGTTTATTCCATTTGGTGTTGCTGGTGCAAAAATTCTTGACAGTATATTACTGCATTCACAGTCTTTGCACACCAAGGATCTCAAGCTGTAATTTGAGTTTTTCCTGTAATATTTGTGTGCTCATCTTGCTCTTTCAGGCAGAAACTCCTCATCTAGGGATTTGTGGAGACCACATCTTAGGAGAGATGAAAGTCTGGGTAACCCTAGTTAGGGAATTTGGTGCACAGTTGTGGACAACAGTTTGCCCTGCCTGTTTGTTCTTCAGCCTAATTTGTGTATTTAAGAGGGTGAGGGTAAAAACACATGGTGCTTATTGCAGCAGGGGAATGCACAGATCCATGTGGGGAATGGAGGCTCTCTCCTCTCTGATGACAAGTAACACATCCTTTGCCCAGCTGCTGCTTGCAGTCTGTGCCATGCTGGGTTGGTTGGGGTGTGATTTCAGCCCCTGCTGCTGGAGCCAGCCCCTGGATTTTCCCTCTGGCTGCATCCTGGCCAGAGCACTCAGTAAACGTAAACTGCACACTCACATGAGTGAATGTGCCCAACACTGCCCAGCTCCATCCAGTGCATTCCAGTTTTGAGGCCCTGAGGACACACATCCTTCCTCCAGCTCGAGGGGGACCCCAAGGAAGGCAGCTCTTCAGGAGCCCTCACCACTCAGTGCCTCAGTGAAAGTTGTTTTTACAGGGTAGTTGTTTTTCATTTAGGTCTCCCATGGCTAAACCTGTGTCTTGACCTTGTGCCTTTTCACCCTAGAGAAGGAAGTTCTGGGAATTGCCCTGTCTGTCTGCCACATGGGTCAGGTGAGAGGTATGTGGTGTACAGCAGCCTTCAGCAGCAGCTCTGTGGTTTCCCTTCCAGCACAGCAAAGGACTGACTGGGGGTGAGGGACAAGGGTAGAATGTCACACACACAGAACCAGGCATAGTCTTCATCCTGTTCCCCTTCCCTCCAGCCTCCTGGGCAGCAGGGACTCTGGGCAAGGAGCACAGGGATATCAGTGGAGAGCAGCTCAGCATGAGTGGTTCGATGAACCTTTAGCAGCAACCAGGGTAACAACACATGCCCCTGTGATCTTGGAGCTGCCTCGTGATGGCTGAGCCACCTCTCTGCAGGAGGAAATGACTCACATTCCCATGGCCAGCTGGCCTTGGGGCAGCACCCTCCAGCCTGCAAGGGGCAACAATAAAATTGACTTAAAGGGAGCGCCTTCCTTACTACAGACTGCCAAGAGCAAGCAGCTGCTTTCACTTCAGAATTACCCTTACCTGGGTTTCCTGTTAGAACAAAAACACAGCACACTATCAAACCCCCAGATTGTGAGAGAAGGAGGGTGCAGAGGTGTGGGAGAGATGAGTGTGCTGCATTCCACTTCCCTTTAGCAGAGCTTAAACTGTTTTCAGAATGATATGTCTGCATTTGGAAGCACCATCAGTCCTGGGATAATGAAGGAAAGGCTTAGCTTAAGTGGGTTTATTCACATCATGAGGGCTTTTTTAATTTCTTTTTTTTATCCTTTTTGTCATACGTTTTGTCACACTTTTTCTTTTGTTCCTGCCTCAGCTCTGGCCCAAAATGGAGCTGTGGGGGGGTGTGTGTCTGTAACCAATCCCTGAGAAGGCAGGTGTGCAGTCAGAAATGGGAGGCTTGCTCTCAAAACCCTTTTATGCAGATCTATGGATCTGTATAAAATCAGGTTCAGACCAAGCAGCTTTCTTTCATAAAGGGCACACAGGGAGACTGGTAAAAAGCACAACCAGGAAGACCTGGCTCTGCCTTCAAGGGCTTCCATTGCTGCAAACTGACCCATCCCAGTTTAGCCTGGGCTGTTGCAAAGTGAGTCTGAAGATTCTATTTAGAAAGGTAAGAGTCTAAAGTGAGGACTGCTCATGAGATTGCCTGTACCCTCAGAGTGCATTAGGAGCATCTCACCTGTGCATACACTGGCTACTCTCCTTCACCCTGGTGCACATGTCTGCAGTTTCACCACTCCCCTCTTTGTTTTCCTCTCTTCAGAGTGAGCTGGAGATGGTGGACCATCTTGCAAACACCGAGATCAACAGCCAGCGCATTGCTGCTGTGGAAAACTGCTTTGGGGCTTCTGGACAGCCCTTGGCCTTGCCGGGCAGGGTCCTTCTGGGAGAAGGGATTTTAACCAAAGAATGCCGCAAGAAACCAAAGCCTCGCATATTTTTCCTTTTCAACGACATCCTCGTCTACGGCAGCATAATCATCAACAAAAGGAAGTACAATTCCCAGCACATCATCCCTCTTGAAGATGTCACTCTGGAGACGCTGCCAGACACCTTGCAGATGAAGAACCGTTGGATGATTAAAACTTCCAAGAAGTCCTTTGTGGTTTCCGCAGCCTCCCTCACGGAGCGGAAGGAGTGGATCAGCCATCTGGAGGAGTGCATCAAGCACCTGCTGATGAAGACGGGCCGGCAGCCCTGCAGGGAGCACGCAGCTCCCTGGATCCCAGACAAGGCCACGGACATCTGCATGCGCTGCACGCAGACCAAGTTCTCCACGCTCACCCGGAGGCACCACTGCCGCAAGTGCGGCTTCGTCGTGTGCGCAGACTGCTCCAGGCAGAGGTTCCTGATGCCCCGGCTGTCCCCTAAGCCCCTGAGGGTCTGCAACCTGTGCTACAGGCAGCTGCTGGCAGAGAAGAAGGAGGCCGAGGCGGATCAGAGGCAGGCGGAGCCGATCCGCTCTGCCATCCAGGGCTACGAACCCTCCAGTGGCGATGACAGCGACAAGTCTGACGATGACAAAGCTGAGCAGTGGCCAGCAGACACAGAGTTTTATACCTCAGAAGTATCCTGGTCATCTTTCCACAGCTGACCTCCCTGGGAGCTGGTGGTGTTTAGACACTGGGAAGCCAACCTCTGGCCTGCAGTGCGTGTCCTTCTCCATGTTTTCTCTGAAGGCCATGCCTAGGAAGGCAGATCTTGGCCCGTGTGTGGCATCAGAGCAGAGGTGAGGTTACCCCTCTGAGAATGTTTCATACGATGTCAGCACAGAAAGAACAGCTCAGTGAAGAGCACTAAAGACTGGGGCAGCGCCCTGTGGATTAGTCTTGGCCAAATGAGCTCACCTTCAGTGCCTTATTCTTCCTCTCTGCTGAAACACAGCAATGTGAACTTCTTGCTTGAAATGTTTTGAGATTGGCTCTTGGGAGAAAAAGGAGCAAGAAATCTGGAGCTGAACACATTTGCCTGCTCACAATGGGTCCCTCTGTCATGGCAAGGGCCACTCTGGATGCCACTTTCCATGAGCATTCTGAGATTCTCGCTGCAAGCGTGCCAGCCTGAGGGAGTAGCTCCTCATCCCTGCACAGTGAGGCCAGCACCTTAAGGCTTCCCTGTCTTCTCCTGTGTCTCCCAAGGCTGGAAACACTAAGAGAATGGTACTTGGAATGCAGGGAGCTTGTGTGAGGCTCAGTGTGAGCAGCCCTAGCAAAGCACTGGAGCATCCTGCTCTCCCACATGGAAAGAGGCAATGCCAGTGGTACGGGGCCAGGAGGAGGAAGGAGAGGGGAAAGGGACAGGGAAAATGACACTGAGCAGTGAAATGCTGAGGGAGAGAGGTACTGCAGTTTAGTCAACTAAGTGCAGAGTCCAAATCTCAAACACAGGCAGTTATACCAGATTACTAGAAACTTGAAAAACTCAAGCCTATCAGGTAAAAGGACAGCCCAGGGAAGGCTTGTTAAAAGCCTTCAAAAATCCAGGAAAAAGCCTCAAATTAAGATCCTGTGAAATACAGCACTTCAACTTCCCCTTCCCTCCTGGGCTGCTGCCCAAGGCATCAGATTCTCACTTGTGGGCTCACCTCCTGCCTTATCAGTCTCACTAGTCCAAAGTTAAGGTCCTTTATGTACTTCAAGGATGGGAGCCAAAGACTTTGCAGTTTACTTGAGATCAACTTTAAAGTTCTAATTCAGTAAGAAATAAACTGTGTTTATTCAAGTAGTCTATCATAATGTAGTGTGGAAGTAAATATAGAGGAAATCAGACAACAGCAATTGTTTTGCAGCAGACATTCCTACAAACTCCATTATTACTTTTAGTATATTTTTGTATTGTGTATTTTGTGGTCTGGAAGAGCAACATGGCTGGGAATACACTGCCAGTGTTCTAAAATGTTTCCTTACCATGACCTGTTGCAAGCAGTGCATTGCTTGACAGATGGCCATGTGTTTTTTCTAAATTTCAGTTCGAGATAATTATTCTTATTGTCTTTTATAAACTGCTACTGTTCCAGTGAATTTGTATCACTTGACTGTGTGTGAATAAAGATATGGCCAACAGGAGGGAGCCAGGAAAACAGGACAATAAAGCCTGTTATTATTGAACAAGGGTCTTACAAGAGCTGGGATCCAGGGCTGGCTAGCCCAGCACATGTTGTGACTCCTCAGCTGTGGGGAGACTGCTCTGGTTTCTATTTACTGCTTGAAGGTAAGGCCATCAAATCTGATGTTTCCTTTCTACTTATATGGTGTTGTCGTCTGACAGACTTTTCCCAGGTCTCCTGCAATCCCCTGCAGTAGTCTGTATTCATTGGAACCGTATTTTTCCGGTGGGGACACAGCTCAGAGTGGGCCAGCAAACCTTATGACCCAAGCAGATGTTTTTGAGCTTTAAAGCAATAAGTACACTGAGTTCTGTTTTTTCCATCCCTCTCCAGGCTTAGTTCCTAACTCTGCACACCAGTGATTGTTTTTACAATGCCTCCCACCCACCAGAAGGGTGTACATGCTATGCAAACAGAAAATGACCTTAAAAATAAACAGCCATTAGAATGGTTCACGGGCCAAAAATAGCCCTGCTGCTGAATCTGCACCCAATCAGAAATGTATTGCAGTTTTGAACCTAATCCTTAGTTCTGTTAGAGATCAGTTTACTTCATGTGTTCGAAGGTCTTACTATTGCCAGCCCCAAAAGACCTATGAACTGCTTTTATGCTCTGATGAGGGACAGGCACGCCTCTAAAGAATGCCTTCTTGGTGAGCAAGAGCTTTTCTTAATCACAGCAGGGAAAAAAAAATCAGAAAAAACCAAACAAACCACCAAAAACAGCCCAGCCCCTCTTTTTGGTGCATGCTGCCGATGGCTTTTGGGAAAATGCAGACACCTTCCACCAACTGGAAGCCCCAAGAAACCAAGCAATTTTTAAACCTCTAATGCCTATGGTAAAAGGATCCTGCCCAGGAAAACATGGGGAAATTTAAACAAAGCTTCTTCCCCGCTTCCTGAAGTTCTGTTGCAGAGCTCAGCACTGGGATTAGAGCCTGGGGCTCCTGGCTTCTGGCCTGCTGAACACATGGGTTTTAAATCACAGGCTGTGTGCTATTACAGTCCAGCCTGGAGTTTTCCAGCCTGATTCTATCTCCAGTGCATTAATAGGGCATTTCCTGGTGGTTTGTGCTCTATTTTAGCTAAATAAAGGCCTTACCAGAGATTGATTCCAGTTTGCAGCCCCACGTGGCCAGGAAGAGCAGCAGCTCCACTGCTCATCCTGGGAAACATCTGCAGGCTGGAGGGTTTGTGGGGTCACAGCCTCCTCCTGAAGGGCTCCCACACATGAAGTATGGGAATCATTTTCCAGAAGAGGTTCCTTGCTCAGCTCCTGCCTGAAGGTGTCACAGCCCAAAGGGCACAGCAGGGTGAAGGTGTCCCCCTTGCACACCATTGTCTTCTGCTCTCCAAAGTTGGTATAAGGGGAGGAAGAAGATGGCACTGGTGCAGCAGCCAGCCATGAAAGCTTAAGAGAAGGTAATGGGAAGATTTGCTCTGCAAATAAACTGAAAGGATCAGAAAGGTCCAAGGAAAGCTGTGTGTTCTGGTGTCCCAAGGACAGCTCAGGCACACCCCACCAGCTCCCAGCACGGTGCTGACTCAGCGTTCACAAGCACTCAGGAGGGAGAAGTGAGCCAAGCAAGTCTTGCTCCCAGTTATTCAAACATTCAGTTTCTATCCAAGCTAGATTTCTGGCTCTGCCACAGCTCACTGCTGCAAGGCAGTTTCTCATATTCCCCACTTAGCCCAATTTTTTTAATAGGAGGAGGAACTGAGGAGTACACTCAATCCCAGCTGCTCCTGAGCTGTAAAGTGGTGTCTCCAAATAAAAGTACAGGTTTCTGTATCTCACTCTGCTTCAGGTCATGGACCTTTAAGAATGGTGCTGGCAGGGAGGAGATGTTATACTGCTGTCCCATCCATGGTGCACAGCTGCAAGAAACCCTTGCCCAAGACCTGCATGCTGGAGATGGTGTCCAGGGACACCCAGAGAGGAGCACAGGCACACGAGGGTGTGAAGCACTGCTGAGGCAATACCCAGCCAGGTCTGCTTTATGTTACATGTCACAGGCAGGAACAACCCCAGTGCCATGCACGTGTATAGGAGGTCTCCTGCCTGTGACATTGTTTATAAAACCTCCAAATGCAGCCAGTGCTGTGGTCCTGTGCTGCAGGTGGAGCAGAGGAGGCAGGCAGGGAGGTGGTGTGAAGTGCTGCTGAACCCTGAGCAGCACCAAAGCTGGTGTTTGACTTCAATTGCAGTAAGGGCTGGAAATGCAAAGCAGCAATGAGCAGGTTTTCTGTAAACCTCTTACAGAGAGGTTCAAGGCCCAGAGCGAGTTGCACAACCTCCACAGTCTGTTACTGTAGGAAGGGGAGAGAAGAAGGAGGAGGGCAGCTAGATAAAAGGTTTTACTTTAGCAAAGCTCTTGTGCAGCACCTTCTGTTGCACACACCCTGGGGCAGAGCATGTGCTGCCAGGAGCCATCCTGCTACCTGTGATCCTGCTGCCCAGACTGCCCCGTGCAGCAAGGGATTGCTGAGCTCTGGCCAACTTCTCCTTTTTTTAAATCACAAACCCAATGTGTTTTGGAGACAACCTATGGAGAAAATGGATTAGAGAAGGACAAAGCATTAATTCAAGGTCAGACAGGTCTCTTTCCCTCTAATAGCAATGAGAAAAAAAATGCATGTGTTTTTTTACAGGAAGAGTTACACATAATGTAAAACCAGAGCCTTAATGGCTTCATATAAAAAGGATTTCCAGGAGTGCCCCTCACAGTCATCCTCTGATGGCTCAAACAGCTCCAATAGTGGGGTGAGAGCCAAAACCAGCCCACAAACCAGAACCACCAGCACCCAAGTCACAGCTTCCTGGCTTCTGTCAGAGCCTCTGACTCGATGAGTGCAAGCTGCAGGCAAACTAAGGTGAGTCTCTAGATCCTTCCCAAAATGTCCTTGAGCACACCTGTTTCCTGTTTGAGCAGCCTCTAAGAGCCAGGTGGTGTTCATAGTCCAGAAGTCTTTCATGTGCTACTGTGGGGCTTTGCACACCCTGAGAGCCAGCCCTGCTCCCCAGGCACCCAGTGCCAGTCCTCTGGGGCTGGGCCCACAGCATCCTCCCCCTGTAGAGCTCCGTGGGCAGCAGGGAGCCTCCATCACCCGCAGGGCTGTCTCCTCTCTGGGGAGAGGCTGCCTTTGACTGGCTTGGCAGGATCCAGCTGCTCTCCCTGCCACACTCCTAAGCACAGCTGTGTGTAGAGCCCAGGGGAGCAGAGGCAGCAGTGACACTGTGCATGAACCCTGCTGGGGCTCAAACAGGGCAGAGGCCTTCCCTCCAAACCTCAGCAGAGACAGCCTGGTGTAAGGCACATCCGTCCCGCAGGGTGTGAGGCTGCAGCTGCATTTGTTCATTCCCCAGCACCAGGTTTGAGGCAGATACAACCCCCACGGGCTGAGCAAGCTCCACTGTCTGCACCGGGTTCCACAGGCACTTGTGATCACACACTGCAGCCATCTGTTTGCGAGGAAACAGCCTTAATGATGAGAGGTTCTACAAAATCCACTGGCAAAGAGCTGTTAATCTGGGGAGGATGACAAATGGAGACTGTCACACTTGGCTACTTCAGGACTTAACAGTACTGCTGCTGCTCCCTGTAATTCAGCAGTTGGAGGTGTGCTACCTCCATGAAAATGGGATCTGGAATGCAGCTGGTGTAGCCCTGGAGCAGGGGCAGCCCTTCCAGCACACTCTGGAGCCTAAGGAGAGCCCTCTGGAGCAGTAGTGCTACAGGCACTCGACAATCGGGCAAGTAAGCACCCCTCTCACCAGCTGACATCCTCCCTCTCTCCTCAGGGACACTCAACAGCCAAAGCCCAACCATGGCTGTCACAGGAGGGATCCCAAAGGCTGTGTTTGTTGGTTGAGACCTTAGAAGTCAGAGCTCCACAGAACTTTCCCCTCATTTCAGCACCCTCATCCTTCGGGAGAACCATCTGGGCAGTGCATGAAGAATGGGGGAGCCCCAGCACTGGAAATGCTGCTCCCTCTGGGAAACGGGGGAAGGGTCCTGTGCTGGAAGCTGGCACAGGAGCTGGTCACTGCCCCAGCATAAACAATGCAGCATGCTGGACACAGATTTTGACAGGCTGCTCCAGAACAGATGTGGTTTTAACAGCTCTCTGGAGGCTCATCACCTCCCATACAGCTCTGCCTCCCACTCAGAGCACTGGAATTTTCTCCTGCTCATCTTCCCCACCAGAATTTTCCCCTGGAGGATGGATTTTCCTGGGGCCAGCTCATCCAGCTACACTGGGAAGAGGCTGCAGCCAGCAGGGCCTCCCTCCCAGCTGTACCAGGGCTGCACAACAGGCACCTCTGTGAGCTGGAGAGTTCCTGGCTGCAGGTTTAGCAATGACAGCAAGACAGGGGAAGAGAAGGAGATCGTGAAATATATATAAATATATATGCAGAAAGAGAGATTCTGCAAAACAAAACAATAGCATGACCATATCTTAATACAACTTCCAGTTTAAAAGGGTGTGAATAAATATTTCCCTCTTTAAAAATATGGCCTAGTGCTTTGGGTTCTGGTGGCTTGAAGCCATTTTCTCTGTGGTGCAAGTAATAAAGGCGTTTGATTTAATTTTTAGGTTGATAATGCAATTTTGAGATCGTGAAGTAACTGACTGCAATTGATGGACCAGGAGAGGTCAGGTCCTCTGCTTAATCACTTACTTGTACATGGAGCGAGAGAGGAAGGCTCCACTCCTGAGCAGAATAAAAGAGTCAAAAGCAAATGGGCAGGTCTTCCCCAGCACAGGAAACCCCTTTTGTACAACTCAAAAAGTGCCACATTTTTTCAGAACGTGATTGCTTTGGCAGTGCACACATTGTATTTCACTCACAGTAGCACATGTGTTGGCACAGCACTGCAGGAATTGGGAGAACATGAAAGCAGTCTTACTAACCCATAGCCAGAGTTCACATTTCCCAAAATTGTGAGGGACAGCATTCAAGAGGCACCTACAGAGCAAAACTGCTGCTTTAGTCTCTTGTGAGCCTGGTGAGAAACCTGTGGAGGCAGTGTTGGTCCTGGCCCCGTGCTCAGTCCTCACGCTCGATCTGCCTAATCGCTTTCTGAACACATTTTTGTTTTGGCACTTTGAGCATCCTGTGCCAATTAGCTCCACAATTCCCTGTCACGCTGTGTGAACAAGCACTTCCCTTCACCTCTGCCAGTTCAGAGGGTGCACCTTGCCTTCTATACCACAGTATTGTTCCTCCTATTCATCTCTGTCACAGCTGTGACAAAATTGCCCTCCATTAGTGCCTTTTCCAGGCTGAGCAGTTTAAACTAGTCCATCTCTCTTTACACAAGTGCCCTCCCATAGAGCTCTACTCTTTGTATCCTTCCCAGCTCTGCAATGCCCCCTGGCTCCAAAAGGACAAACAAGAGTGGACCAAGCAGGCTACACATTCAAGATATGGCTGCTACCTGGATTTGTTCAATGACCTAAGTACATTTACTTCTTGGTTTCCTTTCCCTTCTGTCTTAACCTTCGTGTTGCCTTCTGACTCACTGCTGAGCACTGAGCTTGTACTGTCAGAAATCTGTTCAGTCTCAGGCTCTTTTCCTGAGAGAAAATAGGTCAGCACTGTGTAGTAGAGTTGTCTTTCTGGTGGCACTTACCAATACACAGTCAGGGTTCTGCTGACTGCAGGCTCATGGCAATGTTTGCAGCTGCTGGCAGGCACTGGGCTGCTGTGGGAAGGTGGCTTGGCTGCCCAGTAGGGTTTTGAAATCTTGCAGATAAAGCAGAGCATCCCCTCTGTTCCTTGCCGCAGCAGCACATCTTGACGTTGCTTTCTTCTGTGACCAGCACACACCAGGACAATGCTGTACTCAGAACACTGCAGCAACAGCACAGAGCTGGGGTGCTTTGGCTAAGCCCAGCAGTGCCTGGGTTTAACTCAGGAGCACTGGGACTGCATCCTCTGGGCAGGGTTGAGAGATGGTGTGGCTGGAAATGGAGCTGCTGCAAAACACTGCAACCACACTTGGCACTTTCCATGAATATCCCAAACACAAGCCAAGGCTAACCAAGGGGCATGGAGCAGCTTTAAAGCTGCCTCGGTTGTTGGGGTGTGAGCAGCCAGTAGTTGGCTAATTGATTTCGTGGTTGCTATCTGCAGACACCATCCAATTTTGGTCTCTTGCACAGCACAGTTACATTAGGCACAACACAAACACATACCTTTGTCAGGAGGCAGCTTAATTAGTTAGTGAGAGCAGAGCATTTTGAAGATGTAAAGCACTACAAGAGTGCTCCTTATTATCCTTGCTGGTACTTATCATTAGTGGCACAATGTGAAGACTAATCTTCACCAGGGTTCATTCTACAAACACAACTCACCAGGGATGTGCTGCTGCCATTGTCAGCAGCCCCAGTCCCACCGGGCTGGATTGAGGACATGAAAGTCCGAAATTGGGATTAGACTCAGCGTCAGCACAGGCTCCTGCAGAGTTAAACTTCAGGCAGCAGAAAGCCTCAAGTATGCAGGCAGCTGCCAGGGGATGGGAGGCTGTTTGCTGTGGTTATAGAACAAATATTTTTATACACAGATTCCTGGAGAGAACGGCTGGGAAAAAGCACGCGAAGCCAGCAAATGAAATCCAGGAGCCTTCCTCACCAGCACCCTAGTTAACCTTTTATTACTGACTTTGTTCCTGCATAAGCCATTAATAAACTGCAGTTTGGTCAAAGTCTGCTGCATGAACTGTGGCTCACAGACAGGCACAGAGCAGGCAGCTGATTCCTACTGATACTTCAGCAAGTATTCTGCCCAAATCTATTATTTTCTGGACCATTTTTCCCTATCCCTTCCTTTGCTGAGTAACCAAGCATTTGCTTTTGCACCTCATCTCTCTCAAGCCTGATATTACATTCAGCTTTTCTGTCTCTTGTATCCTTCACTGCTCTAAAAGGGAGCAAGTTTTTAACTTAAGGTTTTGAAAATGTAGGGCTTAAAATTTACCTTGAAGAGCAAGGTAGAAAAGTTAGATGGCCCCCTCATTTTTGCTCGAAAAGAGCAGGATTTGTAGAGCCAGAGAGGTTTGGGTAAATATACACAACAGTCAAAAATCAGAGCTGCCCTGGGCTCCTTTCTTGCAGAAAATTTCCATTAGTATCAAGCAGAATTGTCTGCCAGGGAGAGGGCAGAAATGGAGAGGAAATATCCACTGGACAGTTAGCTGGGTGAGAACAAAAACTAATTTTGGGAATCTACACCAATATCAGAAGAATGAGTTTACCTACACCCAGGACAGGCTTTACCCACTTCATAAGGAGAGGCAGATCTCCTCCAGCTGTGAGGGAATGCCAGCACCTGGGTTGAGGCTAAACACACACCTGCACTGGCTCCATGGTCTCTCCCACATCAAACACAAATCTCTGTAAATGTTCAGGAGCCAATTCTGATTCTCCAATTATTTTGCCTTAACATCTCAGCACAAGGAACTGCTCAGGGATCTGGAGCATGGCAAGGTAAAAATAAGACCTTCAAAGCATTCGTGTTTTTAGAATGAACCCAAATTACAAAGATTATTCATCATATCTCACTGACTGATACAGAAATAACAAACCCTTCATTGTGTCTTCAGATTTCATATACAAAGTAATATCAGAGTGCTCTACTTCAAAGCAGCATGTCAGAGCATAGGACAGATTTAATTTCACCCTAAATCACTCCTGCCTACTGAAGCTGAGCAGGAAATAAGGAATACAAAACATTTGCATCCTGTTAGACACTCCTGTACAGGGTGTAATTAGCTGAGGTCAAACATCAGTGTAAATCTTTCACTCCCCTGCCACAAAGAAAGTAGCTACATTTCAAAAGTTAGCAGTTTCTTCTTTGTCCTGATTGCTGTGAACCTCTCCTAACATTTATTACACTCCTCCTTTGATGCTCATGTCCTGACTGCAGGATCAGAGATTGGTTAGCTACAGAACAGTGCTATCACATTTCTGTAACACATCATTTCCTACTGATAGATTACAAAGTGTTTAACAAAAAGTGCATTCAGGATCTAGATGGGAAGTTACTCAAGGTCACCCAGCAGACAAGCAGAAGAGCCAGAGAAGGTGACAGATCTTCTGAGGCTCAGCAGAATGGGCTTGCCTCAAAGCCACACTGCTTTCCCTGCTGACAGCTGAAGGGTGAAAGATGAGCAGTGACTCGGAGGGAACTGCAAAGGTGCAGGTGTCCAAATGCAGTGTCTGTACTGAATGTTGAAAGCTGGAATGTTCACGTTAAATTCTTCCTGCTGAACAGTCATCCAAAGAAATGAATACCTTCATTTTTGCAGACTTCAGAATAATTTTATATATTTACCTCGTAGGCTCTTCTGGAATTCATAAATCACACTTAATGAGAAGTATTAGCCCACACTTACTGCAATTACATGATGAATGTTTGATTTCTGGCTCACAGCCTGAAAAATACATAGATTTCTCTGATCTCTAGAAAGGTAAAGATGAAACCTCATGTTTTAATTAGGGGCTAATAGCTTTAGTTCACTTCAATGCAAAGGCCTTTGGTTTTGTAAAAGCTTTCCAACCCAGCTGAAAGGCTGCTACTCAATTAGTCTGGAGTTATATATCAGCTGATCAAGCAGTGACAGCCTAAGCTATTGCTTTCTCTTGTAAGAGCTTTTAGTTGGGGGTAAAAATGCATTGCTTTTACATCCTCTGGCTGTACCAGTGCTGCCGAAGCGCTGATGAAGACTGAGCTCAGCAGGTCCTACCACTGCAGCTGCAAGGATCAAACCCCTGAGCCTGCCCCTGTCACCAGCGAGTACTGCTGGGGCTGCTGCAGCTCTGCGAGTTAAAAACCAGGAAAATTTCATCTCCACATGGATCTGCACAGTTTTTAACAGGAATATTAATTCTGGAATAAATGATTGCAAGTGTGTGCGTGTGAAAGCACCAGAACAATTAACACAGAGATGTCTCTGGATAGTGAGGGATGCCATTCTATCAAATGGAGGATTCACTCCTGCTGTCCAGCCCCAGAGGGCCTCACACTGGTGAGAACACAGCACAGGCAGCTCCTGAACAAGACCCTGCACTGACAGCTGACAGTCACAGGAGTTTCAGCAAACCACATGTGCTACCCCTCCTGTCAGCCCAACAGGCAAAGAGGCTCACAGGAAGGCTAGCAGGAAGGCAGCAGCAATAGGATATAAAAATACCCTAAAGGAAAGAAAAGATTTGTCTAAAAAGTTAGCTAATCATTGACAATCAAGAACCAGGAGATGAAGTGAGGATTTGACTCACTCTCCATGTGCACAGGAAAACCCAGCCAGACCCTCTGAGCAGGTATGCCAGGAGAGTACGGCTGTGTAAATCAAATTGCTTAATGACTTTGAATATTACAATCCCCTTCCAATAATCTTTCAGTTAGTTTTGTAGCCCTAATTCCCCACAAACCAACCAAAGTGAGAAGAGGCATGCTCATCTCCACTGGGGTGCAGTCATCAGAGGGGTGCCATCTGAAAGAGATGTGGACCCACACTGCATTTCAGTAGCTTTATGCCATGTGTGCCTAACAGAATTGTACCTCAAAAGAGCAGCTATCCTGGCCAGCCCTCTGAAGCAGTTTCCTCCCTAAATAGGTGAGTTTTAGTGGGAGCAGGTGATGGCAGTCATTCCACCCCACCTGTGCCCCACGTGCTGGAGCACATATGGCAGGAGCTATAAATTGTGACCTATGACTGTAACCTATGCTACAGCAAATAGTACCACACACCACACTGCTGGTACCATCTGAAATTATGCTGAGAAGCAATCAAACACTGACAACACGCTCCTAGTACCACACCCCACTGTTACTGTCACACAGCTCACACAGTCCCCCACCACTGGCTGGGTGCTGTCCTCACCCCCTCACACCAAAGCAGCTGGGTGAGTGTCCTGAGCCATCCAGCAAACTATTGCAGCAGGAGAACATTCAGCCTTCTTAATGATGCTCAGGCAGCAAAGCAGCTCTCCAGCCTGGGCTGCTCGGAGGCAGCAGGCAGGGGCAGGGCAGCAGCAGCCGTGGGGGAAGGATGAGGCTGGGCAGGAAGGACGAGGACAGGCATGGGGGCACCTGTACAGAGGATTGCACAGCACCCCCTCCTGCCAGCAGCCCTTCGGAGCCTCTCGGAGAGAGAAGGGGATTGCCTCCTTTGGGAATGTTGTGCCCGGCAAAGCCCTCTGCAGGGGCGGGTGTGCAGCCCTGCCAGGAGAGAGGCTGTCCCTGGAAAAGCTGCCCCCGGAATGCTAATCCCTTTACATACTGCCTAAGAGGTGAGAGATGATGTGGACAGGCTGAGCCAAGAGCCACCCTCCTTTGTGGGGCACAAAGAAATGCAGCCCTCCAGGTAACAAACTCCTCACTGGCTTGCCAATTCCACTGTGGACAATCTGCCTTTGCAAACTGGCTGCTGCTCAGCTCACAAAATCCACTTGTCCTTCAGTAATCAAGAAGTGCCCCCCTCTGCCTGATTCTGTATTTTCTCACTATAATTAAATGTGACGTGCAGCTGCAGTAAATATTTGTGCTGTCACAGCTCACATATGATGATCACCAAAGAGCCAACTTCAGCAGGGAATGCACATAAATTCTGGTCTAGTCTGTAGCTGAGCTGATATTTTTAGTCTAATACAAATTCCCTAAAGCTAGAAATTTGACAGAGTAAGAGCAAAAAACAATGCAACCTTACTTTTCATAGAAAAAGTTAACTAAGTCTCTTATCCAGATATTGAGGCAGCCTTGAGAGGCTGAGTTTAAGAATTAATCTAATTGCCACTAGATGGCACATATAAATTACTAATCTGTACCTGAATTCAGGACTGCCTTTTAAAAAAGCATATCTATTCCCTGTCCTTGCTAACAGAACACTTTGTGTTGCTTTCCATTTTGAAATCAGAAAGCTTTAAAAACTCCAAATAAAAAAAAGAAAAAAAAAGAATTTTAACCAAAATTACACCATCTGCCCGTGAAAACCTAGCTTGATTCTGTCACAGCTACAACCAAACCAGGTTAACAACCAGCATCACAGATGGTTTCTTTATATAAATATGTACATCTCCCCGTAGTGACTCTTTGAGCTGCTTCCCAAAACTGCTGGCACTGTCTTACCTCATTTCCTAGGCAATGGTTGTGCTCACACTCAGCCTGGACATTACACAGCTGGAATGAATTTCAGAAGATGCCATCCCCCGCCTGGGGCTGTTTCCAACACCAACAAGGGATGCAGTGGTGGACAGCCATGTCTCTACCAAACAACAGCAACAGATGGATATTAAAACACTCTTGTGCAGCTGCTCTTCTCCCTCAGATGATCAAATCTGCTGCAGGGTGCTTTTAACTCACACAAATTCCCACTAAAGGCTACAGACCAAATATCATGGTGACCTCGATATGACAGCATGAGGCTGCAGTCAGAGCACTAAAGGCACCATTTGCTCTTCCTGCAGCATTCAGCAATAAAAATTGTTATAAACCACTGAAACACAAAAAAGTCTTTGTGGCTGCCATGCTCATTTTCCCTCAGTATTAAGTATCAGGGTGTCCATGAGGAGTGGTCATTTCCTAATTAAGTCCAAACTCACTTGATACGAGCACTTGAGCACATTTCTGTTCTTCCATTGTCAGCAGTGAAATGTGTTTCAGACAGTCTGCAAACCTACTGCTACCACTTTGAAAACAGGTACCTGCCTCCTTCCAAGGAGCTCCAGGAGCATCAAACCTGTTAAATAAAGATACAGAGAACAAACAGAATTCAATTCTTTTCTTCTGGTTCTACTCCATTCATCTGAAAACCTCTAGAAGTTAAATTTACTGTAATGATGAAGAGCATGCTCCACTGTGGCATAAAGTTCTCAGGAGCTCAGCAGCAGTGGGGTTTGACACAAGCCAGGACTGGTCTGTACAGAACTCTGAACTACTTGGACCCAAATTCTGTTGGCATCCATATGACACATGCCCCATTTTATACCACAGTGAAGGCTAAAAGACTGCAGTGCCAATTAGTCTACAATTTTTAAGGGTATAATAAAAAGCAGTTAAAAGGATACTCTTAGAGTATCAGAGGAGAGCAGAGGGCCAGAGTAAAATGATCTAAACTCCATCCACATCTATAGCACTGATAGAAGTGATAAAAATCAATTCACTACCTATGTTTGCACCCTAATTTATGAATACCTGTACAATGGGGGTCATGATATTGATGTCTGAAACCACTGAAACTTGTAAGGGGCTGTTTAAATACTAAATACTATTCCAGATGAATTGAAACCCCCATTTTTCCCATGGCCTGCTTTACAGTCAGTTGTCAGCTCTGTTCATTCTGGGTTTGAACAGCTGAGCACAGGATGCCAACTCCATCCCACTGGATCATTCAATCATCTGCCACTGCTAGCAGTGTGTTGTTTTGGAAAGACTGAATTTCATTTGTGAAATAACCAGAACATTACAAATTAAAGTAACTGGATTCATAAAAGCATAATTTTAAAATGGATATAATTTTTAAAATCTTTTAAAAGTTGCAGTGTGTTTAAACTCTGTCAAGGAAATTGAAACCACTGATTTCAGGCTTGGCATTGTGAAACTCAGACAAGGTTAGGAGTGCCCACTTCCCATTCATTTCCACCTCCTTTCCACATCACTGAAAAAATGTTATCAAATGCTGAGAACAATCACTGCCCTGCAGTCCACTGAAATGATCAAAGGCAAATGGTACCTGCAGAAGTAAATGAATCAAATGCATACAAGAGCAGCTTCTGAGTTCAAAGCTTCACCATTTAAACCTTAAGTGATAAAACCCTCATCACACACAGACACAGACAAACACACACAAACAGATAAATCTTTATTTTAGGCAAAAACATGAACTTGTCAGAATAGTTTTACTTGACTTTACATAAAAAGAAGGCACACCTGCACGTTTTTCTGCCTACAAACTTGTCTTACGAGTGCCTTGAAACCCTCTGTGAACCCTGGGCTGGGACATTCAGCACCGGGGCTCTTGGTGCTGCCGGTGACAGCGCAGCTGGCACCACCCACAGCACTGCTGCTGCCCACTACAGACTGCCCGAGTTCCTGAAGAGTTCATTGCATTTAAAGCAACACACAGATCACTAGGAGGCTTCTTAGGAACTTTTTAATGAAAGTAAAGGACCAGCTTTACAGACTCAGTCAAGAAACCAATGCTGAAGTGACAACCTTCATCCTGGGGCTAATACAAAACTGGCAGATTGAGCTCCCCATGATTTTAATGCTTGCCACCCCCTCCCATTCCAGGGCAGAGGAACCTTGGGAAAATTGAATTGAAAGTGTTCACAGTTTGTTTTCCTTTTCCTTGAAATCTTATTTATGTGTTTGCTTCACTTCTTACCAAAAAACATAACTCAAGAATGACAATGGAAATGTGACAAACAAAGCATGGACTGAGTCCTTTGAGTTCACAGTAGAGTAATGTACTTCCTTATAAAACTTTCCTTTGCACAGTTGAAACAAACACCAGGTAAAATTCTTCAAAGTGCCCCAGCTACTTTGGCACTTTACGTGTCATTCACAGGGAAAAAAATCAAAGCACTTAAACAAGCAGAATCAAGTCTCCCAAATAAAACACTATGACTTTGAAAAGTTTCACAAGTGAGACACATTAGCCTAAGATCAGCATGATTCCCTTCAGCAATTTGAATTAGACCTTGTGCACAGCAATCCAAAATTACACAGCAAGTCAGTGTCATGATAATGCTGTAATCAAATACTATCCATACAAATCCACACAAATCTAAAATGATAATACAATTTTAAAAACCCCCAAACACCAAACACCCCAAAATTACTTAGATCAGTATATATTTATCATTAGTACTGATAACTAGTAATTGTTGTGTTAAAGATTAACAGTTATCAGAGTAAAATTCATGCCAGCATAAAAAGCCTCCTCTGTGGAGGATTATTCTGCATACCTTATTTGTGCTTTTAACTCATGGGTAAGGTAAGAGGTCAGCACTCCTAACAACTTTCCCTGGAGACTAGAATTTGACATTACAAGAGCAATCAGCTGAGCAGCATCAGTCCAGTGTAAGTTCTTGACAACAGCCATGGCTTCAGCACAGAGTTTCTGCTTCTCAGCTGCAGGCAATTCCATTAAAATCTGAGGGACTGACTTAAACTGTCCAGAAGTCATCCATCCAAACAATCCACCCACTGCTCCTCCTAGGAAAGACAGTGAA
>VZTB01012986.1:95025-135219 GCA_013397245.1 Thryothorus ludovicianus | reverse complement strand
TATTACAGCATAAGTAATGGGATACATAAAAATTCCCTCTCAGGTCACAGCTGGGGTAAGAGAAACTCAAACCAACAGAACTCAGGTAACTCCCTTGCTCATTCACCTGCAGAGCTTCCTATTATTCAAAACTTGGTGCTTCCACCATTGCCTCTGGCAGACAATTCATATCACAACCAAAACCCCACATGCAGACTGTAACTCTCACTGTGCCCTGTCTTCCAACAGCATCTCAGTTTTCAGCCAGAATGAGGGTGCAGACTCCCAGTCTGTCCTCAGCACTGTGTCCCTTCCTGTGCCTCCCACCCCTCCCTGCCCCATGGGGCACCGTGGTTCTTCCCAGCCCTCTCTGACCAGGCCAGCTCCTCCTCGGGCTTGTGCCCTCAGAAGGGGAAGACCCAGCCAATGTTACAGAGGAGAACTGCTAGTCAGATCTGAGGGAGCAGGGACCAACACTGGAGCTCAAGGCTTCAGGAGGAACAGGGAGCTGGGGACACCATCCCTGGGCTCCTGTGCTGCCACCAGGAGAAGAGCCACAGCTGTCCAGGGAGAGCGTGCAGCTGCTGAAGGGGGCTTGGGTTTACTCCAGCTTACAAGGAGGTCACCAAAAAGATTAACTCAGAGATGGTCCCTGTCTGCTTCCATATCCAAGGAGATAAAGACAGGAACAAGCTCAGTTTAAGAGCAACAATCCTCCCAGCCTGAACCCAAAAGCAGGTGACAGGGGCTGCACAGGCCATGCTCTGTTCTCTCAGGTAGCTCTTTGCAAGGGTCACAGTCTCCCAATAGCATCTCCACACCTTGGTCTGAACCCCTCTCCTTCACTGACCCCTATGCAGGCAGCCTGCCCCCAAAGCCCCTGGACACAGGGCAGGACACCCTCCCCTGTCCCCAGGGCTGGGCAGCCTGCCCCCAAAGCACCCAGGACATGGGGCAGCCTGCCCCCAAAGCAACCAGGACATGGAGAAGACTGCCCCCAAAGCCCCTGGACATGGGGCAGGACACCCTCCCGTGCCCCTGGGCAGCCTGCCCTCCAACCTTGGCACTCCCCATCCAGTACCCCAGTGACTCTGACACCACCAGCCCAAGCAAACACCGCAGCGAGCTGCTCCCAGCTGGGTGTGGAGCCAGTGACAGCCCTGGGCAGGGACCCTCAGAGGGGCTGGAGGATTTTCCCTCACTCAGCACAACTGCGGCGGTCGCCGGCTGCCTGCCGGAGCGAGCGGTCACTGCCGCTCCGCTTTTATTACCTACCATAAAACAGCAATTTCTTCCCAAGCCTCCTCGCTAATTACCCAGCCAGTTCTCTCATTTCATTTTATTACTGGAATTAACAACGAGTTCAAAGCGTGGAAAGCTATTAAGATGTGTGATTAAGCCACATTCAATTAGTTTCTACAAACAATTTAATTGATGTTGCAGATAGAATTAACAGAAGGTGATTGTGTGAATGGCTCCACTGGCTGCAAAATGGGAGCTGCTTCCCTGGCTCTGTGCAGCGCGGCCGGCGAGCCTGGGCTCAGCCACGCACCTTCCCGGCAGCAGAATTCTCTCCAAGGTTTTGGGGAAGTGATGGGAAACTGCACCAGGCTCTCCACACAACTTATTCTTTCCTGTTGCTGAACACACTCACAGAAAGGTAGAAATAGAGATGCAACAAGGAAAGCCCTGCTGAACCCAGGCTCTAGGCCCCCAGCACTGCTGCCTCCATTTCCAGGCATCCTGCTTGTCCCTGGAACCCCAGCTGCTCCCATGCAGAGGCAGAGGGGGCACCTCAGGGCAGCTCCCCACAGTTCCAGACCATGAGCAAGGCAGATTTGCCTGCATCAGGAAGGCAATTCCAGGGCCAGGGCCAGCTCACCAGCACAGGTTTCGCCACCCTGTGACTGCAAACCCAGAGTTTACTCCTGACTCCTGCTGAGGAAACTTTCAAGCTGGGCTGGATGTGCCTTGATCCAGATCCAGATCCAGCTGAGTGATGAACTCCCAAAAGCAGATGAAGAGCTCCACCAGGAAGCTTTGGTTGGTAAAATCAGCACTGCCAGAGCCAGGCCCTGACCTCCATCCAGTGGGGCATGGACACACCCTGGCCAGATGAGCACTGCAGGAGGAAGAAATTGGGCCTGCTGATCCCAGAGGTCTTGACACCCACGCCAGGAGGGCCAGGGGGACAGAGCAACAAAGATGGAAAACAAGCCAGGAACTGCCCTGGCTCATGCCAAGGAGCGGCCACTGGGAATACAAAAAGAGCACAAAAAAGCTCTGGGGCATTGAACATCCTGATGGACAGGGAAGACTCTCTGCCTTCAAGGCTCAGCCGGCCCTCAGGGAGCCTTTTGCTGCATCCAGAATTTTCCCATCCCCCAGACACATGGCAGCACAGGCAGGGAAGAAGCTGGGACCTCCCATCCCATGGCAAGAACTGGATGCTGCATGTCCCCTTGGCTGGCAGTCTGTGGTTTGTTCTTGCCCACAGCTGCCCTCACCCTGTGCCAGCCAGCCTGGGATCTGCTGCGACACTGGAGTGACAGAAGAGTACGTGCCCATTCTCAGGAGCACAGGTTTGTTCCATCCCTAACGTGCTCTGCTGGTGTCATCCTGTGAAAGGACATGGGAGCTTTGCCTTGGGCCACGGTACAAATCCATCAGAGCACCTCCTGATTCCCTCTGGAAGATGGGGAGAGCAGATACAATGGTACATCCTCCTCTGGACTGCCTCCTCCTCCTGCTTGTCCCTGCATCTACCCCTTCCAAGCAGGTCATACACCAGGGATCAGAGGGGAAGGGAGGCAGAGAGGCTCTGCAGATTCCACCAGAACTGCAGTGTGCAATGGGACTGGTGGGTGCCAGGGTCCCTTCCCAGCTCCCAGGCAGGTGAAGCACACAGGAGCCCAGCCACGCTCTGTGCCCACATGCAATCCACCCTCGCTGTAGGCAAACACTGCCGGAGATACAACTCCTATCTCAGGTGCAAGGTTCAGGGCTCCCCATGGAAACTGGGCAGGGGAGGCCCAACTGCATCACCCTCAGCAACTGGCTGAGGATCACCAGTGGCACCAGCTGGAAGCAAACCAGATTTTTTCCTGAGGCAACGCAGTAATGAAATGAAACACTGAAGTGCAGGAAGGAAAGTGAGCAGCATCAATCTCGATCACCCCGAGGAAGGAATGGTGATAAAAGGAGAGAAACCTGGTGTGTGTCTGACAGTAGCTCAAGCCCAGAAATTGCTCTGCCTCCACAGCTGATGGTAACAGCATGGTAATTTCCATGGGGGCAATATGATAAGCCCATACACACAGGTGCACAGGTGAGCACACACACAGAATGGCAGCAGCAGCCACTCCCTCCTGGTTTGGTGCTCTGAAGACCAAAAATGGGAGTTACAAAGTTAGAGAACTGCAGACGACAGCAGAGCACAGGGATTGAGGACTCTAAGAAGAAGCTCCAACGAATTCAAGGAAGGAAGTGCAATGGCTGGGTCTCCAGTCCAAGGACAGGAGTGTCCAGGGAGCTGGATAACTGAGCATGGTAAACCCTGGAGTGAGGGTGCAGGGTTAGCAATGAGGAGAAAGACTCTGAGGCTCAGGGCACTCCAGTAGCACACATCTGAGGAGCTCAGGGACAGACTGAGAGCCTGGGAACATTCACGAGAGCTGCAGCACCTCACTCTTCTCCTTGCAGCCCTTAAAGCAGCCTGTGCCCCCAGCCACTGCCCGTCTGTCTGTCCTGTGGCAGTATGTCCTTGGCAGAGGTGCTGGGCCTGTGTCACAGGTGTGTCTGTCTGTGGCTGCTGCTGCAGCAGCAAACTGTGCTCAAGAGGGAACAGGGAAGAAGCCATTAGCCCCACAGTGGGGATGTGACAGAGATGGATGGGGCAGCAGCTGCGTGCCTGCACCGAGCAGGAGCAGAGCTGCACT
Organism: Thryothorus ludovicianus; assembly: GCA_013397245.1. NCBI lineage: Eukaryota > Metazoa > Chordata > Aves > Passeriformes > Certhiidae > Thryothorus > Thryothorus ludovicianus. The sequence continues at coordinate 131,302 of VZTB01012986.1, read as the reverse complement.
GACGGCAGCTCAGCCCGGCAGCCCCTGCACAGACACCTCTTCTCCAGTACCCAACACCTAGCAGCCAGGAAAATTATCCCACGCCCAAACGGCCCCATCAGATATGGCTGCAAGGAGTTCTCTGCCTGCTCCTTGTCGGCTGCAGGGTAGGCCCCTTCAGTGGGCTGAGCAGGCAAACAGGAGAGGGCTGCAGCTTCCCAGTGTAACCCTGCACAGAGCGTGCTTCCCCCAGCCCAGCTATGAGCAAACAGCCTGCAGGAGCCTCCTCCAGAGCCTGGAAAAAACCTGGTCTGCTCAAAGTGCTCCCTTGGAGGCAGCCAACACTGAACTCCTGCATAGGCAGAGCCCAGAATTTCCATCTGCTACCAAACTCTTCCTCAGCCCCTCTCTGCCACTATGGCTGCTGCAAGAGCACCTGCAGCAGCAGCCACAGCATGAAGGGCACTGCTCTGTCCCACCCTGCTCCTCTGCTCAGCCCAGTACTCACGTGCAGGCTGGGGTGGTAGGTGAGGACCCCGTTGTCACACAGCGTCACGTACTTCTTCTTCCACTCCTTATTGAGGGACTTGCCACTGCGTTTGAGGAGAATGCCCTAAAAGACAAGAGTCACAAGTCTCAGATGGTGTCTGGCCCAGGCACCTCCAGCACTGCCCCTTGGAGACTGGTCTTTGGGAAGAAATGACGAGCAGACCCAAGAAAACATCTTGTAGGTTGGCTTTCCCACATTTCCCTGGGCTGCACCCTTTCCTTACCAACCCCTCAGTCCCCACAGACAGGCCCCTCTCTTTCAGGGATAAGGATCTCCACATGTCAGTGCCAACATTCAGGTCCTCTGAGGGACCCACCACATCCTCTGGGGTCCCAAACCACTCCCTCAAACTCTTCCCATGCTGGAGGGCAGTGCCCACAGAGGGCAGCAGCCAACCTCACTACCACAGACACAGACTGCTCCCAGACCTTCTGCCACCACCCAAAGTACAGAGGGATAGTCAAGGCAGGGAAAACGGGACAGGCAGGGGCCAATTACTCCAAATACAGGTCGCCCAAGGGATGCACTTATTCTTGCCTGCTCGTGATTCTGAGAGCTGCCAAACAGAGTAGGGACACATCCCAGCAGGGAGTTCAGGTCCTGGGCAGTTGAGAGTTGGGGTCATCCTCTTTCCTCATCAGGATTTCACCTGAGACTCACCCTGCCCTTGCTGGCACAACACATTTCCAGGGTCAGGAAAGGACTGCACTGGCCTGTGCTGAACTCCCTCTTCCCCCCAGGGTAACCCAGAACCAACTCCACTGATCTGAACCAAGGCTCAGAGCACAGACAATCCTCATCCTCTCCCCATCTCTTTTTGCCTCCCCAGGAAATCCACCTCCAGCAGCAATTTATCACATTCCAGGTAAGGACAAAGGTGGAGAGGGAGAAGGAAGCTGAGGCAAGACACCAGGTGCAAGGGCTTTGGAGCAGGGAGAGCACATCAAGCACTCTGCCAGCAGGGAGGGAAGCACAGCATGGGGGGACAAAAGTAGGAATGAGTAACAAAGTCTGGGAAAAAGCTGGAGCTACCAACTGTCAGGCCTGGCCCCTCCAAAATGCTGTCTGGACAGATACCCAGACTGCCTGTTCCTAACTTGGCAAAAATCTGGGCCCTGGGCCAGCCCCTCCTCAAAATCCTGGGCAGAAAGTCTCAGCCCTGCCAGCCTCAGCATATTTAGGGGCCCTGTCCCAGTGCCTGGAGACTGAGCTGCTGTGCCTGCACGGTGCAAAGGCCCAGCATGAAGTGGTGGGGGGACAACACTGCCAGACGTGACCGTGAAATCAGCAATAAATGATGCAGAACAGGCAGAAGTCCCTGTGACCACTCCAGCTCAGTGCTTGGGCAGCAACAGCAGGAAAAGGAACTGTCTCCTGCACATGCAGGGATGTAACAGCAAAACAGAGTGGATAGGGCAAAGCTGTGTGTGGGCAGGATCAGATCCCTTGTCAGGATATGACACCTTGCCCTCAAGAGCTCGAAGGACATGAGCTGAAGGACTCAGCAGCAGCCAGAAGGTGCTGGTGAGAACATGGAATGTGGCAGCTGATCAACAGCTCCTGCTCTGCCAAGGTCTGCCAGGGGGCAAGCAACAACCCCTGGAATCATGGCTGGAGGCTCACATCAGGCAAATCTAGGGAAAAGCTATGGCAAAGAGTGATGGGCAAAGAACGAGAGGGGAGCAGAGCAGAACAACCAATGCCAGCAGTGCCAACAGGATATCAGGGGAGCCTGGCTCTCCCTTGGGTAAAACTCAGTATCTGATGGCAGGAGTGACTGTGCTGACAAGTGTTTTTAGCTTTCTGTCAGGTCTTTAACTGAGCAACAACACCCTTAAACACCAGCTGTACAAAACCCATAGAGCCAGTAATGGATGGAATGAGAACCAGTCAAGTGCGAGGTCTCAAAACCTATCCCTGTCTGACAACAAGCGTGGCTGTAAATGGCAAACCTGCGTCCAACAGAAGGACTCACAGAGGTGCTGCCACCCTGCATCTGACTCAGACTAGCTCCTCAACGTCTTGCTCAAGTGAACTCCAAGAAAACAAAACCAGAAAACCTAAAGGCAACGTGGCACATGTATGCTGTAACTCAGTGCAGTGACCGGTCCTTAACCCCAACTGCCTCCTATCACTGGGGAAACTGAGTTTCTGAGGACAGCAGGCACAATCCTGCTCAGGGGCCAGGTGGCAGGACCCTGCAGGGCTGTCAGGGCTGGTTCTGCATGGGATGGGGTGGGAGCAGCCCCACGTGTGAGCTCTTGGGCTGGATGTGCCATCACTGAGCAGATCCCAAGCTCTCAGGGCTCCGTGGGAAAGGCACCTCAGTCTGGCAGTGCTTGTTGAGTCAGGCAGGGTTAATTCCCACCTGATACTGCCACAGCAAAGCAGAGCTGGACGAGTGCTGGGAGGTCAGCTCGCCCCTCCCTCCCTGGACAGGCTCAGTTGTCACTCCAACCTCTTCACAAAACCTGCAGTGATGGACACTGGTCCTCCTCACTGGAGATGGGATCCTGATGTCCCTGCACCTCCCAGACGAGATGGCAGCTGTGCCAGGGCAGGGCAGCTGCCTGGGCCCTGTGCACAGTACCCACACTTCCTCAGTACTCTGGACCCACCCAAAGTCGTCCTCTCTAACACCACAGCTGGGAGCTGGGCCATACATTTCCCACATAGTCCATGAAAATGATCATTCCTCCTCCCACAAAGCCAGTTTAACACCCACCAGCTCGCAGGTAAATGGTGGAAACTCTGTAACTCAGAACATTTGCTCAATATCTTTCAAACAAATCTGCTCCAGACTGGGCTGAAGTCACAGATCTAACTCAAAGTCCTTGTGTGGAATTCTTTGGCTTCTGAGTGTGACAATTTCCTCTGGACACAGTGATCTCTTCTAGGAATGAAGATTCCTCCTGGGCACAAAATGATCCCTTTCAGCCATGATGATCCCCATCCTGGCCTTAAACCCAGCTCAGTCCCAGGCTGACCTGCCCTTTCGTAGCATCCTGCAGAACAGCTCCTCTTCTCTCCCCATGCGCCTCAATGCTACAGAACACCCCTTCAGCCCCTCCAGCCTGCCCCAAACTCCTGCTGCCTGCAGAGCACAGCTCGGCCGCAGCCAGGCCAGCCTCAAAGCTGACACTCGGCGAACTGGAGCACAACCAAAGCGAGAAGGAGGAGCAGCACCAGAGCCCCTCTCTGCAAGGCAGGAGGAACGAGAGTCCAGGGGGGGAACAAGCCAGGGCAGAGGCTGTCCTGTGCACACTCCTGTGCACACTCCTGTGCACACACTCCTGCACACACTCCTGTGCTCCTGTTCACACTCCTGTTCACACTCCTGTGCACCCTCCTGTGCTCCTGTGCACACTCCTGTGCTCCTGTGCACACTCCTGTGCACACACTCCTGTGCTCCTGTGCTCCTGTGCACACTCCTGTGCTCCTGCACACATTCCTGTGATCCTGCACACATTCCTGCACACACTCCTGTGCTCCTGTTCACACTCCTGTGCACCCTCCTGTGCACACACTCCTGTGCACACTCCTGTGCTCCTGCACACACTCCTGTGATCCTGCACACACTCCTGCACACACTCCTGTGCTCCTGTTCACACTCCTGCACACACTCCTGTGCTCCTGTGCACCCTCCTGTGCTCCTGCACACACTCCTGTGCTCCTGTGCACCCTCCTATGCTCCTGTGCACACTCCTGTGCTCCTGCCACACTCCTGCCCACTCTCCCCACAAGCCTCCCAGCCAGGCCCAGTGGCTCTGGCACGCCGGCACACGTGGGTGCTCCTGGATGTCCCGGTGCTCCCTGTGGGGGTGCCTGCAGGAACAGCTCCTGCCAGGTTTTGCCGTGTCCCACACAAAGAGCAGAGCCCGGCGCTGTCCCGGCATTCCGTGCCCGGCTGGCGCTGAGGCTGAGCTGCTGCTCAGTAAAAGCAGCAGCAGCAATATGCAGCGTAATGAAGCAGGCAGCCACGATGGCCCCCAGAGGACTCGTTTGCTCCACAAATCTCCCTTCCACTCACTTTTTGCTAAGAATTTTAACACCAAACTTAATTGTGAAGTCGCGTATTGATTGGAAAATGCAAATGGCAATTTAAATGTAATCTAAGCTCCCAGCATGATCCCAGCTCCCAAGGAGGAGGAGTCACCCGCCTTGGGCCCTGCTGGAGTGCATGGCCCGAGCAGAGCCAGGCCAGGGGCCAGGGGATCCCCGGGCTGCCAGCACGCTCCATGCAGCCTTCCCAGAAAGATCTGGTAGATGTGCAATTAGGAGCTAATTCCTGGTAACAAACAGCTGAGGAAGCTTCGTCTCCCGGCCTAATTAACCCACTTCTCAGAGACAAGTGTCCAGCCACGAGGGAGCTCTCCAGTCTTGCAGGACTGTCACTGAAAGGACCCTGAGGCACACGGACCCTGAGTCCCTGGCACAGAGCAGCCCTGGCAGAGGCACCATCTGCCTGGAGTGTGAGTGGGTGCTGTCCCAGGTGTGGGGAGGCCCCAAGACCCACAGTCTCACCTGTCCCCCCTGGAGAGCTCCATCTTTTCCAGATGTGCAAAAGGGAGACAGATCAGGTCACCTGGAGGTGCTGTGCTAGAGAAGGCAGTGACAAGTGACAACCAAGCACCCTGCAGTAGCAACACACATCCCTCCTCAGCCAAGGCTCTGCAGTGTTTCTCTGCAGCACCCAGCCCAGCCTCCTGCTTTCCTGGCTCCATGCAAACCCCAGGCCTGAGGAGGTCCAAATGTCCAGGCTGAGGAGGGCTGCCAGCACTTCCCAAAGCTTGTTCTGTCCTCACAGAGACCAGGAAGGGACCGTGGATCACAGTGGTTGCAGCCATGTGAGCCTGCTGCCCCACAGCTCTGGCTGCCTTCAGCCATCAGTTGGCAACGTGAGCACAGACCAGCCTTGTTCTCCCATGCAGAGGAACCCAACTGCCCCAGGCGACTGGGCAGCAGCCCCAGCACCCAACGTGCCAGCCCAGCGGTGCCAAGGGAAGCCAACAGTCCAATGCTGGCCACAAACCCAGGCAGGAGATCCTGCCCTTTGCCACTCCCAGCCCCAAACCCGCCAGCTTCTCCGCTCTTACGGCTGGGCAGCACCAACGAGCAGTCTAAGAGGAAAGCCAGCTGAGGGCCCCACTCTGCCACTGCCTCCAGAGACAGCAAGCAGTGCTCTTCCAGAAGGGGCAGGTCCATACCAGAGACCAGAGCTACCAGCCCCCGTCCCAAATCTTTGTGGCACAGAGCCACACCTCCTGGGATCTGCTCCTGTCCACACTGGTGGTACCACTCCTTGTGGCGTAGGGCCATGGCAGGAATGTGCCAAACTGCAGTGCTGATCTCACTATGGACCCCCTGACAACCCCTTCCCCACAAGCCACACGCCGATACCTGCTGGCACAAGGAAGTGCCCACCTGTCAAACACCACTTCCCCCACGTATGTTCCTGTAAAAACACTGCCAGGATCTCTGACCTCTGTGAAATCACCTCTCACAACTCTGGTTAGAAGAGGTGCCAGTCCTGAACTCAGCATGGACCTGGATCTCCCATGGGAACTCTTTGCTCCAGGCTCTCCTTGCGAGCTGCTGCTGCCATGAACTGGCCCCTCTGCTTAGCTCTGAACCAGGCAGCAGTTTGGCATCTCCTCCTCCTTGCAAAGCCCAGAAAGGATGTACAGATTGTGTTTGCAGACCTGGGCCTCCGTTGGTCCCAGTTCTCCCTATTTCACAGAGGAATAGCATGGAATTACTTAATCCCACTAAATCAACACAGTCCCACAGACCAGGCAAGGCCAGGCCCTGTCTGCAGGAAACACAGGAGCAGGCAAAGCAATCATTCTGCCCTGCCAAGTGCAGGGAGATCCTGGAGAAAGGAACCCAAAGGTCCAGGCACCAAAGGCTGCCAGGTCCCTCTCAGGACCAACCCCCCAGCAGGCAGCAGCAAGATCTGGGGAACCAAGTCAGGTGTCACTGAGGGCTCCAGCTGCCCTACTCTCAGCCTCCCCTACCTCACCACAGCATAGCCACCACTTCCCCTGCTGGGCTGGCCCCAAACCAGAGCATATGGGCACTGTCACTGCAAACCAACGACCCAACACAACAACAATGACCCAGTGCACATCAAAAACCCACCTCAGACAACCCAGTGCACATCAACAACCCACCTCAAACAACCCAGAGCACATCAACAACCCACCTCAGACAACCCAGTGCACATCAACAACCCACCTCAGACAACCCAGTGCACATCAACAACCCACCTCAAACAACCCAGTGCACATCAACAACCCACCTCAGACAACCCAGTGCACATCAACAACCCACCTCAAACAACCCAGGGCACACCAACAGGCTCTGTGCATGGCCCAGCACGCAGCTGAGCTGCCTCCTCTGCTGGGGCTGTGCCAAACTTGGGCACCTCAGGAGCAGAGCCCCCATGTGTGAGATCCCACCACAGACCCCACCCTGGCATTGCTTCTCCTGTCACGACTCCCTCTGGCCCCAGAGCTGACCCTCCCAACGCTGCCCTCCCAACACCACCCTCCTTTCAGCACAGCCCCTGTCTGGGGCACCAACAGCCCTGCACACACCTGCCCCAAGATTAATCCATGGGCAGGGAAGGGCAGGAGCTTTGGCAGCTCCAGCAGTGAGCAGGGTGTCTCTCTTCTGACCCACCACTCCACCCCAACTAGCCTGGCCTCACTGAGTCCTTCCCCATGGAATCTCAGAATGGAATCATCCCAGGCAGCCAGAACCTGGTGGGGATGTAGCCTCTACTCTCCTGCCTCATGTCCCAGCACTCCTGCAATGCAGAGACACAACTGGCCTGTGCAATTCAGCCCTGGCAGCACTGGGGGCACAGGGGCCACAAAGGGGGCCAGCAGGGGTAAGAAGATCCACAGTGGGGACAGTACAAGGCAGGAACACAACCAGGAACTGCCAGGTCAGTCTTTCCTGTCATACAAGCAAATCCTGATGGAAACACCCTCAGCCAATCCACACCACTTGGCTCACTTGGACATCACCCGTCACTGCTTGCCAGTGAGGGACACAGGGGCAGGCAACACTCTGGGTTGGATCCAGGCAGTCCAAGCTTCCCTGGAAGCCAAGAGGCAGGAGCAGAATGCACTGCTGCTGGAGGAAGCAGCGCCTCCTAAGATTCCCAGCGGCTCATGGTGTGGGCACTGTGCTCACAGCTTTTTGAAGTAGCCCATGAAGAGGGGAATTCCCCTCCCATCCTGCCAGGAGCAGAAGCAGCAGCGGAAGGGAACAGGAGAGAAGAGGAGCAGGGAAGGAGCAGAGAGAGGCTGTGGCAGGGGCTGCAGCGGGCGTGGGGCATGGATGCCATCTGCTGGAACCGCTCTGCAGCCGCCGCCACAGCCCCCTCTGCAGCCCTGCCAGAGCCCCCAGAGCCCCCTCTGCAGCCCTGCCAGAGCCCCCTCTGCAGCCCCCACCCAGGCAGGGTAGCCCACAGCAGCACCCCCAGCACAGCGCTGGCCGTGGTGTGCAGCCCCCGGGCAGAGGGGCACCGGGCAGCCCCCGCGAGCCCGCCTGCCGAGCCAAGGCACCCCAGCCCACAGTGCCTGGGCCCTGCTGTCGCAGCGGGGCGAAGGGGGAGCATCGAACCTGCTTCATGGGAATGGCCCGCCCGCTGCCAATACTGTCCGCTTTACACTCCGGCACCTTCTTGTCGCGCTCCGGGTCCGCGCCCTTCCGAGACTGGAAGAGAAGAGACACAGGCGCGTTAGAGCTGGCCACAGGAGACCAAAAGGCACGGTCCCCTGTCCCCAGCAGGCTCCAGACCAGAGCACTCTGCTCTCCCCCAGGCCAGCTCTCCCAGCGCACAGCGCAGCCGGGCCCTCACCCGGCCCCTCTAGGGACACTCGGGACACTCCAGCCCAACCCCCCAGCAAGCTCTCCTGTCCTCTCCTGTCCTCTCCCCCCACGGCAAGCAGAGCTGTCCTCCTCCTGGCAGAGCGGGGCTATGTGGGCCCCCCCTCCCGTGGGGCACACAGGACATGGTGACAGACAGAAATGGCATGGGATGCAGGTGGAGCATGGATGGAAGCAGGAGAGGCTCAGGCAGTGAAGGAACTCACACCTCTACTAATCCAACAGATTTATTCTGGTAACACACTTGCACCATACAAAGTAGCACAGGTCACCGGGCAGAGATACCAGCCCCTTACAAAAGAGCATGGACAATAAATATCTACCACATGTCTAGAGCGGCGAGAGCGGGACCCACCAGCGCCCGAGGGCCGCGGGGAGAGCAAACTCTGATAAATACAATATGAAATTTACAGTCTGTTGAGCAGAACTCATTCAAAGTGCTTAGGACAGAGGGAAATACCAAGTCATACATGGCATGGAGCACAACCAATACATTCAGAATCACAACAATGGCAGGAGGCAGCGGCAGCGTCTCTCTGGAGCGTCCTACACACCCCCTCAGTCCAGGAGGGCCCCGTGTGCTTTGGATCAGAAAGGGACACGAGCCCCGCGCGCCTGGGACACCGATTCACCAGATTTTGGGCCCAGAACCAAACAAAGAGATCGAAAGAGAAGAAAACTAAAGAGACACAGAAGGCTGCTCGGCTGCGAGGAGAAGAGGAGAAGGAGCAGGAGTCCATGCAGGCTGCAGAGGTGCAGGAGGGAAGAAGGAGCGGAGCGCTAGCGGCAGGCGCTGCAGCGGCTCCCGCAGGCAGCAGCAAAGCGTCTTTTGGCCCATCCAGCTCCATGCGCAGCTGTCGCCCGGTCCCGGTGTGTCTGCAGGTCTTCCCATCCCAGGAGGGTCGTCCGCCTGGCATCCCCGAGAAAGGGCAGTGCCTAGACAGCATCCAGCAGGCCCAGAAATGTCCCAGCTTAAAGTGCAGGCGCAGGCCGTCTCAGCGCTTCCTAGACTTTACATTGGGGGGATTTAAAAGGCTCCTGCGTGTCTCCGAGGGGGGGACCCATGCTGGCTGGAGGGCGGGCGAGCCTCTAATCTTAGATCAATCCCAGTGCCCATCCCTTATCCGGCCCTGGAGAGGCAATGAAAAGTGAGAGAATTTGTACAGAGGTGCCGTGTGTAACCACCTGGATCTTCTAATTTGGAAGGAGTTGGAAAGGCCTTTTTGTTGATGAAAAGTTGGAAACAGTGGCACATATCTGCAAATATTGAAAGAATAAAGAGTTTGGCAAGTTATACTCAGAACACGGACACGAGTCTGTCAGTGATGGGTGCCAGCAGACAGCACGGACAGGCCACGGAGTGGGCGCCGGCGGCAGCAGCAGTCGGGGCTGGGGCTGGGGCTCAGGAGAGGGCGGGTGCCTCGAGGAGCAGGTGGGCGCAGAGTTTGTCTCCACCTGGAGCTCTGGGGCACGCAGACCCCTCGAGGGGGAATGCGATCCACGGGGGAGTGGGAGGGGAGCAGGAGAGAGGAGAAGGAGAGCAGAAGAAGAAGAGAGGAGGAGGAGAAGAGTAGAAGACGAGAGGAGGAGGAAGAGGGAGGAGGAACAGGAAGGGAAGGAGGATAACAGAGAGGAGGGGGAGGAAAGGAGAAGGAGGAGAGGAGAAGAGGGGTCAGGCATAGCTCGGGACTGGGGCTGTAGTGGCTCCCAGAGCTGGGCCGAGCACTACACCTCAGAAAGGCCTGTGCCCACCTGGGGACTGCCCTTCCCGCCCTTCCTGGTCCTGTCCCACTGAGGGAGGTGTCGGGAGCTGCTGCTGCTGCCACGACCAGATGGGTGAAGACGTCAACGTGAGCCATGGATGTGCACCAGCACACGAGCAAGCAGGTGAGGTGAGCCCCGCGCCGCGGCGAGTGAGCCCGCGGTGGAGAGCAAGCGTGAGCCCGGATGGGTGAGCAGTGAGAGCCCTGCACGCACGATGACGCCCACAGCGAACAAGCGAAGCCCCGCAGCGAGCCGCCCTCCTCCTCCCCGAGCCCCGGCGAGCGAGCACGGCGCTCCAGAGCGCTGAGGGCGAGCCGGCGGCGAGTCCAGAGGCGTGGGCACACGGCGAACAGCGGGGCCGGCACAGCGCCCGCGCCGGGCACGGCAGCGAGCACCAAGAACGGCGGGCGGAGCGCTGCGGGCAGGGCAGCGCGGCTCGGCAGCTACGGGGCATTCCGGAGGCGTGAGCACACGGAGGGAAGGCAGTGGGGAACAGCCATGCGCTGGGAAAGGGGCGGTGTGTGCTGGCCGGAGGGGTGGGCAGCACAGCCCACCCGCACACAGCGCACGGATGGGCTGAGCGGGGCCTGGGCCGTGCAGAGAGCTGGGGGTGCGTGAGATGCGAGCGGGGAACGCACAGAGTACTCGGGGGGTCAGCACAACAGCCTCCAGGACGTCAGCAGCAAAGAGAGATGGGCACATTCCCAGCACAAGGAGTGAGTGAGGAATCTGGGATGCCAATGGTGCAGTGAGAGGAATGGGGCACAGGACACTGAATCGGTGCGGTCTCGGCACAGAGCAATAGCTGGTCACAAGGGTGACACGGTGCAACACGTACGAGGCCTTGTGGTGGCCGGTTCCACAAACAGCAGACACAGAGTGCTGAGCAATGGTGGCTGGAAAGCACATTGAGATGGGGAGAGGAGCAAGGCCGGAGCCTGCACACGTACACAAGGAACAGAGGCTACACCTACACTAGACATGGGACTGGGACACGTGTGTGCTCACAGCGAGGGGACACTCATGGCTGTGCTCAGAGCAAGGGTGAGTGTGAGGGCAGAGCTGTGCACACTGCGTGGACAGCGTGTGCATGGTGTGAGAGCGTGCAGAGAGGCTGCAAGGCAACCAGCACAGCCGAGGGCTGTGAATGTACCCTGCTCCACCTGGGGCCCACAGCTTCACTGCCTCCCCTCTGTCTTCCCTCCCTCCACACCCACAGCAGCTCCCACGTGCGCTGCTCAAGTCTCGCAGGATTCAGGAGTGGGAGCGAGCGGGGCCCCGTGCCAGGGACTGAGCTCTGCACAGCACCACTGAGCACAGCATCACCGGCACCAAACAGGAGGCCCAGTGACCAGGGGCTCCGTGCACAGTCACTGGTGCTGTGCACGCACAGCTGCACCCCCTGTACCGAGCAGGAGCTCACACACACTATACACGCACACGAGTGCAGCCTTGCACACTCCTGTGTCGTGCCCCAGCCGTGCAGGCACGCTCTGCCTGCAGCACCGCGCCCCCGCACATGCACAGGGTCCCTCCCACGCACACGCACGCTCCTGCCTGCCCTGGGGGGAGCCCTGGGGTCAGGCTGCGTGACCCACTCCCTCCCCTTTCTGCTGAAGCCCACCCCAGAGGTCCTGGCCCCGGTGCCCCTTACCGTGAAGATGTTGGAGCGCCGCTTGGACTGCTTGCGGATGGGGGTGGGGGTGTTAGAGGCAGCGATGGTCTCAATCCGCAGCTCCCGCTGGCTGATGCTGGGGGTGGAGGGCACAGAGGAGGAGTAGTCACTGAAGGCTCCCCCACCGTTGGTGGCCTGGAGGAGGAGACGGACGGTCAGAGAGATCAGACAGGCTGCCTGGGGGCACGACTGCAGGAACACCACCTGCCCCATACAGCCCCATGCCAGGGCAGGGAGTGCTGCACAGGACTGGGACAGGGGGACATCTAAAAAAATCACAGAATCCTTTTGGTTGGAAGGGACCTTAAAGACCACTTAGTTCCAACCCCCTGGCATGAGTAGGAACAACTTCCACTATGCCAGATTGCTCCAAGCCCCATTCAACCTGGCCTTGAAGGCTTCCAGGGACGGGGAGCTCACAACCTGTCTGGGCAACCCAGAGAGACATCCAGTGCCAGCACTGCTCCTGATCAACAGAGCAGCTTGGGAAGCCTTTCCCAAGAAAGGCTTGAGCAGAGGCTCTAGCTTCTTCACCAGTAAAATGCTCAAGTTCTGAAATCAAAGAGAAAGGCAGCAAATGGCCAGAGAAACCCAGCGGGAGCCCTTCCAAACATAGGTGTGGAACAAGGCCTGAGGCAGCAGGGTCCCAGGTGGCCATGCCCAGCTAGGGCACCTCCACCCGCTCCCAGGACACAGCACCAGGGTCACTCTCCTCGGGCAGTCATTCCCCTCCTCTCCACTGAGCCCATCAGACAGGAGGCTGCGAGGCAGCCCAAAGCCTGCCCAGCTCCAAGTCCCACTGATCCATTCCCTGTCTCACAAGGACAGCCATGATGCCAATGGGTGCCCAGGACTCCAGCCTTCACCTTTCCCGTGTCCTGAAGCACAGAGAGCCACTCCCTAAGCTCAGGCTCTGTGTGAAACCCATCTCTGCTGCTGGTTTGGAGGTCTCTCTGAGCAGAGTCTGAGGCTGGCACACACCTCCCCTGCCTGCAGACCACCGTGGCCATGGCTGTGGTGGCCTGTGCCTGGGAACACAAGGGGCTTCACTGGCACCTCACGGGGCTCCATGGCAACAGGAACATCCAACCATGCAGCCATGCACCCACGTCACCAACACATCTCTTCCAGACAAGGCTGCTCAGTCCCACCCTGCCCATGCCAGCAGTGTGGGCAGCCCCTGGACAGGGGGTAGGGACATCCCAGAAACAACACTGGCACGGGAGCATTTCGAGTCTGCAGCCCAGGACATCTCGCTGAGGGCACCTGGCAGCTCGAGCTCCCTGGCAGTTCTGCACAGAATTTCAGAAACACTTGGAGGAGCTACTCCTAGAAGGGCAGGTGAGCTCCAGCACCCCAGAAGGAGCAGTCCACCTCCTCCCAGCTCCACACTCACAGAATCGTGGCACCAATGGCCCAGTGACTTCCCCCCTCCTGCCCACACTCTGAGCAGGAACGGAGCCCATGCAGGGGGATGATGTGCAGAAGGGGCTCTGTGAGGGACCCCCACCCCAGGGGGATCAGAGCCTCATCCTGAGACAAGCAGTTCAGGGAAGTGTGAAAGGGGCTGCACAGGCAGAGCAGTGACGACGACCCACGGCCCAGTCTCTGAGAGGTGCAACCTTCACCCAAGCCACGGATCCCCTCATCTTTGACAAGAGACATGGGAGAAGACACACAATAAGAACTTAAGAGAAAAAAAAAACACTCAAGCAGCAATTTCAGCTTCCACCTCAAGAAGGCAGAGCAAGGAAAAGAATTCCATCCTGTGAGCAGGTGGGTGGCTCGGACCACCCCAGCCTGTCTGGAAACAGGAATATTTCTGGAGTCCTGAAACACAGAACAAGAGGGAATCTGGTCTGGTTGTGCTTTTCCACAAGTACAAGAGGCTGGGAATTCTGTCCAGAGAAGGGAATGTCACCTGGGAGCTCCTCTGCAGAGTGAGGAACCCTGTGCTGGACAAGAAGGTTCTGCTACTGCATCCCAGGGAAGGGGGGACCACCAGGGACACATCACCTGCCACTGACTTCTGAACCTTCAACAGAGAGAGCTCCTCTCACTGCTGGGTCCAACATCCACACGGGAGTTCCTGAGGTGCTGTGATGAGGGAAGAGCTGCAGAGAGCCAGGGCCACCGAGTGCACACACATGCAGTCCGTGTTTAACTGGTTATCATATGGGAACCAGGTCAAAGAAAGTGAAATATTCCAAGTATCAGGAAGAGGAGGAGGATGCAGCAGCACAGACAACCTGCCACATGGAACAGTGAGCTGGGCATGGCTGCCCCTCCAAGACCAGCTCCTGGCCGTGCTTGGCATGTCTCAGTGACCTTGGCAGAACATTCATGATGCTGTGACCATGAGGAGGCTGCAGAGTCTGAGCTCCTGCCAGAGCAGCTGGAACAAACCCTGTGGATGCAGGTGATGGACACCAAAGCATTAACGAAGAAATTTTGCTACACCCTGGTTTATATTTTACTTACTCCCTGCAGTCCTGTGTCTTTCCTTAGCCTGTAAGTCTGGCTGTTGGAGCCAAGGTTACTGTCCTTGAGTGATGAAGGACAATGGCCTTTGAGCCTCCCATGTCCCACAGACCAAACCTCAGGAAGGGCTCTGGGGCCTGAGGACAGCTCAACCAGGCTATGAAGGCAAGCTGACACAAGTTTGGGGGCAGAGCAGAAAATCCTTCAAAACAGAGAGTGGCTCAGGCAATCCTGAGCCACCACTGCTCCACTGGAGCAGGGAGATCCAGAACTTCCATGGGATCCAGGGACACAGGACAAATGGTAAAATATCTGGGGGACAAATCCTTCCCATCAGTGTGTAACTGGTGGAAGAGCATCCGCAGTGGCATGGGGTGCCTGGGAAGGGTAGAACTTCAGCAGCTGGAGTTCAGCTCGTGGCTAGCAAGGCCTGAGGCAGAAGGAGCAGTTTGGGAAGGGCTCTGAGTGCAAGGACACAGACAAACAGCAAACACCAGCCTGGTGGTGCAGGAAGAAGGGAGAAGCCAGAGGAGCACATGGATGATGGAAAGTGGGCACCATGAGGCCAGCAGGCAGAGGGACACGGGCTTCCATGAGGAAATGCCAACACCTGCAGCTCCTGAACTCTGACAGAACGTGCTGCAGCAGGCCAGTGAGCACTGCTATGAGCTCAGTGAGCTGCCCTTGGGGCATCATCTCACTTGCAAACTTTGATTTTTCACCGCTTTCATCTGATCTCTCACTGAAGTCTGGATGAAGGCCCTCCCAGTGCCCCCAAAGAGCCTGTGCAGGAAGGCAGACTGAGGCCATTGGAGAGGAGCCATGACAATGGCAGCCCAGAGCAGGGCAGGGATGGCAGCAGCTCCCAAACACCAGTTCCCTCCACCAGCCTGTCAGGTACCTGCATGGGTTACCTGTGTTACCTCCTGCCAGCTGCTGGGAACCAGTTTCCTGGCAGAAGGACAAACTGCCCTCCCACAGCAAACACAGCAGTGACTCACCTACAGCCTGGGGAACTCCCAAAGGCAGCCCAGAGGCCCTGAAGAACGACTGAGAACGGGGCAGCAAAAGTGAGGAAATCAGGTAGAACAACTCTGCAGATGTTGCAAGCACCCACTGGCCCAAGAAACAACTCCCATCCCCTCCTTGCAGGCAAGGGCCAGGAGCTGCCAGGGGGGAGCAAGGTGGGAGTCAGGGCCAGGTGAGGAGTGGGATTCCCAAACCCACCAGCCTGTTCACTCAGCTATAGGTGTGGGCAAGATACAGAGAGGAGAGCCCAAGGCAGCAGGGAAGAGCTTTCCCTGGGGCTGCTGGGTTTTGGGGAATACTGCAGACCCACACCCCTTAAGCTGCTGGGAAGGCCAAAGGGACAGATCTGTGTCCCCAGGGGAGTGCTGGACTCCAGGGCTGGCCCTGGCTCCTGCTGTACCAGATTGATGCTGAACACAGCACCCAGGGTCAGAGACCCACCGAGCACATCCAGTGACTCCTGAGAGCTGGTGGAAAACCCTGACCAGGGTTGACCTGCTCCTACAGCTCCCTTTCCTTCCCCATGGATGGAGCAATGTCCTCCAGGCTCCAGGCACCGCTGCAGAACAAGAGAAAAAAAAAACAAACTCCCACAGGGAGAAAAGAAACCAGAGCCTTTGGCTGGCTCCCAAACAATCATGGACTGTGCAAGGAGACCAGGACACATCCACAGCACCACTGTCCCAGGAGAAGGGTATCCTCCAGACAATGGGTAACAGAATCACCAGGGTCCTCTGGAGTCCCTCCTCTCCCAGTAACCACACTGGACTGGTCCAGCTGACAGACCAGACAAGCAGTGACCATTTCCAAAAAAGTTAGTTCGGTTCCGGCAGCAGTGTCAAGCTACTTCCAGAAGAGCTGTGCTCAGAACAAGAGAAGGGGCAGGGCTGGGTCCCAGCTCCTACCTACCATAAGAGGCCCTTTGGGGGGCCCCCCTGTTCCCATTCCAAGAAAAGTGCATTCTCAGCTGGCAGCTCCGGAGGAGCTGTCCCTGCAGTATGGGCCACAGCAGTACTGCCAATCTCAGTTCCAGGGGCACCTCCTGACCCCCAAATGCCAATCCTGCTGTTCCAGAAACTCCTCCTGCCCCCCCAGGCAGTCCTGGAAGGGAAGGGGATCCTTCTGTCCCAAGTGTGTGTCTCACCTGTGCACACTGATACCTTTGGCACAAGGCAAATGAAAGCTCTTTATTGTTTTTGTTTGGCTTCTCTCCACCTCATTTCCATGTTAAGTCCTGTGCTTCTAAACTCCTCCTTGAGAGCCTTTTTCCTGTTTTCTCTGTGCCAGTTACTGCTCTTTGACTTGCAAAAGCAAATGAGAAACCCTGGTGAGAGCCCCAGGCCCTCAGGTATGCCAGAGTTCAGCTCTGCCCACAAACACCTTGGCTCTGTCCCATTGGTCCTTCCTGCCAGGGCGAGCCTGTCCAGCCCCTCTCAGAGCTGCCCCCACCACGTATGGCTGGGCCAGGGGCAGGGACATCAGGGCACTGCCCCCAACACCCACCTGGGCACTGTGCCCTCCCACGTGGGCAGCCTGAGCACACACCTGAGCGTGTGGGCTGCTCTGCCCAGCTCCCTGTCAGAACCATCAGTGAATTTTAAGGGTGAATTTGTTTCCCAAAGCCACTTGGATTTTCCCTGAGGAAGGGGGGGAGCAGCTCCAGAACCTCATTCTGAGCCCATGCAAGAGCAGGTGAACCCTTTACAGCATTTTAGGATCACTCCCCATGGCTCCACTGTTTCTAGAAGTGTCTTTAGTTACGGGGGAGAGACATGCAAAGACCAGGGCAAAGATCTGTCACTGTCACCGAGAGGGTTTGTACTGGGACCACACAACAGCCCAGGAACACAAATCGACTTGATCACCCTTGTGGGGCCCAGGTGTGCTGAGGGCAGGAGGGGCACGGCACTGGACAGGCACAGAGCAGGTCTGGGGAGGGGGCACAGCCACCAAGCCGCAATCCCTGCGAGCTGCACGCTGCGTTACTTCCCTTCACAGCTCTGCTTCCCACCACAGCTCCCTACGTCCCTCCAGCCAAGCCAGGAGCACAGCAAGGTACAGAGAGCAAAGGTCTGTCCCCGAGCAGGCAGCCAGAATTCACCTCTACACAGACGTCGTCTGCAAGCCGTGCTGAGAGGTGCTCTGTGGGAAGGAAAGGAGAGGAAAGCAGGGACGGCTCTCAGCAAACGCCTCACAAAGCTCATGACATGCAGTTAGAAAATTCTTCCAAAATTTGCTTCCCCGCAGCCAGTCCTAAATCCACCCCTTTTTTTGAGTGCTGCCTCTCCTTAAGGAGCTCTTTCATGTCACACCTGTGTACTTTAGGCTAGGTTTGGTCTATCTCTGCACACATTCCTCAGCTAAATCAGTCAAGTGCTCACTTTCCTCCTGTGTCGGGGTCTCTTCCCTCCCACATGTTTTTGCTGCTCCTTCAGTTCCATGCAGAGTCACACAAGTGACTGGATGCAGACTGGGGAACCCAGGGGGTCTGGCAGCCCCATCCCTCACACAGGGAACACTTTTCAGCTTCAGAGTAAACACTGCCTGCCTGGCACAGCCCGTGCCAATGACACGTATTCACTGGGACTCCTCTCATACTAAACAAGTGTCCAGCTCCCCTGAGAAATGCTGACCTTGGCCATCAGCCTCTTGCTTCCCTTCCAGCACAGTTCTCCTTCCCAGCCAGGCTCACACTGCACACAATTTGCTAATAAAACCCTCAAATTACCAGGGACACTCAAATCTGTATTTCCGTGGGACTTTGCTCTCCACCTTGGATGTCTCCCATTGATCTTGTCCCCAGCTTTCTGGACACAAGCCCACTCTGACAGAACCTGGCTTCACAGCCCTCCCCAGCTGCCCATCCACCTGCACACAGACTTTACCTGAACCTGCTGGTGTCCAGGTGACCTGGAGAACCAGGAAGCTGGCAGAGGTCTCTGCAAAAACCTGCACTCACCTACTTGCAATCCAGCTTCAGAAGAGTCTAAAGTAGGTAAGGGGTTTGTGGTGGCTATAGACATGGCTCATGTCAGGTCAGGTCTGTGCAAGAGACAAGCTCCTGTGGTGAGGCCCAGGAGTCCTCCCAGGGCTAGGAAGTTCTGACACACCCAGAGTTTCAAAGGCAATCCCCTGAAGGAAAACCCTCAGCTACAAGTGCTGACCCTCAGGCACAGGCAGATTTCCTGCAGTCCCTGTCACAGATCCTGTGATTCCGTGTGCCAGTTGCTCCAGAGATGGAATCTGCTGCCGTGAGTGCCCTGGGGAGCGATGGAGCCCAGGATCTCTCCTTTCTTCCTCACCAGTCGCCCAGCCAGCATTTCTGTGGGCACTGGGAATGCAGCAAAGCTCGAATGCAGTGAAGTGGCTGCCCGACAGATCTCCTTCCCCAGCCCCTCACCATGGAGCCTGTCCTGCCTCAGCTCTGCTCCAGGGCCACGGAACAAACACCTACAGCACCATCATCCTCCCTGCACCAAGACCTGGGCAACCCTTCCTCTGGCAGAGGAGAGGGAACCTCCTTCCCTGCTCTGCTCCTTCAGCTCACCACTGAACCCACCTCCCCTCAGAAGCCCCCAGACTCATGTGCACAGAGACCATCAGCTTCCCGAGCCTGGGGGAAGCAGGACCTGAGCAGCTGTGCCTGCACAGCTGGGGCAGCCAGAGCTCCCCCTCTCCCACAGCCCTGAGCTGCCCAGGAGCCCCCACACACCACAAGGGCTCTGCTGTGACTGTGCCACCACAGTCTGGGGACCACGGGCCACACCCAAAGGCTGAGACATGAAACCTGACCTCAGGGCAAGCATCAAATCATCACACAACCATAAAATAAATCATGGAGTGCCTTGGGCTGGAAGGAACCGTCAAGTACATCTCAATCCACCCCCTGCCATGGGCAGGGACACCTCCCACTATCCCTGGCTGCTCCCAGCCCAACCTGGCCCAGGACACTTCCAGGGCTGGGGCAGCCACAGCTGCTCTGGGCCATGGAAGAAGCCCCAGGGTTACCCCAGTCTGCTCTGCCCAAGAGCCAGCCCAGAGCAGCAGAACGGGGCAAAGGCTGAACTCTTGGGTGCTGAGCTGTGCAGAGCACAAGAGGCCCTTGGCTTTCCCCGCTGCCATTCCCCACCTGGTTGATGTGGACAGAAGGAATGGAGGCTGCGGACACGGATGAGTGGCTGGGTGAGTTGGGCAGGGACTTGCAGGGGCCGATGGACAGCTGGTGCTTCTTCCGGAGAGCCACCACCTTCTGAGCCACTGGAAAAGGGAGAAAGGGACAGGGTCAGAGCTCAGCAAGCAGCTTCCTGCACCCGCAGATTCCCAGAGGGCTTCAGGGAGAGCCAGGCCCTTCCCCTGACTGATGTGCTGCCTGCACTGCTCAGGCCAGCTGCCCTCCTGGGCATCACACAGAACAGCAACTTCCCACCCACACCACGGAGACACTACGAGCCCAGGCCTGCTGCAGGAGAACCCCTGGGCAGTCCATCACTTCTCAGTCACCCCTCAAAGTATCTCCAGGGGCCAGGGACTGCACTGAAGTGCCAGGCAAAGCCACCTCCATCAGTCTGGGCTGTGTGGGTCTGTAACGTGACACCCTGAGGGGTTCCCTGTAGGATCCCTGTGGGTCACAAGAGACCTCTGCATGCTCTTCCTCTGTCCAGACTTGGAGTGCTGAGTTTGCTTTCACACTGAGTGATGCTCAGGTGCTGGTGCCCACAGTGGCACTGGAGCTGCTCAGGCTCTGTGGGCAGGGCAAACCTCACTGGATGTACAGCAGAGCTGTGTGTGGCAACCAGAGAAACCAGAACAAAGACTGGTGTAAGGGATGGCAGAAACCATCCCAGAAAAGTCTGACTGATGTTCAGGAAGAAGGAGAGCCTGGGCCCAGAAAAGTAAAGGTCACCTCAAAGGGCCTCATTTCGGGACTGGGGAGATGTTATCCCTCCAGTGTGGTCTCACTGGTGAATGGTGAATTCCACATTAGCAGCAGTGGTTTGGGATAACTGATGGGCAGAGCCTCTGCCAGGCTCCCTGCTCACACCAGAAGTGACTGAGGGTGTTTTCTGGGTATTCCTGGGGGCCAGAGCTCACAATGTGCCCAGCCAGCATTGGGGTGGGAGATGTCCCCTGGGCAGGGGATCCAGAGCCTCCCTGGGAGCTCCTGCTGGAGCCTGGGCCCGCAGCCCCGTGTTTGAGAGGCATGATGGAGAGCAGCAATGCCAACAGCACCTCAGCCACAGCTCCTGGGCTGTGGAGAGCTGGCTGTCCTCTCCTGCCCTCTCCAGGGCTCAGGGCAGAGGAAAGGCAGTGCCATGCACCTGGGATCTGCAGCAGAGGTGAAGCTCAAGAAGCCACCCACAGCACGGGGCAGCAGAGCTGCTGTGCCTCCTGTGCCCTGCAGCACTGGGGCTGGGTCAGTCACCTCCTCCTTCTCCTCCTCAGGAACATGGCCAAGGGGACCATGGCTGGGGGATCCCTGATTCTTGGTACAGAAACACCCTTACAATGAAGCCCAAGAACTGAGGCCCCCCACACCGATGGCTCCTTGCAAACTGCCCTGGCATCTGCTGAAATCTGAACCCTGGATTTCTGCAAACAGGAATTGTGAGGGCAATCCTGAGAATGAACTTCTTTAACCAGACCTCTTTGGAGCCAGGAGGGCAGAAGGCACATTCCATACCAGCCCCCACCTCAGTGGGGCTCTGCCACGAGGGGCCACACCACCGACCCCTCAGGGCAGGCCCACCTCAGGGAGTCCTGAGGCTGACTGGACACAGCCCAGCCTAGGGCACTGCCCTGCTTGTGCCACGGCCACCTCCTGGCAATGTCTGGCAGCACCAAGATGCCATCCCCTGACCGCAGAAGTCACTGGGACATCTGTGTCCCGGGGCAGGACAGAGGAGTGAAATTCCCACAAAGGGAGCAGCACCTCCGGGGGGAATTCTGCCAGGACATGAGAAACCAGCGAGGAGGAAGCGCCCCCCTTGCTCCTGCCACGTGCCCTTCCCACGGTGACCTTCGGCAGCCTGACTGCCCAGACACAGCCTCGGCCACAGAGACCCCAACACCATCAGGTGCCCACTCAGCCACAGCAGGGCTCAACCACTCACAGCTCCAGGCTGCAGAGCACACACCAACACCCCGAGGAACAGGGTCTCTGCTGCTCCTGCCTGCACTGTGGTGGCACAACAGCCAGGGCCACACCGTTCTTGGAGAGTCCCTGTGCAGTTGGAAAAGATGGTGACACCAGTTTTTTTGTCTTGGAGCATCCCCTCATGCTCTGCAGCACCATGTGCCTGTGAACACCAAGGGGCAGAGTGGTCACTCCCTCAAGCTCTTGTTCCAGCACGTTGACCTGCTCTCCAAAAAGGCCACCAGCCACTGGTTGTGACCCAGAACAGTGGCAGGGAAGGGCTCTCTATCAACAGGTGCAGCACACACTCCACAGAGCATGGGCAAGCAGGCAGCCTGGGCACTGAAAGCAGCTCCTGCTGCTCCTGCTGTGGGAAGCAGACATCCTTCCCAGTCTGCTGGGGCGGTGACTTGTGTGGGAGAAATCATATAAACACAAGGACTGATGGAAACTGCAATGCCATGTGAGGCAAGGCCTCCACAGCCTGTGACTGCCAGGACTCCAGCAGATCCCAAACCAGCTGCACCGGGATCCAGCAGGTCCCAAACTATTGGAACCGGGATCCAGCAGGTCCCAAACCAGCTGCACCGGGATCCAGCAGGTCCCAAACTATTGGAGTTCGGTCCATAGATGCACCGCAACACCAAACCAGCTGCACCGGGATCCAGCAGATCCCAAACCAGCTGCATCATGACCCACCTGTGCTCACTAGGAAGAATCACTTACCCACTCCAGAAACACCTCATCCCATCAGCTTCAGGCCATTCCCCCTTGTCCTGTCTTTAGAGGGAACACACAATCCCCTCCAGGGTAAAGTCCCAGATTATTTAAGCAGACTGCAAATGCCCAGGATTTGGTGCAGGCTCCCTGTGCCCCTCAGCATCACCCCTCTCCAAGCCTAAGCAGGAATGCTCTCTCACACCATTCCCATGAGGAACAGCTGTCCCATCCAGCTGCTCAGGGGCTTTCTACTCGGAGGGCAGCAGAGCTCCTCAGTGAGGCCCCACAGGTGCCCCGTGCTGCCCGGCCCCCGGGTGGCTGCAGTTACCGTCCTGGAAGACCCTCTCCACGTTCAGGCCGTAGGTGGCACAGGTCTCGTAGTACGTGCAGCGCTTCAGGTCGTTGGAGAGCTTCCGCGCCCGCGAGTCGTCGATGACGCGCGGGTTGGTGGCGCTGATGGCATCTGCAAACCGAAGGGACAGCAGGCTGGAGGGCAAGCACCCTGTCCCACCTGCCCACCACACTCCTGGCCTCCCTCCCTCTCTTCACACGGAGGAGCCGCCTCCATGGCACTGCCCCATAAATGCCTGTGACCACAAAGCCACGGTTTGTAGAAAAAGGGATGAATCTCTGTAAATGAACCCAACTCGATTTCCCAAACCACCCAGCCACCGACATTTCAGCAGAGGCAGAACACCTCTGAGAGGTGTGGGGACCAAGGCCAGGCAGCCCCAGCTGCCAAATAAAATAGATTTGTCAGTCTCCACCATTTTAGGGCTCATGGCCAAGCCCTACATGTTGAAGAATCCAAGGGAGAAATGCTCCTGGTTTAACGAGAAAGCTCTGCTGGGATGTGTCTACAGCCAAGGAATTCCTGGACAGCTCTAAAATACAGGCTCAATTTGTATCCCAGATAGGCACCAAGTGCTTCCCTGTTTTGGAAAAAATTCCTTCCAAAGAGGAATCCAACTGCTTGAAGACAAGCCAGGGACAAGTGGGGGCTGTAAATAAACCTTCTCAGGTGGGGTAGAGAACTGGGACCTGCACTGTGAGGAAGTTCTCCTCCAGCTCTCCAGATGGGTGTGTGCTGGTACCAAGGCTAGGACATCACCTGGTTCTGTGTCTGGGACAACAATGGCCACTGACCCCGTCACCTGTCCCACTCCTGCACCTCCCCAGTGTACACTGCAGCCCACTCCTGAGCCAAGTTCACTCAGTTCTAAAATTCACTCCACCATCTCTAAATATCTGAAATTTAACAGCTTTGTTCCACTTTTAATACAGGGGTCTGGAGCAGACCCTCTGTGACTCTCTCCCACTGCTCCTGCCTGTCTTCCTGGCCTCAGAGCTTCTTCCTGGCCAGGAACACGTCACACAGTGCTCAGGAACAACCCTGCGAGGACAGTTTTTCCCCCACATCCACGTCCTGCTCCTGCTCTCCACTGTCACACAGCAAACTCTTCACCCCAGGCTCCCTCCTGCCTGTGCAGGCAGAGCTAAGGGAGGCAGCACCAGGGCACCACGCCATTTCCAAGAGGAAAGTGGCTCCATGGAACGAGGCAGCTGCCTGTGGGAAGCTGAGATGGGGTGAGCAGGAACTTTCTCCTCAGGGCCCTGGGCTGGGGCCTCAGCCCCATGTAAGGCTCAGGATGCCCCGGTGTGCCCACAGGGCTGGCACGCCGTGCCCTGGGGCCAGTGGGACACCGAGGCTGGGGCGTGGGGGAGGCCCAGGAGCGCTCTGCTCTCACCCTGTGTGCCCACCAGCACCATGGGCACCTCCGCGGTGTTCCGGTAGCTGCAGAGCCGCAGGTAGTAGTTGTAGACGGTCTGGAAGCTGATCTCATCCTCCAGGCTGAAGACAAACACCACTGCATCGACCCAGGCAGCAAACTGAGGAGACAGGGCAGGATTGCAGCAAGGGCGAGCAGCTGGAGCCCCGGGCGGGCACTGCCAGCAGGGGCAGCCACAGCGGGCCCAGCCAGCACCACCTGCCCAGCCCCTCCAACTGCACGGGTGGGAAGGCACCACAGGGGACAACTCTCCTACCTGCAGTTCAGGGGGGCCCCCTTCGTCTCGAATCAGCAGCAGGTAGCTCTGGCCATCCACCACAATCTCCTTCTTAAACCGGCCACCTTGGGGGGCAAAGCTGAGGGTCAGTAAGGGGGTACAAGCAGGAGACCCCCAGACGAGGCCCGGGGGAGCTGCAGAGCCCCATGGCAGCGGTGGAGGAGGCGCAGGGACCGGGATCACCTTCAGCACCACGAGGAGGAGTGAGGACTCAGCCCATGCCCAGGCACCCCGGGACCCAGACCTACCCTCTGGAGACTCCTCCTGCACGTAGGTGCCAGTCAGGTAGCGGTGCACCAGGGCTGACTTGCCGCTGGACAGGTTCCCCACGATGCCCTGGAGCACACAGACACACGTGTCACCCGCGTGCCCAGCACGTGTCCCTGCACATGGGGCCAGCCCCCGAGGTGACACCGCCAGGGCTGGGCACAGGCTGGCGAGAGGCAGGCACAGGCACAGTGTGACCCAGCCCGGCGTTTGCTCAGAGGCCAGGGACTGACTGGGCTCAGTCAGGCAGAGAGCTGCTGAGACTGGGGCACAGCCACCTGGACAGAGGGCAGTGAGCACTCTCGTCCTCACCTGAACAGGCACAGCCCGGCCAGAGCCACTTCAGCTCTTCCCACAGCCTTTCTGCTCCTCAGGGAACACTGGCTGTCCCGAGGCAGCTCAGAAGGAGGAAAACCTCTTCTCCAACCCTCCCATCCCGTTTTGAGGTGTTGAGCTCTGGACAGCAGCTGCCAGTAGAAGGGGAGCAGAGGCCAGCTCCACGCTGGGTACAGGCCCAGTGTGTGCCCATGCCTGAGGCACCAGCACCACGGCAGCACCACGTGCCCCTGCCAGCAGAGCCAACATGGACACCCGGCCCCAGCGTTCCACCAAAGCCAAGGACAAAGCCACTGAGCACAGGGTGGGAGCACATCTGACTGCAGCAGCCTCAGACTGGCTACGAAATGCAGGTGGGTGTCCTGGGATGGGTCAGTGCTCTGCTCACCGTCAGTGCCCTCCTGACCATTTAATGCCACTAACTGTGGGACCGGGTCTGTACTGTAGGGTCTGGAGCACAAGTCTGATGAGAGAGGAGGGGCTCACCCTGGAGAAAAGGAGGATCAGGGGGCACCTTCTCATTCCACAACTCCTTGACAGGTGGGTGCAGCCAGGTGGGTATTGGGCTCTGCTCCCAAGTAACTAATGACAGGACGAGAGGTAACATCCTCAGATGGCAGCAGGAGAGGTTTAGGTTGGATATGAGGTATCTCTTTTCCAAAAAAAGGGAAGGGATCACCTTCAGCTGAAGTTGAACCTAGTCACTATCCCTGAAAGTGTGTGGATGTGGCACCTGAGGATATAGTTTAGTGGTGAACACGGTGCTGGTTGATGGTTGGACTTGATGATCTTAGCGGGCTTTTCCAGCCTTAATGGTTCTGTGATTCTGTACAGCTGCACCCACATGGCCACGGAAAACGTGGGGTGAGGAGTGACTATGAACACTAAAGCTGCCTCTGCCACCATGGAGGTTTAGAGCCAAACTTTTCCAGGGCCTTACCACTCTCACAGGGAAGACTTCTTTTCCAGTATTCCATCTAACCCTGCCCTCTGTCCATAGGAATCCATTCCCCTTTCATCCTGCCACTCCAGGCCCTTGTCCCAAGTCCCTCTCCAGCTTTCCTAGAGCCCCTTCAGGCACTGGAAGGGGCACTGATGTCTCCAGAACCTTCTCTTCTCCAGTCTGAACACCTCCAGCTGTCCCTGACTCCAGAGGGGTTTCAGCCCTCACAGCATCTCCATGCCCTCCTCCAGGCTCACTCCAGGTCCATCTCTATGTCTCAGGGGCCCCCAAATGGGCACAGCACTCCAGGTGGGAGCACTAAGGAAGGTCTCACAGAAGGAGCTCAGGAGAGCCCAGCTCCAGGCAGGCAGCTCAGGGCTCAGTGCCAGGCTGGCCACAGCTCCCGAGGCTGCCCAGCAGCAAGGGTGCCACACCACGCCAAGGATAAACATTCCAGTGGCATTTGGCCCTAAAACTTGGACAGAGGCTGCAGTTACACTGTGTTTGCACACAGTACAAACCCTGATGTGCATCTCACCGGCACCTTGCTGCTCTGCCATGTCTTGAGCTCCAAACCAGACACAGAACTGACAATCCTGAGGAGCACAGCCTTGAGAGGCAGCAAACTGGGGCCAAACAAGGTGTGCAAGCACTGTGGGAGCCCCTGTTCCACGGTTTTTGGGAGAATGCAGGAATGCTGTCAGCACTGTGCTGTCATTGCCCACTGCCAGGTCCAGGGGACAAGTCCTTCCAGGAGGCACCACCAGTGCCCCTCTGCAAGAACTGTTCAGTCACAGCTTCCTCCTGGCCTGCAGCACTGGGAGAGAGCTTCTGGGCAGAAACTGAGGCAGGGAAAACTGCTGAACGTGTATTAAATGCATCAAATTATTCAAAGACTTTGAAGAAAGCATTCTGAATGCCTGGGAGCACAAGCAGGAAGAGCAGCAAGACCCTCAGCTCCTGCAGGAGAGACAGAGGACACAAAGTTGCTTGAAAATGGGAAGTGAAGCTTGGAAGCATTTCTTGCTGGGGTCAGTGCTGGGCCCCTCACAACAAGAAAGACCTGGAGGAGCTGGAGTGTGTCCAGTCCAGGGAAAGGAATGGAGCTGGGAAGGGGCTGGAGCCTCAGGAAGGGCTGAGGGAGCTGGAAAAGGGCTCAGCCTGGAGCAAAGGGGGATATGGGAGGACCTTGTGGCTCTGCACAGCTCCTGCCAGGAGGGGACAGCCGGAGGGTGGGGCTCTGCTCCCAGGGAACAGGGACAGGAAGAGAGGGAACAGCCTCAGGCTGGGCCAGGGCAGGCTCAGGGTGGAAATTGGGAATATTCCTCCTGGAAAGGGCTCTCCAGGCCTGGCCCAGCTGCCCAGAGCAGGGGTGGAGCCCCCATCCCTGGAGGGATTTAAAAGCCCTGTGGATGTGGCACTTGGGGACACAGTCAAGAGTGGCCTCGGCAGTGCTGGGGAAGCAGCTGGACTCAATGATCTCCAAAGGCTTTTAGAACCGAAATGATTCTGTCACTCCAAACTAGGACTCTGAAAGGCCTCCAGGCTTTTAGGAGAGCTGCTCTGGCCAGGTCAAATCCCGGAGCAACAGAGATGCCCAGAGGTCATGCCAACCCTGGGGAAAGGGCTGTGCAAAGCCTCAGGATGGTTTAGCTGGCAGCACGGCTCTGCAGCTTTGCAGAGTCTCAACATCAGGCAGCAACACCCTGTGAGAATGCTTTTAGAAGTGCATTTCACAGGTAAACTAACAAATGAATATTCAAAGTTTGGTTTGATTCTCACTTAACTGCAAGGTAAGAGAGGCTGTGGCAGGACAGTGCTGGAATGTTTTGCAAGAATTTTGTTCTTTTGTTTCTTGGACTAAAATTGAAAAAAGTTAATCTTGCAGGATCTGAAGGGAGAAAGAACTGAAGGGCACACGCTAGGAGCCTGCAAAGGGAGCTGAGGGCTGGCACAGAGAGCACAGGAAGAGCAGAGGGAGGAACTGATCACTGAAGCCCCTGCAGCACCCTGCCCACCCTGACAGCACCTCCTGGCCACCCCAGAGCCCACTACACCGACCCTGTCCCACTGGGAGGGGCTATGCCAGGGGCAGCCCCTGACCACAGAGACCACATTCCACAGGGAGCTGCTGAAACCTTGCAATGGTGACCCGGGGAAACCTGCCCTGAACCACCTGGGGAGCCTCACCCCCTCCTCTGGCAGAAGGGAGCTGAGTGTCATCCTCCAGCACCCCTGCAGAGCAGGGACACCTCAGCAGAGGCAGGAGGGGCACCCAGCTGAGATCAGCGAGGCTCTGAAGGAGCAGCCACACCTCCCATGCCAGGAGGCTGTTCTGGGGTGACCACCAGGGACCTGGACCTGAACCACCACTTGGGATCTGCACCTGCTTCTGCTGCACTCAGACAGGAATCACAGCTCTGCCAGGGCCAGCAGGGAGGCTGAGCAGCTCAAATGGTGCCTTTTCACCTTCACATCCAAGTGCTCTCCTGGATCAATAACCTCAGGCTGACCCCTCAGAGGATGAGCTGCCAAGAAACCCCAGTCCTTCCCTGGCATGGCAGCAGCCCCAGCTCCCCTCTCCCTTCCAATGCTGAGACCTCTGTATGTTTCCACCTGGCCACAGGAAATGCAGGATTTTCTTGAGGGTTTGGGGAACCAGGGGTATCCCTGGCAGAAGCCACAAGTACTCACCACCTTCAGCTCAGGCACCGAGCGACTCAGGGTCCATTCCTGGCTGTTCACAAACGAATCTGCAGACAGAGGGAAGAAATCATCAGGTTTCACTCAAGATCCCAGCAAGGATCGTGGTACTGTCCCTGCTCCCTCCAGGCAGATATGTGGCTCTTCTGCTACTCCAGAGACACAGAGCTGCAGGAGGACCCAGCCCACAGCTGGAGCCCCAGATGGGCAGCAGCAGCCTGGCAGCACGCAGGCTGGGCACCACGGGCTGCAGCCCTCCCTGCAGCCCTGCAGGAGCACAGACCACCCCAGCATCCCCTGCCCCGAGGCACAGAGGACGAGGGAAGCTCCAGGGACCCTTTGGGGTGCAGCAGGCCCCTGAGCTGAGGGCACGTGTCAGCCCTGCCCTCAGCGGAGCCACGCTCCTGACTGAGCACAAACACAGCTCAGTGCTGCATGGGATGGAACAGCATGCTGCAATAGGCCTACAGAGGCTGTGGCAATCCAGCACGGCTTGAGGAAACACCCCCACCCTGCCTCAGAGCAGCTGGAGGAGGAGCAGGAGCCTGGAGGACAGCGTGAGTACCAGCAGCAGCCAGCAGCCCCTCCTGAGGAGCCACAGTCCCTCACTCGCCTTGGCGAGGTCAGATCTGCCATCCAACACCAGCTCCAGGGCAGCACCACTGGAGCAGCTCCTGCATGTTTACCACATACAAACAAAAAGGATTTTTGGACACCAGACACCTGTGGGAGCTCTGCATCTTCGGGAGGCTGTAACAAACCTGCCAAATCAGTGGCCACAGACTACCACAGGAATGGGAATCCCAGATGAGCTCAGAAGGGAAGCAGCAAATCCACCAGACCCAAAAGCAGGCAGCAACCAAACACGGTGACCTGGGCACTGCCACTGCTCCAGAGTCACCCGAGGCCACAGGAGGGTGGCTCCAGACCTCCCCAGCAGCCCCAACCCCACAACTACAACTCCTAGTGCCTGCTCCAGCAGTCCCGAGACCACCTGCACAGGGAATAATCCCTTCCCAATATCCCACTCAGCCCTGCCCTCTGGCAGTGGAAGCCATTCCCTGTGTCCTGTCCCTCCATCCCTTGTCCCCAGTCCCTCTCCAGCTCTCCTGGAGCCCCTTCAGGCCCTGCCAGGGGCTCTGAGCTCTCCCTGGAGCCTTCTCCTCTCCAGGGGAACATTCCCAGCTCTGACAGCCTGGCTCCAGGACAGAGGGGCTCAGCCCTGCAGCAGCTCCCTTGTGCTGGGGCAGCACTGGGCCCCACAGCCCTGCCAGAGCCCCCCAGTGCCTGCCCTCACCCCAGCTCATGTTCCAGTCCTCAGAACTCCTTAGGGGAGGCTGGACACACAACAGCACCAGCTCTGCTCCATCTCCAGGCTAAAGCTTCCTCTCAGCTCTCCCAGCCCACTGGCAGCCCATGGGGAAGAGCCCACTCCTGGCTCCCACTGCCAGAGGCTGGCCAAGCAGCTCAGAGAGCACCAGCCAACAAACCACGACCCAGCACTGTGCCCTTGTCCCTGTCCTGTGCAGCCACCAGCACCCACAGGCCACCACATTCACCCATCATCTTCAAGAAAGGTGCAAACAAGGTGCTCCTACCTGGAGTTTACCTTCCATGGCTGACTTAGGAACTCTCCCTTTCCAGGAGTTACAGACAAATAATCCCCAAGTCTGCTGCAGGAACACCAGGTTATTTATAGCCATCCTGAGGAATTGTTCCTCTGCGGCGTCTTTCACCTGCCCTTTTCTTTTTTAGGCAGAGGTAATGCTTTTATTAAAGCAATTCATCAGTCTGGAGGAAAATGATACATTTTTGAGCCCTTTCCAAAAGGGAAAACACAGCACACCTGTACTTCCAACGGCATCACAGGCTCTAAAAAAAGCTGTCACCTCCACTTGGGCCTTCTGCCCCGCTCAGCCTCTTTGGCAGGTAATGTGGTAGACAAAGCAGCACGAAGGCCATCCCTGTCCCCAGCCCTCCCCGAGGGGAGCAGGCAGCACACACCCGTGCTGTCTCACTGCACACAGCAGGGTTTTGGCAGGTTCTGAGTGGAGCACAAGGCACACACGCACTGGGGGATCAGCCTTGGGAAGGAGGAGAGGCATGGAGAGCCCTGGAGAGGGCTGGCTGGGCTCCCTCTGGATCTGCTCAAGGATGACCAGGACAAGCTGCCCCAGCTGCCTCCTGCACCCACTGTCCCAACAGATCCTTGCTTGGTTTTTAACCCAGGTTCAAGAGTTTGCAACACTTTGATTTTTGACTTGCTGAGAAGGCCCCTGAGTAAACCTTAACACACATAAACACTGACAAGACAAGGCCAACAGGACTGCACTCAGGAAACACACAACACACCCCTCACCCCAACACCTGGCACACCTGCACGTCTGTCTGCCCCTCCAGCACCTGCCAGGCCTGAGCATCAGCCCAGACCCCCAGGGTCCTGGTGAGCCCCCTGGCATGCATGGCAGTGCAGCCCAGGGGTCCCAGCGCAACCCAGGGGTTCCAGCACAGCCCAGGGGTCCCAGCGCAGCCCAGGGGTCCCAGCGCAGCCCAGGGGTCCCAGCGCAGCCCAGGGGTCCCAGAGCAGCCCAGGGGTCCCAGAGCAGCACAGGGGTTCCAGCACAGCCCAGGGGTCCCAGGGCAGCCCAGGACAATTCTGTTACTCCCCAGAAGCTTCTGTTGATGGAGGTTTCCTGGCACAGGTAGCTCAACTGCAGACAGTGGAAATTTGGGAGGTGGGGTGAGCAGAGCCCTGCCATGCAGAAGAACAGATGGGAACATAAAGGAGGCATGCTGCAGCTGATGGCCCTTGGTCAGTTGGTCACCCTGGACCTTCAGGACCTACAGACCAGACCCAGCTGTGGACAGCAGGAGGCAGGACCAGCACCCTCCATCACAGAGCTCGGACAGCGCAGCTCCCCGTGCCCTGGAGACGGCTTGGAGGGGGTTCAGCCACAGACCCACAGCTCCCAGCACCCAGGTGCCACAGGGAGGCTGGCAGGAGGAAAGGGCTGGCCAGCCAAATTCAACTCCTCACCCCAGCTGCTCTCTCCATGGGATGAATGCACAGCAGGTTCATCTACCCTGCGCTCCAGCAGCGCCAGTGCCAGACACATCTGGTCTCCCCACGCAGCAACTAATAATTAACCAACTCATTATCCAAGCCATGCTGGAACTCCCCTGGACACTGCAGCCCTGGACACTAAACCCAGCCTTGAAACCAGGTCAGAGACTGTGCAAACACAGCAGAGGCCACACAAACCGAGGCCACTTGTGGCAACCATTGCAGCCACACAAACGAACCCACCTGACCACACAGGGATCAAAGGGAGGCAGAGGCAGCGTGCCTGGGCACAGCCACCCCTCCCAGGCCAGGCTGATAAAGCCTCTACCCTGGCAATGCTGGCAGGAGAGGGATTTCTCCAGGTCAAGGACCAGCACAGGTACAGCCAGCCCTCCAGTCAGCACTGAGCCAGCACGGGAACCCACTGCAGGACATGACCTCAGCAAGGATCATCTCAGCAGAGCTTTAAACACCCTGCAGCAGCAAAAGGAGACAATGCTGTGTCTCTCTGGGAAAGGGCATGCTTAGGAACTGCCACCCTTGCTTTGTCACCACGCCACGGGTGGCACAGCGGGTGTCACTGTGCTCTGGGGTCAGTGCAGACTCTGCAAGACCCAGGCATTTCAACCTCTCAGCAACTGCTGCTCTCCAGCCTCCCTCCAAACACCATCAAAGACCCAGACCTGCTGTGATGGGAGAGGGTCTGCTGGAAGGGAAAACCCTGACACCTTCCAGAACTCTCAAGCTTTTCCAAAGTGTGGACACCAGGCTGTCCTCAGCATCCAAGGCCTCTGTAACCCCACCATGACACCTCTGCCTCTCACCAACACTCCCAGCTCAACCAAGGCAAGTACCAACACGAGGTGATATTTATCATGACCTACCCAACTGACTATGCAAACTTCACCTAATCCATGAGAAAACAGCCCTGTCTCCTCCCAGAAGCCTTCCCTCACATGCCCTGCACATCAGTACTCCACATACGAGAGTGAAGTACCTTAAGGAACCTCAAAACACAGGGCACTTCTCTGGGAGCAGCTGTGATCACAGAATCACAGAATATCCTGAGCTGGAAGAGACCCACTAGGAACATTAAGTCTCACCCCAGGCCCTGCACAGACAGGCCAACCATCCCACACTGTGCCTGAGAGCACTGCCCAAAGACCCCTGAGCTCTGGCAGCCTTGGGGCCATGACCACTCCCTGGGGAGCCTGGTCAGTGCCCAGCCACCATCTGGGGAAAGAACTCTTTCCTGATACCCAACCTAAACACCCCTGACACAGCTCCATGCTGTTCCCTCAGATGAGGAATGCTTCCTGAGCCATCGCAGATGCTGTACCCATCACACAGTCCCTTCATGCACAGTGAAAACTCCAACTCCAGAACAGTCCAGTTTTCCAAGACCATACCTGGAGCCCCTCTGGAATGGCACCAGCCAGCACCTGGATACCTAGACATGCTCTGAACCACTGACCATGATCACCTGGGTCAGACCAAGCTGGCTGGACTCTGTGTTGACTTTGCTCCCTAGTCCCAAGGGCTGCTGCCCTCCCTTGCCCATTACACAAGGATCAGTTCTTTACATCTTTTTTGGGAAACAAAACCTGAAATCCCCCATCACCTCCAGGGCTGGGAGCAGCACATGGAGCATCCCCCTAGCTTTTGTGGGTATATCTGGATGCAGATTGTGGTGCTGGGTGGGTAGCACAGCGTGCTGTAAACAAACCACTCCAGGTTCTCGAAAGAAGAGAGATGCTGGCTTGGCTCTCTGCCGGGACTCCTACATCCAGCTTTTCCAAGTGCTGATAACCACAGCTGCAGCTGCACCCCCAGGAGGGCAAGTTGGGGCTGCACCAGCAGCTTTCCCAGGGCAAGGTGGGCAGCGCCCACACAGAGCATCAAAGTTTGTGGGACATCAAGCGGGTGTTTGGAACACCATCGGCCCGCAAGACTGGAACAGGAACGGGGCAGAGCCCTCCTGAGCAGCCCTGTCACAGCAGCTCTGAGGCTGTGCCCCTCTGGCCCTGGCTCAGAGACCCACAGCTCCCACCAGAGGAAGCCACGTTCCGACATTCTGAGCGGAGAGTCAACGGGGAGATGGGGCAGGAGAGAGGACTGCAGCAGCTGCTCCGCTGTGCAGACTTCACCACTGCCTTTTCACACCTCACCGCCCCAGGAGGACACAGGGTTGGTGGGTACAGGGGCTGGGCAGGTACCTGGCAGGTAATGAATGGTGTTCTCAGTGTGACTAAACCCAGTGTGAGCTCAGCAGTGCCAGGGGCTCCTGCCAGGAACCACAGCGCCGGTGGCAGACTGGAGAGGTCAATCCCTGAGCCTCTGCCTCCAGCACGAGCCACGGTGGCAAACACTAATCCCTGAAACAAGCAATGGTCCTGCACGAGCTGGCTGGTCACTACTGCAGGGACCCCAGGCCACCCACACTACTCCCCACAGAAGCCTGAGCAGGGTCTCCCAAAGATGGATCCAAAGGGAGCTCCTACCTGTCTCATGGAGGAGCCAGGTGAGAGCCAACCAAGTGCTCAAGCTCGGCTGCTGCTCTGGGAACGCGGCCGCCGGGCCGGCTGCTGCTGGCGCAGCTCCCACTGGAAGCAGCAAGCAGGAACAGGCCCCCCGCTGCAGGGGCAGGGCCCGGCCCTCCCTGCCCGATACACCCACATTCCCCAGCCATGAGCGCAGCCTCCCCTCTCTGGGAACCTCCTGCCACCCAGCCGGCAGCGGCACACAGCCCGCGCTGCCCTGCCAGCCCCGGAACCCCCGAGCGCAGCAGCACCCGGCCCTGGCACATGGGAGCCTCCAGAACTTCCCTGGAGCACAGCGAGCCCCGGGGACAGAGGGGGCTCGAGGCTGGACCCCCTGAGCATCCTGAGCACTGCAGAGCTGCTCCTGCACTGATCTGTGACCCAGCTCTCCCAGGGAACGTGCTGCCCTGGACAGCCACTGCCTCAGGAGCAACCAGGAGCATGTGGGTTCGCTGGAGAGCCTGCCAGCCCTAAGGCATCCCTCTGGCACATAAGCCAAGAGGAGAACTGCCTCCACAAGCCCCAGATGCAGAGCAGAGCCAGGGAACCCGGCGAGGCCCCCCGGGAGCAGGCGGCAGGGATTGGCCAAGCCCCAGCTCCATGCGTTCCATGCCTTAAAAAGCTGTGGATGCTGCTGTCGCCTCCCGGCCCTGCCAGGACACAGCGCTCGCCTGCAGCTCCTTCCGCAGGGCCCACAAGGGGACAGGGCACACAGGCACAACCAGCACGGCCCCAGCTGAGCCCCTCAAAGCCCTGGTGTCAGAGAGCTCCCCACCAACACCAGAGAGTCGAACACCCCAGAGCTGCTCTAGCTGCCAGTGCCCACGGAATGCCCAGTCCCCGTGTCCCATCACTGGTAATGCCAGGCCTGCTCTCTGCCCGCTGCCCCACACCCGGTGAGGGTCCCCGTGCTCCCGAACACGCGGCCTCCACTCAGCCCCAGTGAGTGATCTCAGCAGGAGTGGCCAGGGCTGAGCATCCCCCAGACAAGGCCTGGCACCAGGGAGCCGCTCACAAGAGGGGCTGCAGTCACATTTCTGGGCTCCCTAAATCCCTGTGCTGCTCCATGCCTCTCCTCTGGCAACCATCCAACCAGTCCCACTTGCCTGGGAGCCCACCAACAGCATTCCTCTCCCAGTACTGCGGGCCAAGTGCAGGAAGGCTCAGCCCACCCTGCCCTTGCTGGGGCACCACCAGGGCAAGTAGGACATGGGACACACGTGCTTGAGTCCCAGGTGTGTGGTCAGCAAGGGAACCAGACCCCGGAGCACATCCTCCCAAGCATCCACACCACGGCTGCTCCAGCACCACTGACGATGGCTGTGCCCACACGACCTCACTGCAGCCCAGTGCAAGCCCTGCAGAGCATCGGGACGAAACCAGGCGCCAGTGCACAGCCCAGAACCTCAGCTGGGACGGGCCACAGCCACCCACTCCTGCAGGCCCCGCCGGCACAGGGGGCTCTCGCCAGCCCAGCACTGCTCCTGTGCTCACTTACCCAGAGCCCGCAGAGGACCCCCACCCAGGAGGACAGGCTCAACATTGCCATGGGGATCCTTGGCGCACACACTGCCAGTGCTGCCACGCTCTCGCCTTCGGAAGCGGCTCGTGAGGAGTTTCCAGAGTCCCCCCGTCTGCACGGGGTCGGTGTGCAGCCGGCCCCCGACCCTGGTCAGCTCCGGGTACAGCAGGTCCCGCTTGCTGGGGCAGGTGTGCAGGGAGCTGGCATCGCCCTCGCTCTTGGTGCGGAGGCGCGTGGGACGCAGGAGCCCCCCGGACTCCGACCGCCGCAGCTCGTGGCCCCGGCGCAGGCGGAAACTGAAGCTTTTCCGCAGGGAGCTGAAGTTCTTCCGGGGGCTGGAGCCGTTCCAGCCGCTGCCCCCGAAGAGGTTCCAGCGGCGGCTGCCCCACAGGGAGCCCCCCCGGAGGAAGCCGGGGCTCTCGGCGTGGTGCGCCGACCGGGCGGCGGGCAGAAAGGTCATGCTGCTGGGGCGCGGGCGCTGCGTCTCCTCGGGGCCGTCGCCCCCTCCTTCGGGGCTCTGCCTTCGGGGCGAGCGCAGCCGGAGCAGGTCCAGGAGCCCCCCGCGGGCGCGGGCGGGGGGCGGCGGCGGCAGCAGCGCCCCG
>VZTB01012986.1:66477-94340 GCA_013397245.1 Thryothorus ludovicianus | reverse complement strand
GCATCGGCATCCCGGCGGCATCGGCTCCGGGACTCGGGCGGGACCGGCTCCGGCAGCAGCACCGGGATCCCGGTACCGGCAAACACGCACGCCCTTCGGCGGCCCCGCGCCCCCCGCTGCCCTCCCCGGCCGCAGTCCCGCCGCACGTCCCCTAGCCCGGCCCGGAGCTTCCCCTCTCCTGCCAGGAGCCTCCGCTCTGGGCGCACAGACCGCGGCCCCGGCGCACCAGCCCCGCACCAGATGCAGCGACCTTCTGCCTCCTCACCTTTCCCAAACCTGTGGCGATCCCCCCCGCAGCTGCGTGATGCCCAACAGCTGCCCTGTGCTCAGGAACACGTGAGAACCGTCAGGATGAACCCCAGGGACGTGGGCAGCCCGGAGCACCCACACCCTGGAGCACTGACCCCCAGGAGCAGCGACTTCCAGAGCTCCCTCGAGCCCGAAGCAGAGGTACCAGTTTCAATGTGACTGCCTCAGCCAGAGTTTCACTCCTGTCTCGCTCCAGGACAGTCATTTCCTCTGACCAAACCCACCATCACTAAGCACTGACCCTCCTCGGCCACTGGTGTCCTGACTGTGGTACCTGCTGCACCTCTTCCCCAACACCCTCCACTGCTGCCAGCAGTCCTTGTCTCCAGCATCACCCCAGGGCGCTCCTCCTCCTCCTTCTCATCTTCCTCCTCCTCCACACCTTTTCCCTCTCCCTGGCTTTCCTCCTTCACATTGCAAGTATGATCTGTGCTCCCTCTGGGGAAGAAAAAAAAAAGATGCCTGACTCCCCCTTAAACTATTTTTACCTTACTTACCTTACTGAAAGCCCTGTCTGCTGAGCCAGCCCAGGTCTTCTCCTGCTTCTCCAGGCCTCTCCAGGGAACACCTTAACATCAAGCACTTGCCTTTCCCCCTCCTTATACAGGACTCTTTGACTCCACTGCCTTGACTCTTCCGAACTCCCATCACCTTCCTGGACTATGCCTTCTCTTTGAACCCTCATCCTCCTCCAAAGCAGGCCTTATCCTACTTCTCCAGTTTTCTGGATGTACCCAGGCCTCGGACAGAGCCAAACCCCACCCAAAGCTCTTCCCCTCCCTACTGCACAGTCAGCACCTCAGCCAAGCCCCTTCCTTCTCCCTTCTCCCTTCTTCTCCCTTCTCCCTCGCCTCCTAAGCCCACAGGTCC
The DNA here is from genome assembly GCA_013397245.1 of Thryothorus ludovicianus. Lineage (NCBI taxonomy): Eukaryota > Metazoa > Chordata > Aves > Passeriformes > Certhiidae > Thryothorus > Thryothorus ludovicianus. Next base: position 93,161 of record VZTB01012986.1, on the reverse strand, counting down.
CACCTCCCCTCCCTCTGTCAGTACCACAGACCCCATCACGGCACGCAGGACCAGAGGTCCCACCCAGAGCCTCCCCTGGGGTTCCAGGTCCTGCTCTTCCCTCAGGTGTTGGCACCTGGCAGTTCCCTGGCAGTTCCCCTGCCCGGTACCCGCTGCTGAGCGCACAGAGCTGTAGCTCAGAGCCGCCGCTCCCCACACCGTGGCCACGGCCGTGGACACACAGTGGACACATCCCACTCCCCTTCCTGCCGGGACAACGGGACAACGGGCACCCGTGCCTGGGACTGAGCAGAAGGCGCCTGCCAAGCCGCCAGAGCTGCAGCTCTGCCATCTGTGCCAAGGTCACAGGAACGCTCTGACTGCCAGACTGGGTCCGACCCGCGCGCAGCATCTGCCACCCCGTCTCGGGAGCAGCCGCACTGCAGCGACAATCGGGAATCCTGCAGGCAGCAATTACAAGGGAATGTCTTCCAAAGTACTGAATACCAGACAGGGCTGGCTGCGGGGACCAGGCTGTCAGAGCCGACCTGCCAGGGGTACCTCAGGCACAGGTACCTGGCTTTGGGTAGGGAACCAGGTCAGGACCCTCACCAGCTCCTTTCCATCACACCTGGCACAGTTCTTTGCTCCCAGGGATGGAAAGTTCCCAGGGAGACGGGACCATCTCTATCCATCTCTTTCCAAACCCTGGGTTTAACAGCACCAGATGGTTCCCTTTCCACATGAGTCTCAGCTTTTTAAAATATTCTGGCAGGTTCTGGCTGTGAGGTGTCGCTGAATCACAGACTGTCTGCTGGAGGGATGATGCACTTTGTGCTGCCTGCTGAGGCAGGACTGGACATGCTGGATCCCCCCAACAGGGTCTGTCTGACCCATCCCTAAAACCTCCCCAAGACCCCTCCAGCCTGTGCCCTCCTTCCTGCTCCAGCTCTTCCTCCTCCTGTGATTCAATTCAAATTCTGATTAAACCTACTGAAAAACATGGAGAGTTCCCCTTAGCTGATGACATCCCTTCCCTGTCCTACCAGGGATCATGTTTTTAAAGCATTCCCAATTCTCTGCAGTTTGTCTCCACCCTTCTCAAGAACAGAGTCAGAACCTGGGCACGTGACTCAGTTGGAGCCTCCAGGAGCCTAAGAAGTACAGGTACAACACCTGTCCTACTGCATCCCAGATGTACTGTGGTACAGACCAGTAAGATACTGGTCTGTACCACAGTAACCATGTAACACGGTTCTTACCTAGTTAAGCTGTTTCGTGGCAAAGGTTTCCAAATGCTGTGTGCATTGGAAATACGTACATTGACACAATCCTCTTGATGTTATTCCAAAAGACATCTAAAATAGGCTAAAATGGAGCCTTAGATTCAAGACCTGGAGTTGAGGGCTGGGTTGGGAATCTGTACCCCAGCTTGTGTTCAAACCCCGCCAGTCTCGGCAACACGTGGGCTCCAGCTGCCTCTGCCATCCACTGATGGAGGAATTGCTCTGAGAACAAGACCAGAAAACACCAGGTTTTGAGGACAGCCATCAGTGAAACTCCCCCCAGGCCTTTAACATGTCTCCTCTCTGGCAATTCACACCATAACCATACTGGGCTGGACTGGAGCTGTGTCTTTGTCCAATGCAGATGACAGGTGACAGCCCACCTGCTCACAAGCTGCTGGTGGGCAGCAACTTGGCCGAAGTCCCCAGGGTTATGCAGGGCTGCAGAAGCATCTCCAAGAGCTGAGAACTAACAGGGCTTTGGCAATCTGACCCAGAGCAGGTGCCTGGGGACAGAAGCAAGCTGGTCCCTTACCAGCCCTTCTCTGAGTCACACGCATGGTACAAACATTATAGCCACAAACATCTAGCTGAAATTAATATAATCCATGAGAGGCTTAACAACAGCTGCATGGGCAGAGTCCGAGAGCCAGGGAACATTCCAGTGCTGGTTGGCCCTGGTGTGACATTCAAGGTGGAGCCTCGAAAAGGAAAAGGAGTCTAAACCATGGTGAAATGCACCACTGTGCTCCCCAGGCCCCATGACACTGGTGTCACTGCTCTGCCAGACTCATGGCACTGGTATTCCCCCAGACACAAATAGTATTGCTGCTCCAGAGATCTGCAGATAGTGAAATTGTGTTGCCAGGGAGATGCCCAGCTGGGAGGATGGGACACCTGCACTCACCACTCCTCCTGGGTTCAAAGGCACTGTCACGCCGCAGAGGGGCCTCACTGGGGTTCCCCACACACCCAGCATGGATCAGGGACCAGCAGTGCCTCGGCAGCCAGGGCCAGGATGAGGTTCCTGCATGGATGGCCCCAGCAGTCTCCAGTGCCCACACAGACACCAGTGCCACACCAGGAGCACGTGAAGGCACCAGCCAGCCACAGGCCCTCCATGCTACCAGGGCTGCGAGTGCCCAAGGCACAGACCGTGCTGGGACTGTGGGCAGCAGAGCAGGCTAAGCACCACTGCCAGGGACTAAGGCCAGGGTGCAGGACAGGTGACAACACCGCACCTGTGCCAGACTGCCGGGCACCCAGGGCCCCGGCACAGCCTGTCCAGCAGGAGGGCTCTGTGCAGCGCCAGGATGGCAGCCAAGCCCCTCCGCAGCTGCAGGAGGACCCCGACCGCCGTGTCAGGGCCACGCTGGAGCTACCGAGCTCTGCAAACCAGCTCCAGCCGGCTCGGCCATGCAGCAGGAATACTGATGAGGCTCTGGCAAAGCGGAGCGTCCGGGGGCGCAGGCTCGGTGGCCCGGCCGGGGGTGCAGCGCCGCAGCCCCCGCAGCCCCGCGTCACAGCCCGCGCTGCCAGCGCGTCACGGCGCCGTCACCCGGGGGCGGCAGCCGGGGCCAGCGGGACCGGGACGGAGCCACAGACACGCCCGGCCCAAAAAGGAGCACGGAGAAGCAGACAGAGGCATGCCCTGACCCTGAGCAGAGAAACACGTTCACACCGAGTCCTGCCAGACTCAGCATCCACCACAGCTCCACTGCGGTAACCTCTGCTGGTCACCCCACATACCCCAACAACTCCTGGTCACTGAAACACCCTGAGCCCAAGAGACAATGTCCTGCTCTCCACTGACAAACCCCCACCCATCCCACAGCCCCGGCACATCCCCAGGGTCTCGGCACAGAGAGATGAGGCCCTGCTCCGGGTCCCAGCTCTGCTGCAGACCCTCACTGCCAGCTGGACCCTCAAACCCTGTCCCTGTCCCTGTGCCGGTGGCCACTTCAGCACAGAGGCTCTGACACTGCACAGGCTCTGACACTGGACAGGATGACTGACTTTCCAAGGCCTCTCGCCGAGAGAGGTGCCTCAAAGCAGGTTGTTCCCTACAGTTTCCATGGAGAGCAGGAACAGGCCCAGCCAGCAGAGAGTTAACACCAGCTGGGAAGTAACAGTCACAGGAGAATCCGACTCCAGCAGCAGCTCCCTCCCTCCTCCCACACTGCACACCCCCAGCTCAGGTCCTGCCGCAAACGAGAGCTGTTGATGAGGAAATTGCCACCTTCTCCCCCCAGCCTGGGATGCAGCACTGAAGCAAACGCCTCCCTCCCACACACGGGAGGTCAGGCCCATGTCACCCAAACAGGGCACGGCCATGCTGTCGTCCACCAAGGACAGAAGCTGAGCACCACATTGCTACCAGCAATTTCGAAGAGGGCATCCTGCCATGGACCCCGTGGTAGAGGCCATGCTGCAGATCCTGCACTCACACGCTGCAAGTCAGATGCAGACATGACAGATGCAGGGATGACAGATGCAGGGGTGACAGATGCAGGGGTGACAGATGCAGGGGTGACAGATGCAGGGGTGACAGATGCAGGGGTGATGCCTCCTAAGGTGGTCCAGACCCTGGTGCCCCAGGGAAGCCCCGGAAGAGAACGCTTTGGGATGTTCCCTACAGGGTGTAATACTAGATCAAGGCAGCAGCAATCACTTCTGCTCCTTAAGCTACCCCCGGGCACTTCTGCGTGCAGAGACGTCCATCCCAGAATCCTGACTAAATCTGCAGGGAGTCTGGTACCTGCACTGCAGGGCACGCAGCCCCGCCACGCTGCCAGCCATGCACCGGGCTGTTCCCAGGTACAGAGATGTTCCCATGGAACAGGGCTGTCTCCAGGCACCAGGATGCTCCCAATTCCCAAGCTCCCCACTGGTGATGCAGGTATGAGCAGCACCAGCATGATTAGGCCAGACATTGTGAAATCCCCTCGGGATTTTGAAATCCAAACACAAAAGGCCAGGTGAAAATTTGGTTAGAGGACTAAAGGAGACCTCCTCAGGTCCTCAAGCCCTGCTTTAAAATCTCTCCCATAACCATCACTTAAACAGTGAAAATTCTCCAGTTTATTCCAAAAGCAGTAAATGAAAGAAGAAATTGCATGAAAAATAGAAACTAAGATGTGAACGACGCAGCAAGGGGACTCAGAGGACATAAAAGTCCACGTGGAGGTCAGGAGAAAATGGCAGGAGATGGAGGAAACTGGAAAATTCCTGCTGCCTTGACAGAAAGGCAGAGACCCTGCAGCAGCCTGCAAGAGATGGTCACAGAGCTGTCCTTTAGCTGGACCACGGAGCTCCTGCAGACACTGTGGCGATGTTCCTATGCCCAGCGGGTACAGGATTTTTCTGCACCCACAGGCAAAGCTCTCAGCCACCCCAGCTGCAGATGGAGCCTGGGCCTCCAAGCCAGGCCTGTGCTGACCAGACACCACCTGCCCTCACACCCTCCTGGCTCTGCTCACGTGCCATCACAGACACCAACAACACAAGAATTTTGGGAAGAGCCGACCCTAGCAAAGGGTAGGACTGGAGGGTCATAAAGCTGCACAGAAAGGGGAGCAGCCCAGAATCCCAAAGGGATGTTCCCAACAGTGCTTCCCAAAGCTCTCTGAAACCACTCCTCCCTCCGTGGGAAACATGCAAAACAATTAAAGCCATGGGAAGATCCCATCCTTCCACCCCATTCCCAAAGGCACCTGCTCAGGAACAACAGAGCAAAGGAAGTATTTTCAAAACACAAGTTAAAAAGCTACTGAGGCTGACAACAACACAGGATGCTGACGTGGGCCTGAGCACCCCAACAAACGCTGTGGTACCGCTGCTCCCACCTTGTCATCCTCTGAGGCGAGCAGGCTGACTAACAGCATCTGCACACACAGGCACAGATTGTTTTGCTGCAAACAACAAGAGCCAGTTGTGAGAACAGCGTTAGTAACACCCTGTATCACCTGGAGCAGGGGAACTGCAGTGCTCCAGCCCCAACAACCTTCTCCAGATCCCTCACAGTGGACAGGCCCCAGACCCCACATGGAACTTCAATGCTCACAAGCAATGGACTTAGAGAAGGAAATATCTACCTTGGAATGTTGAAGAAGTAGATGCCACCTGGCAGGTGGAACTCACCTTCTCAACTAACACCATAGGTAAGGCTATCCAGTCAATGAACCCACTCACACCTCAGGTACTGCCTCCAGGTCCTGGAGAGAGCCAGCGGCAGCTCCAGCCTGAGGGAAGCTGAGCCAAAGACCCTGCTCCAGGCTGGCCAAGGCTTTGATGTCACCTGCTCCTGCTCTCACTGCAGCACGAGGGTCCCAGCTCGGAGCCCTGGAGCAGCCCCTGCTGGGAGCAGCCTCCCCACGCCAGCCATGTCCATCAGTGCTCACCTTTACAGACCCCAGCGGCCCTAAGAGCCCACCAGTGCCTAACTCGGGCATTTCGGGCTCCTCCCAGAGGCCTCTGCACAGAGGCCAACCTCCAACCACAGAGAGCAGAAAAGCCCAGAGCTGAAAGCCACAAGCCGCAGGCGGAAGGTGGGACGGAAGGTGCAGGTCCTGCACTGGTTCTCTGTTCCTCTGCTGCAGCCACAGACAGCTCAGCCTGCACAGGCTCATCCTCCCAAATGGAACGGGGGCCACCCAGGAGGGACCATCCCTGCACCATCCCCAGCTCACACCCTCGGCCACAGCAACCCTCACCGTGTGTCCCCAGCGCTGACACCCACCACGGCCAGGGGTCCCAGCTGTGTGAGTCCCACCACGGCCAGGGGTCCCAGCTGTGTGAGTCCCACCATGGCCAGGGGTCCCAGCTGTGTGAGTCCCACCATGGCCAGGGGTCCTGGCTGTGTGACACCCACCACGGCCAGGGGTCCTGGCTGTGTGACACCCACCATGGCCAAGGGTCCTGGCTGTGTGAGTCCCACCATGGCCAGGGGTCCCAGCTGCCTGAGTCCCAGAGAGGCCCCTGCCTGACGTGACCACAGAGAGCAGCAAGGAACATCTCAAATCCCTCAGCACCAAAAGAAACTTCCCACGTGGTCAGGGCAGAAGAGGATGGCTTTGAGTGCCTCACACCACCTTGGATTTGGCAGGGAGAACCATTCTTGATTTTTCCAGGACCCAATGCAGATATTAAAAGCTCACAGGAGAGGATGGATCTCCAGGAATCCCCCCAAACCTGCCTCAGCCCAGTTTGTATCACCACTAAACACTAAAGGCCCCAGTTCTCACTCCATTTCACACACCCCATGTTGACTATTGACTCTTCCAATTTCCTCCTGAGGTCACTCTGGACTAACCCAAATGCCACAGAGAAGCCTCAAGGTATCATTTAATCACTAACGCCTTTCACTAATCCCAATGCTCGGGAGCTGTTCTCAATGTAATGGAAAGTAGATCCCATCAAACTACTCAAACTCAGCACCCACTTCCCCCCTTTAATTCTCCACTAATTCGGATTATGTCAGACACTCTGCTACTCTCTCAGGGATGGGTATCAGCCTAACTGTATCCTAAATACCTGAGTCATCCTCGGATCCTGCTGAAGGCTGGCATAGCATCAGCCCACTCCAGCCTCACTCATCTTCTCACAGCCAGCTCGCAGGGAGCTCTGCAGCCAGCTCTGGGGGCCAGCTGCCCAAAGCTGGGAATCTGAAAACACCTGGCTTTGGCAGCTGCTGTTCAGAACTGAACAACCATTCCAGAGAAAGGATTCCACCTCCCCAAGCAGGGATGGAGATGCTCACACTGCACAGCTCCCCACAACCCATGTTTCAGACAAACATCACAGCTAAAAACATCCCTGTTCCAAATAAACTTCCCAATTCCCTGCCCCTGTACAGGCATTGACCAGCTGGATGCCAATGGCCACTTGTGTCCTACCTCTTTTGTTCACTTCCTCTTGGTCTATGTTCTGCAGCACCAACTCTTCCTCTGTTTAGGATCAACTCTGCGCCAGTCCTGCTGTTGGGATGCGCCACCCGCTCCCTGTGCCAGGCTGGCTGCTGGCACAGCCTCCCTCATTAACGGGGCTTTATGTGACTTGGGCACAAACATGACATTCTTGGGAATTACTGCATTTGCTATTCCTGTTCTCTCTCCCAAATCCTGCAGCTCAACATTTGATTGGTTTTCTGGCTTTACTGACACCAGACTCCAAAACCAAATGGCAATGGGTGAGTATTGCCCAAATACCTTGGCCAGGAACAGCATCACTGCCCCAGATTTGCAGGGCATTATGGGGGCCATGAGGGACAGGGATCCTTCCCCATCCACAGGCAATCCAGTACCGAGGAAAGGGCTGGGATGCCTCCCAAGAGATGACCTTGGTGGAGACGAAACACTGCTGGGAACCTCCCTGGGGATGCCTGACACCATGACACCAGTCCCAGTAACTCCAGCACTCAATGTGTGCTGCTGCTCGCCTCAGAATCCACGGCACAACTGGGGCACCTGTGCACTGCCTGGAGCAAGGCCCGGGCAAGGCTGGGGTTCCCACCTCCACCAGGCTCCCTAGATGCAGCTGGTTCTGTGCTGTGCTGGGGAGAAGGTGGGAATGAACAGCACTGAGACACCAAGGCTAGAGAAAGGGCTACCAGGGAGCATGGCATGCACCCCAGACCCACGGTGTGCACCCCAGCACCACGGGGTGCACCCCAGGACCACGGAGTGCACCCCAGGACCACGGAGTGCACCCCAGGACCACGGGGTGCACCCCAGGACCACGGGGTGCACCACAGGACCACGGGGTGCACCCCAGACCCACGGTGTCCACCACAGGACCACGGTGTGCACCCCAGCACCACGGTGTGCACCCCAGCACCACGGTGTGCACCCCAGCACCACGGTGTGCACCCCAGCACCACGGTGTGCACCCCAGCACCACGGTGTGCACCCCAGCACCACGGTGTGCACCCCAGCACCACGGTGTCCCTCCCTGGGAGAACTCTGCTTTGTGAGGAGGTGGCTGCAAAGCTCTGCCGTGCTGAAGGTCAGCACAAGGGAAAGCTGCCCTGGCTGCAGGCACACAGCTGGCCGGGGACAGCCTGGGACAGGGGACAGCTCCAGTGGTGCTCAGCCCAAGGCCCGGGCTCAAGGGCAGCTCTGCCTGCTGGATGGGTCACACAGCTCCCACAGACAGTGCAGCCCCGGAACGTCAGGGGAGGAAGGTACAGAACAAGTATGGGGTGTGTGACAGGCACAGGGAGAACAATACAAAGCAAGGAAACGCCAGCAGCTCAAAGGATTAGTCAAGGTGGCAGAAACAAAGAGAATGAGTGGCAAAAGGACCTTAAAATCCTGAATGTCCAGCTGCCAGAACAGCAGGTGACTGATGAGAAGTGGAATCATAAGAAACAAACAATTCTGATTTGACATCTGCAAAAATAAGCTGGAGGTTCTCACCACTTGGGATTATGCTCAATAACTCTATGAAAACACTTCCCAGAGAAGCTGTGGCTTCCATCGTTCCTGGAAGTATTCAAGGCCAGGTTGGACAGGGCTTGGAGCAACCTGGGCCAGTGGAAGGGGGGTGGAACTGGATGGGCTTTAAGGTCCCTCCAAACCCAAACCACTCCATGATTCCACGGATCTGTGAACATCAGTTCACTACTCAGCAGCAAAGAGCAAAGAGGGTGCCAGCCATTACCAGGTAAAGAATGGAGAACAAGAGAGAGAATATCCCAACACTCTTGCCCTGACCCACAGTCCTCACCAGGTACCAAGAGGGGCAGGAGATGACTGACAGGACAGAACAGCTACTGTACAGAGAGCCTGGAAAGGAGGATGGCAGAGGGGGAATGAAGTTTTCCTTGCTGGTAGAAGAAAGGAGGAGGCCACTAGGGAACAATTTGTTCACTGTTTCTTCTGAAGCAGGAACTTGGGGACATCACATCCAATTAGGCAGGTCCGAAACAGGAGAATTTTTCACATAAAGCATCACTGTGAAATGTCTCATTGGTGAGCACGCACACAGAGAACGCTCGGCCAAAGCCAAGGACAAAAGCTCCATGAGAGGCTGCAGAAACACCAGACACAGCTCTGGGCTCACGAATGGCTTCCTGGGAGCAGGAAAGGCACAGCCCAGCCCACGCACAGCAGGGCAGCAGCACAGGCTGGGCAGGGGGCAGAGGAACCCCCAGAGCCCCTTTGGCAGCAGCACAAGGAGGGCCCCTTGCCCCTGTCCCCATGCTGAGCCGTGGCTGGGAATGTCACACTGTCCCTGTAGAGCCAGGCCCGGGGCTGCCAAACCCACATTCCCACTGACATTTTCCGTGCTCGCTCACTGCATCGCAACGGTATTTATAGAAGTTTCAGCAAAAGCAATTCAGACACTTCCCAAAAGCAGGCTGGGGAAAAACACGGCAGCTTGGCCAAAGCAGGACATTTTTCCAGCTTTGAGTGAGGGATTGAGGAGCTGATCAACCTCCCAGTTCCAGGCTGGAGCCCAGCACTCTGGACTTTGACCTGCCAAGCCACAGTGGGCTCTGCTTGGGGCCCAGCAAGTGTTTCCTGCATCTCCAGTCCCAGAATTTCTCAGATGAAATCTTGGGGTTATTCTCAACAATGAAAACATCTCCCAGAGAAGCTGTGGCTGCCCCACCCCTGGAAGTGTTCAAGGCCAGGCTGGATGAGGCTCAGACGGACCTGGTCTAGTGGAAGCTGTTCCTGCTCATGGAGCTTTAAGGTTCTGGGTTCTATGACCATGGTGACTATGGGATTTCCCTTGAAGGCATTACATAAGACAGGGAAGCTGGAGAAATGCCAAGGCTGCTCAGCCAGATAAGAGAGGACCTGGGAGAGGCAGGCTGCACACCGCAGTTCCCCAGCCTCCCAAGAACAGACGTGCTCTGCAGAGCCCAATTTCCCTGGACAGCTCTGCAGGGAGAGGCCCCACTGAGCCCCACCAGCCCCAGATCCCCTCAGCACCACCACCCTGTGCAGGAGGGTGCTGGAGTTAAAGTGGGTCCCATCACAACTCTTCCTCCTCCTCCTCCTCTCAAGCTGAACTTCAGCCATCTGCAGTTTACAGCTCCAGATCTGATCCAGCACCCTCAGCTCTCCCACAGCACAGAGAGAAATCAGCACTTCTAGTGCCCAAGTCACCCAACCTACTTATCACTCCTACTTCAGCCTGAGACCGATGACGATGACGAGGAGCCTGGGGGAGCAGACTCAGGTGATGTCACCTCCACCCCTGACACCATATTAGCCAACTCCCCCACCTCTGGATCCCACAGTTTCCATAGAGGACAACCCACTCCATCGACACAGAACAAGCAATACCATTGCTTGATGCAACTGAGGAGGTTCTGCCAGGATCCCTGGGGCAAGGCAGGGCTTCTGGACACGTCTCTGAAGGCAGGACCCCAGACTGCCACATGTGTGTCTCCTCTCACAGAGACACACAATTGGGGGTGCAAACAAGGGCCCGCAGCTCGCAAGGACCAGAGAGCTGCCACCTCAGCCTCACATCTTAATCACAAGATCATTCTATTTCCATGGAAACGGCAGAATTAGAGACTTCGACAGAACGACAATTACCGACGTTGGGAATTTAACTGTTAAACCTGTCACACTCCCAGCCCCAGTGCCAGGAGAGGAGACAGCGCTTGCCACTGCACCCCAGCACCACGGCCAGCCACGCTCAGGTGTTTGCTCCTGCTCCTGCAACAGCCAGCTGGATTTCCAGAGAGCCTCCCATGCCAGCACATCACAGGATGGAAGCTCACCCCTCCTGGGGCTCAGTCCAGTGCCAACTCGTCCATCAGCAGCTGATCCTGGAGCACACACAATGATCCTGCTGACCAAGGCTTCCCCAGCACCTCGGCAGCAGGGAAAGGCTTCATGTGCTCCTGAGTCACTCAGGGAATCAGGGGATGGCTCCAGGCACTGCGGGGAGAACTGCCCCAGAACCTCCCAGGGCAGGCCCTTTCCCTGATCCAGCCAAGTGCCACAGTGGTTTTGGTCAGCGGAGGTGCTAATTACTATCATGGGCACAGGGCACCCTGTCCCACCCCACTCTGACTCCACCAGCCTTTGCTGAGAGCAAAGCTGGGAAGGACCTAGAAGCACCATAGAACTCCCTGGACTCCCTGGACTCACATCCAGGGTTTGCAGGACACCACAATGTAAACTGAAACCCTGGGAGCACCAGCAAAGCTGTTAAGGTAGATCAGGGGAGCTCCTTGTGCTCAGGAAGCCCTCAGCTAACAGAGACACATCTCCCAGAAAAGGAGGAGAAGGGCAGCCCCTCTGCCTTCTGTCCAGACAAGGGATCCCCTTTGAGAGGCCATTGCCTGAAATCCTCTCCACATGCTCCATGCCAGGCCCCATCAGCAGGACCATTAGCTGAGGGGCTAGGCCTCCCCTGGCTGTTACACCCAATCCAGGGACTGAAATTGCTCAGCCCAGCTCTGATCATGTACCACCACACAGACCACAGTCAGACAGCGGGCAGTGTGCTGATGGACAGGAGTTTTCCATGGCATGTGCATTCCACTGCCCTGCCCATGCCTGGAAGACAGTGGACACCTGGCCATGAGCCACACTCCTGCCATGTTTACAGACACACTCTGAAAGCCCTTCCTGCAGGTCTGGACACTGATGTCCAACCTCAAGGAAAGCAGCTTCTCACCCACAGAGAATTCCAGCCCAGCTCTGAGAGCCCAGACCCAGGGCAGCTGGAAGGATGGCAGGATGTCATCTCCTACACTGGACCCTGTGGGACACAGCAAGGGCCTTTTCCAGCAGGAGCTCCTGTGGAGCCATCCCCACCCTCAGACTGGCAAGGCTCCAGGGCTGAAACTGCTTCCACAGCTGATCTCCCATGAAAGCAGGGTGTGCTCCAGGCCAGCCTCTCCTGCAGCCTCTGGGCAGAACTTCCCTGGGCACAGCTGCACACACCTGCCCGCCCAGACTGCCTGTACAGACAGGCACCAGCAGGGCAGAGCCACTGTGACCTCTCATCCCTTGTGAGCACCCTGAACCCTGCAGTCACCAGCTCGAGTTCCCTGTGCCATGCAGGCAGCCCTGCTGCTGCTCCACGTCACACACATGGAGGGGACACGCTGCAGGACACCCGGCAAGACCACACCAGCCCAGGCTCCTGCCACACTTGTGCTGGGACCTCCATCTCCAGCTGGGCTCCCTGCCCTGCCCTTCGCAGGCCTGACTCAGGTGCCAGGGCTCGGCTGAGTCACAGCGTGGCCATGGAGCCACCCCATCACAGCCACAGCCAGCACAGCCACGGCCACATCCACTGCCACAGGCACGGCCATGGGCACAGCCACAGCCCACAGCCCACAGCCACGGGCACAGCCACAGGCACGGGCACAGCCACCGCCACAGCCACCGCAGCTGCACTGCTGCTCTGCTCACAGCCTGCTGCTGTGCTCCCTGCAAGATCAGACCCAGCAGCCACACAGGCAGGGGTGTCCCAGCCCCACCTGGAGCTCCAAGGACACGGAGCAGGGTGGCCCTGCCGTGAGGGCCCTCAGCCGGACCACAGCTGCCGCCAGGGCTCACGCCGTGCCCCACACGCCCACCCACTCGCCAGCCCCAACACCCCCTGCCCTGGGCATGGGGCAGCCCAAGGGCCAGGCTGTGCCACAAGCACAGCTTGCCATGGAATCACACGATCTCTGAGGCTGGGAACACCCTCAGACACCATCCAACCCAAGTGTTCTCCCAGCTCTGCCAAGGCCACCACCATGTTCCCAAGTGCCCCATCCATGTGGCTGGGGCACAGGGACCAGACCTGCCCTGTCCCTCTGACCACTGCACCCTCCTCACCCGGAGAAAGCTGCTTAGCACCTACTCCAGTAATAAACTAACCCAAATTCTCAGTAACTGCACTTATTTTAGTGTGCCACCTAAATCTGGCAGTGCTGCTGCACTCTGGGAGCAGCAGAACTAGCTCAAGGAGAGGAAGGGACGCTGCACCAGGGCCAGCACTGTGAGGAGCCCACCAGACACAGCCGTGGGCACAGTGGCAGCCAGGGACAATGAGGGCGCAGCAGCAGGACCCAACAGCTGGACAGGGAAGCAAGGCAACCTGGGTTTCCCCAGAGCAGCTGTGGCTGAACCATCCCTGGAAGCGTCTAAGACCGGGTTGGACATGGCTTGGAGCAACCTGGTCTAGTGGAAAATGTCCCTGACCATGGGAAGGGTGTAGAATGGAAGGGGATGTAGGTCCCTTCCAACCCCAACCATTCCAGGATTCTAAGCCCCAGTTCAGGGTTTTTGGTGTGGTCTGTGTTTTCACACTTCCATAACAATTGATCAGACAGCCCAAATGCCAACACTTCATACAAACACCAGGACAACAATTTGGCTAAAACTCCTGACCCGCCTGGAGGTAAGTGACATCCGAACTGCCCAAAAAAGGGTAAGAAGTAGGAAGAAAGAGGAGGAAACAGATGTCAATAAGATCTTGAACTCAGGAAGCATCAAAAATGGTGTAGGAAGCTGAAGCCTCCAGGAAAAGGAGTCTCTAACAATGGTGAGAGCAGCAGGAAGCGGTTGTGTGGAGCAGGGACCCGCACAGGGGGCACGGCTCACTCCCCAGGGCAGCCAGGGGCAGGGGGCTGCTGGGCCTCACACGGCACCAGAGGCACTGACACACTCAGGAAGAGCACACACAAATGTACAATGGCAAAACCATTAGCAGAAACAATTTTTAAAATGTCATTAAAAAAATGTAATTTCAATTTAAAGGCACAAACAATCTGAATACAATGGTGCGAGGAAGAGCGACTCACACTCCTGCTCATGCTAATTTCTGAAAAATATTGAAATAACAGAGATATTCAGGAATGGCTGGAACAAAGTGACCTCATACCCCCAGCAGCCCTTGCTGACACCAGTGCCCACAGCTCCCTTGCTGTCCCAATGACACCAGTCCCTGGGAAGGGGAACCCACCAGGCCCCCAGCAGCCCTCCTTGACACCAGTGTCTGGGAAGGGATGGAGTCAATGGAACTGGATGTTTTTAAACAATTCATGGTACAGCTGATTGCTGTAACAATCCACTCCTCCAGGTGGTCCATGTGTTGCTGAGATAGGGTTTGACAGGACAACCTTGAAGGTCCTTGCAGCCCAAAGTGATCCATGGCTCCACAACACAAACAACTCTGCCCATGCTCCCATGACCATTTGCAAAGTCATTTACAATAAACACAGCAGGACCAGGCTCAGAAGAGCCAGAGATCCAGGTCAGCAGGTAAGAGGATCCCAGCGACACCTGGAGCCTTACCAGTGATGTTGGGAAGCTTCAGACAGCTGGGCAAACACTTTTACTATGCCAGCTCCAAGAGAGGTGAAATGGCAAATGCCAGGAATGCCAGGACAGTCAGATCCCCCAGCCCCAAACCACAGCCACACCCTTGGGGTGACCAGGAGCCCCCAGCGTGGACTCACATCACCCATCACAGGAACTGGCAGGTGCACAGACAGAGCTCTAACGCACACAGTCCACAGACCCTCCCAAACCAAACCACCCCAGGACTTCACAAAAAACAGCAGCCAGCAGGGAAGAACTGGATTTACAGTTCACGGAACTGTGGCTGGGTCAAGTGGGAGCACACTGCCTATAATCTGATGGTTCTCATTTTAAGAACACTGGGCAAGGAAGAGCCATAAAAATTCTTTGAAGACCACACAAAATGAACTCATGAAGAGACTTTCAACAAGCATTATGCTATTTACTTCCCAAAAAGAACATCAAGAGATAATTGATGATGAAGTAACAGTAAACTTCTCAGGGAATAACATTCAGGTAACAAAGTTTTATTTAGTCTAATCTAAATAAAAATAATCTAAATAAATAAATAAATAAATAAATAAAAATAATCTAAATAAAGTGAGAAAATGAACTTTAAAACAGATGAATGTAAATTGGGAATTAAATGGGAACTATCAGCAGCTGGAGGAATTAATGACTGGAACAAGCGACTGAAGAAGCAGTGGTTGGGCTCCCTTCAATTACTGCCCTGGGAGGGTGTGAAGAGCTCCAGGAATAGGGGATCCAAGGCCTTTCCAGCCAGACAAAGTACTTCCCAAGCTGCCTGGATGGCAATGCTGTTAAACTGAACAGGGGATGATGGTACCACTTACAAGTTCATGACACATGGGCTGTAATGGAATCGACACTCCAGTATCAATGTTTGTGTTTGAAATCCAGCCCTACAAAACCCCCAGAGCCTGCAAACCAGCTGACTAAGCCCAACACACGTTCAGGCACTTCCTCCTCCAAGAGGAGTATCTTGGTCTCCCCCCTCACCTCTCACCACCAGACCTCCCCAAACACCTTGTGCAAAGCCCTCCCCTAAACCCACAGCCCTGCAAAGGTGCTGGGCACCTCCTCCCAGGCCCATTTCCCACTTGTACCAGGCCACGTGTCATTTTGTCCTCGATTTTCTCTTAGACTCTCTCCAACCCAATTTCCAGGTCTTACAGTCTACCAGAGCAGCCTCCAGGCTTCCCTCTGAGGGAAGCTGATGGGAGGAGGCAGAGCAGGGAAGTGTCCACAAGCCCTTACAGTCTGGGAAGGAAGGACAGCAAACTGCAGAGACTCCACCAAGGCAGGTATTGCCAAAGGCTGTGGACTCCCCACCTCTGCAAGTGCTCCAGGCCAGGTGGAACAGGACTTGGAGCAACCTGGTCTAGTGGATGGTGCCCTTGCCCAGGGCAGGGGTGGAACTGGATGGGCTTTAAGGCCCCTTTAAACCCAAACCATTCTGGAAGTCCATGATTACCAAACTCCATAGGCAAGATCTTATTGGAAGCAAATCCACAAGGAGAAAAGAAAAAGAGAAAAGAAAAGGATTACAAAAACCCATTGGGCCCCTGAAGCAGCAGCGACGGCACACACAGGAATCATCCCAGTGCAGAGGAAAGCTGCGTGGCAGGAGATCAGCCTGGCTCACCCAAGCTCCACACTGGGCTTGGCAGGGGAAGGCATGCACAGGGAAACTGGAAATGAGGTCAGATTAACAAGGATAAATATAAAGGAGTGGTAGCAGCACCCTGGCCTGAGCCCACAGCTAGGTACAAGGGAGCGAGAGGTGACCAGCGAAAACTAGAGGCAAATCCCAGAAACACCAGGGACCAACATCAGGAGACAGGAAAGCCTGGCCTGTTCCACAGGAGACAGAGAAGACACTGAGGAATGATGCTGAGGACAGGGGAGGTTTAAGCCTCTTAGTGTAAGTTCCCACAACTAAGAGCAAAGAGGAGGCCAGCACAGACAGAGCCCAAAGAACTCACCAAAACTTCCAGTAAAAATGCAGTTTCAGATGTTTTACGTGGGCAGACGGTGACAGACCAAGGGGTGATAGCTTTTAACTAAAATAGGAGATTTAGATTAGACATTGAGATTAAACTGTTCCCTGTGAGGGTGGTGAGGCCCTGGCACAGGGTGCCCAGAGAAGCTGTGGCTGTTCCACCCCTGGAAGTGTCCAAGGCCAGGCTGGAGCAGCCTGGGACAGTGGGAGGTGCCCCAGCCTGTACTGGTACAGCTGACTGGCCAGAACCGGGGCAGGACCTTGCACTTGGCCTTGCTGCATTTTATGAGGATCCCACGGGCCCACTCCTCTGTCAGTGTCCCTCTGGATGCCATCCCTGCCCTCCAGCCTCTCACCTGCAGCCCTTGGCTTGGTATCACCTGCAAACACACCTGCAAACACACTCAGTGCCACTGTCTGTGTCATTAATAAAGATATTAACCAGCACTGGTCCCAGTATGGAGCTGGAGTGGACAGTGCTCATTAGTGGTTTCCATTTGGCCACTGACCATAACCCTTTGGTTATCTGTGCCTCACCTATCCAACAGTCCATCCACCAAACCCATCTCTCTCTGAATTCTCTCCAGTCTCCTGGGAAGGTGTCTGATGTCACTGACACGCCTTCATTTCCCAGGGGGACAGACATCCCCGCCTCAGGAGCTCCCACTGCCCTTTTCTGTCTCACCAGGGGACTGCACAAGGTTGTTCCTGCCTTACCTGCAGATTCTGGGCTCTTCTGGACCCTGCAGCTCCTCTCCCAGGAACCAAATTGGCCACACCACCTTGTCCTCACTGACCCCAGCAATTCTTTTATCCTCTTTTCTCTCCTTCTGGTTCTCTACAGCTCCTTTCACCAGCCTCAGACAACCATCCTCACTCTCCACCTCCAGTGGTTGCTGTTTTTCGGATGTCTCACATGGCTCTGCCCATAGCACCTTCCCTTCTCCTTCCACGCTTCCTCCAGCCAGCCTTTAATTTAACGCCATCCCTCAGCTCTGTGTGATGATTCATAGTTCTGCTTTTCTATTCCTGGACTGTCTTCTGTCCAAAATGAAGTCTCAGCTTCTTTTCCCCTCCAGCATTTCAAGTGTGCACCCACAAGCGCAAGGTCCACATGATTAAAGAGTGCTGCTGCTAATCCCAGTTTGTCCCATCTCCCCCCACGCCCGTGCTGCACAGGGACCACGGACGTCACTCAGACCTGACTGGGACTTGAGGACACGACTCAGACTCCAAGAGTTCACGATTCTCTCCTTTCCCTCTCCTCATGTCTCGTGCTGGCTGTCCCTAAACCCCTGCACAGCTACAGGTGCTCCAGTCCCTGAAACCTCCTGGTGCCCTGGCCACACAGACGAAGGCCCACAGTGACCACTCTGCACTGACCACTATTGACCCTTTTCCTCACGAGTGCCTACAACCCATAAAATCCTGCTTCATCCCTATTCAGCCACAGCCCTGCTGCTGCTGGAATTATCTCCCTACCCTCTCCTTTCAGCAGGCAAACGTTCCCTCTGAATCCCCCTCCGGGCCCTCCTCTTCTGTCACGTCAACCGCGAGCTGCGTGTCTTCCCCCTCCCAAATGCCTCATTCCATAACAACCATCCTTCCCCCACTGTCTCCCTCCCCAGCCCTGGCAGAAGCTCCACTTCCCAGCTGCTGAATTACAGCAAACACCTCCCTGCTTCCTCCTGTTTGTGCTTCATGGTGGAAAAGCTCTATGCAAACCACCTGAAATGGCTTTATTCTCCTCTTCCAAAGAGCTCCTCGAAGCTCCTCAAGCTCTGTGTCCACCAGGAACACCCAAATCACCCCAGGGGAGGTGGCTGACCTGGCAGGTCCATGTCCTGACACAGCCCTCCCCACGTGCTCATCAGCTCCTGCCTCGCGCTTCTAAATCAACTCCAAGCCCTCCGTGGCAAAGCTGGCCCTGGCCAGTGCCCCCACACACAGGAACGGACCAGGTGGGGCCCCAAGGGTGACTGCAGTGAAAAATCAGGGCCAGGAGCAGCTTCTTCCACAGAACCACTCCTGAGCAGGAGGGCCACAGCACCATCAGCCCTGCAGCCACACCTCCAGCAGGAACAGCACCTTGGCCACGAGCTGCCAGTGTGGCATCCTGCCAAGGTGTGTGCCCCTCCAGCCCTGGGGACAGACAGACAGCACCAGAGGCTGATCACAGAAACACCAAATGCTTTGAGTGGAAAAGGACCTGAAAGCCCACCCAGTGCCACCCTTGCCATGGGCAGGGACACCTTCCACTGTCCCAGGCTGCTCCAAGCCTCAATGTCCAACCCAGCCTCAAACACTCCCAGGGATGGGATAGCCACAACTGTTTTAAGCACCCTGTGCCAGGGCCTCACTGCTCTCACAGGGAAAAATTTCTGCTCAATATCCCATCTAACCCTGCCCTCTGTGCAGGGGAAGTCAAATTCCCCCTTGTCTTGTCACTTGAGTTCCTTGCTCAAAGGCCCTCTCTGAAAGCCAGACCCCTTTTCCCTACCACGGGAGTCACTGCTGGGACAAATCCCCAAAGCTGCCCAAAACCAGGAGCAGGAGCCAGCGAACACTGAGCCCACTGTGAGAGCCAGGGCCAGCAGCCCATGCTGGCCCCCACGGCAAGCCGGAGTCAGCAGCTCCCACCCCTGGAACTCCAGCAGGACCCTGGGATTCCAGATGCAGCAGCTGGGAGCATGGCACTGAGCCCCCAGGCTGGAGTGGATTTCATCACACAGATCACATGGCCAGAACCAGATCTCACACATGACCCCAGGCAGGAATCCCCAGTGACTCACAGCCAGGCCTTACAGGGTGGAGATGCAGTCCCACTGCAGCCAGGCACCCTGGACAGATGCAAACTTCCCCCTCCCTCTGCATGCCATGAGCCGGGGTGCTCTGCTCTGTCTGGAAATCTGTTTCCTCAGGATTTGTGGGAATTCAGAAGCAACAGGGTTTGTTTGTAATTGGACAGCAGATCTCAAAGTCACTGAGGCAGGAGAGGTGAGCAGACATGCAACATGTCTTAATCACATAAACCTCCTTCCAGTAGGGAAGCAGCTAAAATTATCTTAATTTTTGCCTTTCCTGCCCCAGAAGATTTCTTGCACTCACTGCATCACTCCAGGAAATCCACCTGAACAGGCACCCACAGGATCCGTGCTCCCAGTGCTGCCCAGAGCTCTGGGAGACAGCAGGAGAGAGCACAGGTGTCTCTTCCATGAGGGGCACTGCCAGCAGGAACACAACGGACGTGGATTCCCAACCCCTGCAGCTGCTGCATGGCCAGACAATGACTCGCAGGAACTCTTGGAGAACAATTTAAAATGGAATCCAATGCCAAAGCAGGAAGGTGGGAGCACAAGGAGAAAAGGCCTCCTCCTGACAGGGGGGATGTGGTAAGAGCATCATGGGACCTCCGAGATGCCCATCGAGTTTCCAAGCTCTGATCACAGGCTGGGACAGCTCTTGCATCCCTCAATTCCCAGCAGCCAGGCTTCTGTGCCAGCCCTCCAGCCCACAGCTGCTCCTCCAGACCATGCAGCCACTGCCATCCACGCCAGCTACAAGGGGATTTTAGCCCCAAGGCTGCAACCCATTGCCCCAGGCACCAGAGCACCCAGTATTGCCCAGCATAGGACCACCCCATGTCAGCCAGCCCAGCTGGAAACACAGTTTGGGACCAGATCAGACATCCTTTAGATCTAATCTGGCCACCCAAATTAAGCAAAAGTCCAATCAGTAGCTCAGAACAACCAGCCTGGATGCACCCACACCCTGCATCCCATGTCAGGGACTCCAGAGGAGGTGAGAGCCCAGCAGCGCCCAGCACTGGAAGGAGTCTGTGCAGAAGGTGGACGAGCTCTGTCGGGAGCTTTGGGAAAACTCCTGGAAGCAAATGGCAGATCAGTGACTCACAGCCAAGTGCACCAAGCTGGCCCCCTCACCCTGCTCCCATCAGGCACCTCCAGGCAGAGCCTGGCAGCCCAGGCCCAGCCGGAATGTACCAGGGCTCACCCCTCAGCCAAGGCAGAGGCAGCTCTGAGGACAGGGACACTGCTGTCCCCGTCCTGGCACGGGCCGGAGCCAGCAGGACACGGCTGCTTGGAGCAGAGCACCCTAAACTGGAAAAGGCTCTGTGCAACCATGCTGTGAAACTCCAGAGAAATTTGGAGTTTGTGCTGGGACCAAAGTTACATTGGCACTTCCCACAACAGCTGTGCTGGGAAGGCAGAGAGCCACCAAGGACCGGCATCACACCAACCCACAGCGAGCACAGGGAGCCCAGCCAAACCCCCCGAGGGTCCCCCGGCTCCTGCCCAGGTGCTGCTGGTGTTGCTCCACGCTCAGGAGATGGGCACAGGGAGCTTTGCCATCAGCTGTGGCACAGCTCACATCAGCACAATCTGGGTCTCCTCTGCTCCCCCCCGACCAGACTGTGTGTGCCCCCTCCCCACACCCACATTCACTGGGTCACACCACAGGCAGCTGAGAGCTGACTGAACCAAACCCAGCACATGCCTGGCTCCTGCCAGAGTAGCTCCTGATCAGGGAGGGGTAGGTGGAGCTGCCAAGTGGGGGGAGCTCACTGTCCCTGCCCACAGCAACCACGCTTGGATTGGGTCAAGGGCACTGAAACTGCAGCCAAAGAGACACTCAGTTCTTTCCTGACCCCATCTCCATCTTCCTCTGTGTGCCTTCACACCCCCAGATCTCCCTCTTTAGCCACAGCACTGAGTTCTTGCCCCCAGAACACCAGGAACCTTCACCTCCCCCAGCACAGCACCTGCAGCTCCACCCTGCTCACTCCCGGCCATCAGGACTATCCTCCAGTTTCACCATCTCTCCCAACTCCTATCCAGCAGGGCATCAAGCCCTTTTCTGATTCTTCCCCAAGACCAGATTCTCCATCTGTAAGCTCGGAGAGGTGAGAGCTGCACCTGGCAAAGGCGCCTCCAGATGACTCAGGCCACAACATAAAACTCAGTAAAAACAGGGGATGTGTTTGTCCCAGCATGCTAAAGCCCCCTTCAGCTGTGCTTTGGCCCTTGCCCATCACTCCTGGGGGTCCAGTGTCTCCCGTCTCATCAGAATGTGCTCCAGGGCTCTTTCCAGGCAGATCCTTTTGCTCGTGCTGCTCATGCCAGGCACTGGCACCATCAGATGCTGAGCAGTGCCAGCCCTGCCCTCAGCCAGGCCAGGACACACGCAGTGGTGGAGAACCCAGGGCCCTCCCTTGCCAGCAGGTAAGCCAGCCCAGGAAACACTTTCCAGTGTTCCCAGGAGCCTCTTCTGGGAGTCAGCCCCGAGACCACAGCACCCAAAAACACAGAGTGCATGATCAGAACAGGAGGTGCTCTGAGAGCTGCAGATCCTCTGCTCTGGAGCCAGGCTGGGATGTTCCCCTGGAGAGGAGAAGGCTCCAGGGAGAGCTCAAAGCTCCTTCCAGGGCCTGAAGAGGTTCCAGGAGAGCTGGAGAGGGACTGGGGATAAGGGACTGGAGTGACAGGACACAGGGAATGGTGTCCCACAGGCAAGAAGGCAAGGTTAGATGGGATATTGGGAAGACATTTTTCCCTGTGAGGGTGGTGAGGCCCTGGCACAGGCTGCCCAGACAAGCGGTGGCTGCCCCATCCCTGGAAGTTTTCAAGGCCAGATAGGATGGAGTTTGGGGCAACCTGGCCTAGTGGAAGGTGCCCCTGCCCATGGCAGGGGGTGGAACAACATGGTTTGTAACCCAAACCCTTCTCTGGTCTTATGATTTGCCCAACTTCTCATTTTCTGCTCTTTTAACCACCTCTGCACTTGACTTCAGCAAACCGGGAGACCACAGTGCCAGAGGAACCTTGCCCTGAATGCAGGGTAACAGAGCAGGAGGCACACAGCTGCCCAAACGCCCAGCTCCAGCCCTGGAGCAGGGATGTGCCGGTGGCTTTGGAGTTTGCAGCTCCCCTACGGCACCCCAGCACCACGGCCTGCGGCTTCCCAGCCCTCGGGTACTCACAGGCACACATAAACAGGGCAGTTTTCTGCAGAGGTCATGGAATTAGCAGGAAAAAGCTGGCTAAGCAGAACGCTCTCCTTCCCAAAGGGTGTAATTTACTCAGGCTGATTCAGCACGGCGAGCCCTGAGCGCAGCCTGGCAGAGCGGGGCTCCCCGAGCCCGGCAGGACTGCAGGGCTCCAGCCTCCTCATCCTCCTCCAGAGGAGCCTGCACCAGTGGCAGCTCCTGCACCAGCCTGCCTTGTGAATCAGCACATCAGGAGCCAGTTCCAAAAGATGTTGGAAAAGGATGGAGCATGGAGCTCAAAGGCTTGTGCTGGAACTGAACAGAATGATGATGTTCAGGCAATCCAATTCATGAGAAAGAGAGACAGCAAAGCAGCCTCAGTAACTGGTACAAGTGGCTTTAAACATGAAAATGCTAAAGTATCAAAGCAGTCCTTCCTAAGAGAGAAATGCAGAAAATACCCAGGATGTTGGGGAAGCCAGATGGAAAAGTCACAGCAATTATTGACAGCAAGACAGGTTATGATGGACTAAACTCCTGAGGCAGAGGCCCAGGTCTGTACCTCCAACAGGCCTTAGTCAGAGGCCTTATTTTTTAAGGTTAAAATCCTAAGACAGACTATTTACACCAAATGAGCAAGTGACCTCACACCCAGCCAACAGCCAGGCCCTGCAGTGATACAGGGCTGGCACTGGGGTAGCCCCTGCCCAGAAGAGCAGATGTAGAGGTCATGGACCTGCTCCCAGTCACCACAGACATTCTGCAGGGGGCTTCTCTCATCCTGAGCCTCTGCCAGAGCAGCAACAGCTGGAAATTGTAGAGGAGAGCTTTCCCAAACTAACCCTGCTTCTTAAACTGCAGAGAGGAACCCACACAGGTTTAGAGGCAGATGGGAGAGGTGAGGAAGGACAATGAAGAGAAAACACACGTGCTCCAGGTAAAGCTGACTACAGAGAGGTTCCTGGTCCTGCTCCCTGGAGCTCACCATGGCTCAAAACCTCTCCAGCTTTCCCAGAGAGCTGAGCTTTATGTGGGCTGCAAGACATGCGCACAACCATAAAGGTCAGAAGAAAATTCCCATCATCTGGCAAAAGCTCGGTTGATGGAATCTCACCTACTTCTTATCTCCCTTCTACCTCTCCCTCCTGCCTTCACCACTTTACACCCCCAGAAAATCTCTGTGTAACCATCTCTTCAGTCCCACATCACGATCTTCTTTTGCTATTCCACCTTGCTGGTGCTGTGCCTCCCACCTGTCCATGGATCCTCGCTGGTTCCTGTGGCCCCATGCTGCCCACAGCCTGCCCTGCACGTCCCTCAGGTAACCCCCTGTACCAGGGACATCACTCATCCTCCTCAAACCCCCACTCTGGCCACTGCTCAAAGTTTATTTCTAGGAAAGAAATTAAGCACCGTGCAATTACTGCTCTAATTACAAATTCTATTAATACGGTTCTGTCTGTAGCCCGACCCAGAGTCGTGACGTTGGAGGTCACATTTACTGTGAGCAGGGCTGCACCAGCCCTAGGTTGGTATCATTTTGCTTTATGCAGATATGAAATCTTTTATAGAACTCAGCAGCTTGCAGCAGTCTCCACAACTTGGCATGGAAAGCAGCCTGGGATGAGGGAATCGCTTTTTGCAAGCCCCCTGAAAATCTGTCCAAATTTGGTGGTTAGAAACTACCAAAAAGCTCCAGGTCCTGCCTGTGATGCAGCTGATGCTGGCAGCCAGCCCAGCCTGCCATCTCCCCCAGCCCCAGTGCCTCTCAGCCCCTCTGCCCCCATCGTGTCCAAATAAAGCTCCAGCTCCAGGGGGAGACCAAAACAGAGCAGATTTCCCTTTCTTCCCACAGCGGCAGCACCGATGCCAACTCATGAGCAGGCGCAGCTGGCTCAACCCATGGTGGGCTCCAACCTGTTCAGGAAAGGCTTGTTCCCCACGCCTGGGGGCTGCAGGGCTCTGGCCACAGCAGCCCCCCAACACCCACTCCACCCTGCTCCTTGGCAGAGCCACACTGTCACAGCTCTGTACAGCTCTGCCAGCGCCCCTGACTCCACTGCTGGCATGGCTGCTACAGTGACACTCCCACGGTGACACCTGCACGGTGACACCCCCATGGTGACCCCCCCACGGTGACACCCACAGGGACGCTGGCAACCCAGGCCCCAGCAGAGGGTGGGCAGCTTGGACTCCTTGCCCTGCTGCAGCACAGTACTGCCTTCAACTTTTCCCCTTCAAAAATGAAGGAATTGACGACAGGTAAGGAATCTGTGAGCAAGTCTTGCAAGACCCGGTGCTCAAGTTTTAAGAAATTGAATTTGGGGTTTCACTGGCAACTTCCATCATGGATTTGCAGACCATGAACCATCATTCCAGTCACCAATTCTGATCTTCAGATCAGGAACATCAACAAACAAAATCCTCTTCCAGACATTTCTATATTAAGCTCCAAACCTGCAGTTTGGAAGGAAATTCCCTTCCAGACCAAGGCACTCCATGGAATGATAACATCTCCAGCAAGGCTCTTCCAGCCCTTAATTAACCCCTGTTAATTCACACACACACCTGGTAACGGCTCACAGGTAACTGTGTAATCACAGCACACGTTTCACCAGGAGCAGGATTCATCCCAGTGCCTGGCAGGTATTAAGGGAATGCAGCCCAGACAGGGAAATCTGTGGGATTCCTGCTACAAATCCCCAGGGAAGGCTCAGAGGAGACAGGACAGGGCTGTGGCCTGAGGAAGCAAAGCCCCCGAGGACCTGCAGCCTCTGGTAGCCCCCCACAGCCCTGCGGACACAGGTGAGCCGTGCCACGGCCAGCCAGGTGCAGGGCACCCCTCAGCCCTCGTCGTGGGTGCCACAGGGTGCTCTGGGAGCCCCCAGCACCCCAGCAGCACAGAGGAGCCGGTGTGTGTGTTCACACCTTCCCGAGCACCAGGAGGAACCACGCACCAGAAGAGTTGCTAAGAGACACGTGCCTCCCACCACCAGCACCCACTGCCGGGGCGGGGGGCGCAGCACGGGACGGGCCCAGCTCTCCAGGTGGCTCAGACCCCTGCACGGGGACAAGGGGCAAGGACACGGTGCCCGGGATGGCTCTGCCCGCAGAGGTGACCCTCAGGCACAGCCCCACCATGCCTCAGCCGGCAGCTCCTCGGTCCCGCAGCGCAGGGACCTCACACAAGATCAGATCGTGTCACAGCGACCTCGGGGCTCCCAGCACAGCTGTCATCAGGGGCACAAACAAGGGAGAGCTGCAGGAGCCCCACGGGAACGGGCACAGTGCAGTCCTCCCCCACCAGCCCACTGTGACTCAGCCAGCTGGCCTGGTGGGACCCCAAACCAAACTGAGCCACGGCCTGTGTGCCCCCCATCTCCATCCAGCCCGAGTCCCTTTCCTCTTCCCCTCAAATTCTATCAACTCAACAGCCTTCTGTGGCTGAAAACCTCCACAGAGGTGGAAAGGCCCCTCCAGCATCAGCCCAGGGTTTTACATCCGCCCCGTCTTAAGACCACTGAGTGTCCTTTGTCCTTGCACCATGAGGCCAATAAAACAAATTCTGGGATTTACATGCCCTCAACTCATGTAACCTTTCAGACTCCTCCTACAGTCCATATCCCTCTCCTCCTTCCCACAGAAACCCAAGGACCAGACTGGGTTGCAGGCCTCTGGAGAAGCACTCAGAGGCTCCCATGCAGCATCACCATGGTGGCCAGCACCCCTACAGCAGGGCCACCATCCCCCAAAAACGCCTCATGTGCCCCTGCAGTGACATTCCTGGAACAAGACAGCAGGAACGACTGAGCACACCGCCACCAAGCAGGGACAACAAAACCCAGGGCAGGGCAATGGCAGTGCTTGGCAGGTACCGAGCTGGACCGGGGCTCCTCACATCGACCAAAGGCACCCGCGGCCCTGCCATCCTCTGCTGTGGGCCAGCTGCAGAAACCTGCGGGTTTGGGCTCACCGAGGGCAGAGGGACCCTTCGGCTGGGGGCTGCAGCAGCGTGCCGGCCCACAGTGGGCCTCAGCACATCATCACCAACCTTCCCGCCCGCAACCCACCGCAGCCTGCCGGCTCCACCGCACCGCACCGCCCGCCCATCCCGGCCCCCC
>VZTB01012986.1:12921-25308 GCA_013397245.1 Thryothorus ludovicianus | reverse complement strand
GTGAGGAGGCTGGCACCGATGAAGAGCCCCATCTGCCCCCCGATGTCACCTGTGCAGGAGGTGATGTCAGTGAGGGCAGACCCCCGGTCCCCCTGGCACCCCCGGTCCCCCGGCCCTCACCCAGCAGCCCCGCCACCTCGTAGGCCTTCTTCTGCTCGATCATCTCGTAGTTCAGGGCCTCGAAGAAGATGTCCAGGACCAGCACATTGTCCCTGGGGGGACACAGGGGACGAGGGGACAGCGTCAGCTGCAGAGGGACCGTGCTGTGTCAGGCCAGGGGGGCTAGGCTGTGCCGGGGGCACCGTGGGACAGGGCAGAGGGGTGCTGCGGACACAAGGATGTGCTGGGCCATACTGGGCTGTGCTGGGCCATGCCATGCTGTGCCATACTGGGCTGTGCTGAGCCATGCTGTGCCATACTGGGCTGTGCTGAGCCATGCCATACTGTGCCATACTGGGCTGTGCTGAGCCATGCTGTGCCATACTGGGCTGTGCTGAGCCATGCCATACTGTGCCATACTGGGCTGTGCTGAGCCATGCCATACTGTGCCATACTGGGCTGTGCTGGGCCATGCTGTGCTGTGCCATGTGGGTTTCCCATTCCTGGGGCCGGTTTGCACAGGGCAGGCCATGCCATGCTGTGCCATGTCATGCTGTCACGCCATGCCATGTCACACCATCATTTTGCCTGTGTTGGTTTGTGTGTGATGGGGATGCCGTGTGTGGCTGTGCTGAGCTGTGTCACACTGTCACGCTGTCCCAGTTCATGTCTGCTGGGGGATGCTGTGTGGGTGTGCTGTGTCACACTGTCACTGGGCTGTGCCAGTCCCTGGGTGCTGGGGATGTGGACGTCCAGCACTGTGCTGGTTCATGCCCTGGGGCCGTGCTGGGCCATGTCACGCTGTCACGCTGTGCCCTGTGATGCCAGTGCTCATGCAGGGGCCGTGGGGCTGTGCCGTGCTGTGTCACGCCGTGCGCTGGCGAGGTGCTGGTGACAGCGCGGTGGCGGCGGTGGTGGCAGTGTCACTCACGCAATGTACTGCTCCGTCTTGTTGAACTTCTTGGCCAGGTACTTGGCCGAGGCCTTGCTGGGGATCTTGACCATGGAGAGCTCTTTGCCGTAGCGCACCATGGCGCAGGGCGTGCGGCACGCGCAGTACTCGCTGTCCTTCGTCACCAGGAAGTCTGGGGGGGCGTGGGTGGGACGGGGACCCCCAGGACCCCTGCCCACGGGGGGAGGCGGGATGCTCCGGGGACAGAGCTGGGTGCTGGGGGGTGCCACCCGGGACAGGCGTGCCACGAGCGCTGCTGGTGGCACAGGGAGGGAGCCCGGCCCTGCGCTCCCGGGGACAGCGGTGACCCCCACCCCGGCGAGGGCACAGAGACACCGGAGCCACCCTCACAGTGCTGAGGGCACAGGGACACCGGAGCTACCCTCACGGAAATGGGGGCATGGGGAGGCTGAGGGGACCCCAGGAGAGGCCAGGGGTGTCTGTGGCCATCGGGGGGCACGGGGTACGTACCCAGCGCGGGGTCGGCGCACTCCTTGTACTGCTCCGGGGTGCAGACGTTGGCATTGCCTGCGGGGAGGCGGCGGTCGCAGGGGCGGGGTTGGTGCCGGCGGCCCCGCAGCCCCCCGGCCGCCCCCCCTCTCACCCGGCATGTGCACCATGCGGCAATTGCAGTTCTCGGCCAGGTAGCGCGTCTCGCAGTCCAGGCGGCACGCCGTCAGGCTGTAGTTGGTGAAGAAGTCGGACTCGATGGGGGTGGCCTTGCAGTCCCCCCACGGCGGGGGCAGGTACACCAGCTGCCGGGCACCCGCTAAGGAAAACGCGGCGTCCTGGGGCCCCGTGTCAGCCCCGATGTCCCCCGTGTCACTCCCGGCCACGCCCCCACCTGCCAGCCCAGGACAGCGCCGTCCCTCGGGCGGAGCTCACCCCGCACAGCCGGAGCTGGGGGTCCTGCCATCCCAGAGCCCCGTCCCACCCTGTCCCCTCCTTCCGGGGCACGGGCATGGGCATTGTCACCTGTACTACAGCGGCACTGGCAGTGGCACTGTCGGGAGCATGCAGGAACAGGACGTGCCAGGCGGGGGCGTCAGCACCGACCTCCGCCCTCCCCTTGGTGCCTGGTGCAGGGATCACGCCTGGTGAAGACCAGCACCCCCCACCCGTGGGTGCCAGGGCCACATTGCTGCTGGCGCCGTGCTGCTGCCGCCCATGCGCCGGCACACGTGGTGACACCCACCCGAGGCACCTAAATTTAGGTGTCTGGCTGCGGGGGCCGGGTGCCGCCACCCCCCGGCGGCTGTTCCGCAGGAGCCGGGGGTCGCTGCGGAGCCGCTGCCGGAGCAGGGGCTGCCTGCACCCGGCGTGGGGCTGCCCCACGGCAGGCTGGGCACCCACGGCACGGCTGGGCAAGGCGTGTCCCCACGGGGATGCTGTGGTACCCGTGGCTTGGAGTGTCCCCACAGGGATGTCTCTGGCAGCACCAGGCCATCCCAAGCCCTTTGGGGGTCCACTCAGAACCCGTTGGGTCGCCATCCTGAGCCCTTTGGGGGTCCATCCCAGTTCCTCCAGGGGCCCATCCCAATCCCTCAGGGGTCTGTGCCCAGCCCCGGGCGCCGTGCCCGGATACCCGCTGCTGCTGGCAGGACACGAAGGTCTGGAAGCCGGGGGCGACACCGAAGCCCAGCTGGTCAATGAAGGGTGGCTCGTCCTGGCTGTGGATCTGCACCTTCACCCCCACCTCAAACGAGGTCTCATCTGCAGAGCAGGGCAGGGGGATCAGGTGCCGGGCAGGAGATCTCACCCATGTCCCCCCACATGGGCATGTGTTCCCCTGTGTTCCCCAAAAGGACAAGTACTCGCCGAGTGCTGTCACCCAGGTGCCTCGGATGGGCAGGGTCTCACCTGTGTCCCCCCAGACGGGCAGGTATTCCTCCTGCTGCACGTTGAGCATGAGCTCCAGCCCGTTGCCGGAGCCGCCCTGCAGCGTGGTCAGCACCTCGCGCCCTGGCCCCCCGGGGTTGAACGTGTAGCACTTCCCCAAGCGTGTGAAGATCTGCAGGGACAGGGGGGACACAGGGGACATGGGGACAGGGCCCTCACTGCCACGGCAGGGACCCCACGTGGCCGTGGCGATGGGGCATTCAGTGCCACTGCAGGGACACAGAGACACACGTGGGGACATGGCAGTGGAGATTCCAGTGCCCCACGTGAGCAAGGACAGGATCCCAGTGCCCCAGGATGGGATCCCAGTGCCCCCCAGAACCCAGGAGGGGGTCCCAGTGTCCTGGGACAGGTGCCCGTGCCCCCAGGAGAAGGCGAGGACGCTGATGGTGCCCGCGCCTGTGCTGCCGCGGCTCTGCAGGGATATTGGGTTTCGTCGCGGTTCCAGGGTACGTGTGGGGACACTTGAGATGGGAGGGCACCAGCCAGAATGGTGATGGGGACCAGGACTCCTTTGTCACAACGGTAGAGGCCACCATGTGTCCCCCCGGACATGAGAGCCTGTCCTGGGCCACCCACCCCGGGGACCTGCACCCCAACCAGGAGCCCTGGGGTGACCTTGAGCTCCCGGGGATCAGCACCCACAGCCAGGGACCCTGGGGTGACCCTGATCCCCGAGACTGGTCCCACGGCCCCCCAACTCCTGCCATGCCATCCCATGGCGTCACAGCCCCCTCTGCTATGGGTGCCCCCACCCGGGGGTTATGTCCCGCGGGGGGGAGCGGAGGGGGCGTTGCTGTGGCAACCAGCTGCTCCCAAAGTGGGGACCCGTTGCCATGGCAATGCGGTGCCCAAGGAGGAAAGGGGGGGGCGGGTGTCATGGCAACGGCTGCCCGGCTTGGGGATGCTGGGGGGGGCATGGGTGGGGACAGTGATGGGGACATGGCCCCAGCGCTGCCAGTCCCCCCGTGCTCCGCACTCAGGGTCACACAGGGACCCCCAGCCCTGCACCCTGGAGACCCCCAGCTCTGCTCCCTGTCCCCACACCCCCATCCTGCCCCATCCAACTGTCCTTGGGAGAGGCGAGAGGGGACACAGCTCACCCCGATGGCTCTTGGGCCCTCACCACGTGTCCAGGCACCTCGGTGCCGCTGGGGCCCATGCTGGGCTGAGCTGCAGGGACCCGGTGCCACAGCCCGGCACCGTGGCCCAGGGCAGAGGGTCCCAAGCCAGGACCAAGACTGGCCGAGTCTGGGGATTTTGGGGAGCAGAGCCAGCACCCTGCTGCTTAACCAGGCACGTGCCACCCACCCCAAGTTCTGGCCTGGGGACCCTCAGCCCTCCTGCCACATGTCCCATTCCTCAAACCCAGGGGCCATCGCCACTGCCTGGCCGTGCTAGGGGCACTGGGACATGGGGGAATGGAGGGAGCACCAGGGGCACAGGGAGCATGGGGTGCACAGACCTGACAAAGGACAGCTCGTCCCTAAGTTGCGTGGTGAATTAATTAGTGCTCTAAGAGCATTAAGATGACAGTAATTGCTGGGGACAGTGATGTGGACTGGGCAGGGCTGGCATGGCAGACGTGAGCTGCCCAGCGCCCACGCTGCTGCCTGGTGCTGCTGTGGCAGGAGGGAGGGAAGTGCCTGTGCTGCCCATGCCACCATCCCTGCCTGTTCCAATGTCCTGCCCACATCACCACCCCTGTCTACCCTGCCTGTGACACTGTCCCTGCCCATCCTGCCCGTGCCACCATCTCTGTCCGTCCCAGTGTCCCTGCCTGTCACACAAGTGCCACTATCCCTGCCTGTGCCACTGTCCCTGCCCTGTTCCAGGGGTTGCGGTAGGGGGTGCTGGGGGTCACAGCAGGGCTGGCACAGGGAACTCCACCCATGCCAGGCACGGAAGAGCTGCCCACGGGACCCTCTGTGACAACAGCCAGGGCAGTGGCTGCTGCTGGCAGTGCCCGGTGTCACCTGAGGCTGGCACATGGCGTGGGGGCAGCACCTGTGAGCAGCCTGTACAAGTGACACCCCGTGCAGGAGAGCACCCCACACCTGTGAGCACCTCATAATCCTGTACCCGTGAGCATCCTGTGCTCGCCACCACCCCTGCGCAGTGCCCACAAGCCAGCAGAGACCCTCGGCCAGCACAGGGTCCCCAGCACAGCTCCGCTCCATCCTGGGCACCGCCGGCAGCCCCTGGCACCCCTGCAGCACCCGGCGCGGGGGCATCCCTGCCTGGAGCTGCTGTCCCCAGCGCGGCGGGCAGGGGCTGCGACTGCTGCGGGCGGTGGGACGAGAGAGGGGCATCACCTGCCGATGTCTGACCTCAGCAGGACTCCCACGTCCCTCTGCAGCCCCGGGGCACCCGGCGGGTCCCCTCCCACCCTCTGGGCACTCACCACGGTGAAGTTGCGGGCAGTGCAGCCGGTGCCGCGGAAGGAGCACTGCAGCAGCATGTCAGCCAGGTCGTGGCCCGTGCGGTTGTAGAACTCGGCCATGCTGAAGGGCTTCGCCTTGAAGTTCTTGAAGTTGGCCTTGTCGCGCAGCGCGGCCAGGACGTGGGGCTCAGCCAGCTGCGGGTTGCTGATCTCGTAGCGCTCGTTGAGCAGCGCCAGCAGCTCGCCCACGTGATACATGTCGTTGCGGGTGATTTTGGAGAAGCGGAACTCGTTGAGGTTGCAGATGGTGATGGCCGGGAAGGTGAGGTTGCGGGCAGCCACCTCGTCCAGCTTGGTGACGTGGGGGTAGGTGAGGAAGTAGGCGACGCGCTCGGCGCACACGAGCAGCAGCAGCCCCAGCGAGCCCAGGAAAAAGCCGCCCCAGAGCACGCGGCGCAGGGACACGGCCCCGTAGGCGAAGACGTGGCTGATGCCGTGCAGCGAGGAGCTGTGGGCGAAGGCCCGCAGGCTCGAGAGCCCCTCGCCCTCCCCGCTGCCCTCCGAGCCCCTCCTCATCCTGTTGCCGCCGGGCCCCGCGGTGCCCCGCACCCTCAGCCCATCGCCGCGCCGGGCTCAGGGCGCAGCTGGCGGGGAGGGAAGGGGGGGAAGAGGGTGGGCAGGGGAGAGGAAGGCAGCAGATGGGAGGACAGGAGCGCCCGCTTCGCTCCCCCGGGTCCTTCACGCTGCCGGTGCCAGTGCTGCCCGCCCGGCGCCGCGGAGCCGCGGGCAGCGCAGCGCAGCCCCCGTCCCGGTTCCAGCCCCAGCCTCAGCCCCGGTCGCGGTCTCGGTTCCGATCCCGGTCCCGGTTCGAGCCCTGGTCCCGGATGCGGTCCCGATTCCAGCCTCGGTCCCCCTCCTGATCCTGGTCCCGGATGGAGCCCCNCGGGGAAGGGGGGGCAGCAGACAGCGCCCCTTCATCGCGCAGCCCGGACGAACCCAGCTCGGGGCTCACACAGGGGTCCCCCCATCCCGGGCTCGCACAGGGGTCCCCCCATCCCGGGCTCGCACAAGGGTCCCTCCAGCCCGGGAAGGGATGCAGCACAGCCTTCATCCCAGGAAGATGTCACGGGGTCCCCCCGCTCGGGGGGTGACATAGGGGTCCCCCATTCCAAGGCTGACCCATGGGACCCTCCACCCCGGGAGAGTCAGGCAGGGCTAACCCTACCCCAGGGGGTCACACGGGGGTTCCCCCCGCCTGGGGGTTGACACGGGGGTCCCCTACCCTGAGAGGCAGCACAGGGGACAGTCCATCCCGTGGTGTTACAGAGGGGTAACCCCCACTCCAGGGGTCCCCACCCCGGGGTCATGCAGAGGGTCCCTCCACTCCATTGGTGAGAGAGGGGCCTCCACCCTGGAGGGTGACGCAGGCGACCCCCCTTACTCCAGCGGAGGGTCACACGGGGGCCTCCCCATCCCAGAGGTCACCCAGGGGTTCCTCCACTCCGGAGGTGACACATGAGCTGCCCTGCCCCGGGGGCAATATCGGGGTCCCCCATCACAGAAATCTCACACGGGTTCGCCCATCCCAGACAATAATGCAGGGGTCCCCCATCCCAAGGACACGCAGGGATCACCCCCTCCAGTCCCCCGGCAGTGTCACAGCATTTCCTCACTCGGGAGTGACAGGGGTCCTATGGGTGACACAGGGGACACCCTACCCCGAGGGTCATACAGGGAACCCACCCTCACCCCAACAAGGCCACGCAGGGGTCCCGCACCTGGGCAGAGGGGTCACACTGAGCAGGGGGTGACACAGGGGTGACAACAGGGGGTGACACAGAGGGTGACATAAGGGATGACACAGTCGGTGGCACAGGGGGTGACACAGGGGTAACACAGAGGTTGACAAGGGGTGACACTGGGAACACAGGGGTGACACAGGGGGTGACACAGGGTGTGACACAAGGGAATGACACAGAGGATGGCACAGAGGGTGACACAGGGGGTGATACAAGGGGATGACACAGGGGGTGACATAGGCGGTGACACGGAGGGTGACACAGGGAGTGACAGAGAGGGTGACACAGGTGGTGACACAGGGGGTGACACGGGCGGTGGCATAAGGGGGGTGACACGGAGGGTGACACAGGGAGTGACAGAGAGGGTGACACAGGTGGTGACACAGGGGGTGACACGGGCGGTGGCATAAGGGGGGTGACACGGAGGGTGACACAGGGGGTGACAAAGAGGGTGGCACAGGGAGTGACACAGGGAGGATGACACAAGGGGTGACACAGGGGACACTCCCGCCCCACGGGGAGCGCGGCCGGGAGGAGGCGGGGCCAGCACAGTCAGACACGCCCACATCCCTGACGTCACTCAGCCTGGGCCCCGCCCCGCTCCCTCCCCGGTACCGAGCGCGCCCCCGCGCGGCCCGGAGGACCCCTCGCAGCGCCCAGCGGAACGCGGAGCCCCCGTTCCAGCCCTGGTTTATTGGGAAGCAGCGGGGGGGGCGCTCAGGACCCCTCCTTCGTCTGCTGTCGGATGAGCTCGGCGTAGAGCCCCCCCCGCCGCACCAGCTCCTCGTGAGTCCCTGCCTGTGGACACAGCGGGGACAGCGGACGGTGTCACCTCCCGCATGGTGTCACCTCCCGGTGCCGGCGCGCCGCCCGTCCCCGCCCTGCCCCTCGGCTCACCTCCACCACGCGGCCCCGGGCCAGCACGGCGATGAGGTGCGCGCCGCGGATGGTGCTGAGGCGGTGGGCGATGAGCAGCACGGTGCGGCCGGTGGCCGCCCGGTCCAGCGCCTCCTGCACCGCCCGCTCCGCCTGCGCATCCAGCGCGCTCGTGGCCTCGTCCAGGATGAGCACGGCCGGGTCCTTGAGCAGCGCCCGGGCGATGGCGATGCGCTGCTTCTGCCCCCCCGACAGCGCCGTGCCGCGCTCGCCTGCAGGACACGGCGGGCCGGGAGCACCGTGGGGATGGGGTGCTGATCCAGCCCAGGGGAACACCCAACCCACAGCCAGGGAACCCCCAGCATGTCCGAGCCACATCAGCCTGGGGAGAGCTCCCCGACCCAGAGCCAAGGACCCCCCACATCCCGACCCTGTCCCTCCTGCTCGGAGCCTGGTGCGGCCGCAGCTCCCTCGGGCACAGCTGACCACCAGTCATGACCAGCAGCCGCTGTCCCTGCAAGACCGGGATCACCTCAGCTGGGGCCCCCGTTCGCCCAACCCCCTCCCGCCCTGGCCGTACCCACGACGGTGTCGTAGCCCTCGGGGAAGCTGCGGATGAAGCCGTCAGCGTTGGCAAGCCGGGCGGCCTCGTACACCTCGGCATCGGAGGCTCCTGGCTTCCCGAAGCGGATGTTCTCCATGATGGTTGTGCCAAACAGCACCGGCTCCTGCGGCCAAACCCGGCCTTCAGCACTGAGCCCCCGGCAGAACCACCTCCCTCCCCTTCCCCGGGGACAGCCAGGGGCTCCGGCCAGCCCCACTCCTATCTCCACCTGGCTGATGAAGCCGATGACCTGTCCCCGCAGCCAGGAGGGGTCCAGGCTGGCGATGTTGTGCCCATCCAGGGTGATGGTTCCCGCCGTGGGCTCATAGAACCGCTCCAGCAGCGCTGCCACCGTTGACTTCCCTGGGGAGGGGATCCCTGAGCTCCCCTGCTCCAGACCCCTGGCTCCAGCGGAGGACTGGGGTGCAGGAGGAGGCACCCAGAGAGAGGGTGGGGGGTACTGGTACCTCCTCCAGAGGGGCCCACGATGGCCACAGTCCGGCAGGGGGGCAGGGTGAGGCTGAAGTCCTGCAGGACAGGGTAGCCAGGCCGGGTGGGATAACTGCAGGGAGAGCAGCAGGGGCTGCAGGGCTGTGGGGACATGGTGCCAACCCCTCCGTGCATGGGGTGGCCCAGGGAGCCACAGGGGCCAGGCAGGGGCCTGGTGGGGCTCACCTGAAGGAGACATGGTTGAAGCAGATGCGTCCGCACAGGGAGTGGGCAGGGATGGAGACTCCCCCCTGCAGCGGCACCAGGGGCTCCAGTCTCAGCAGCTCGAAGACGCGGGAGCCAGCGCTCAGACCCCGCACCACCTGGGGGGGGACAGCAGCAGCACCCCATGGGCCCCCAGACCCCACCTCACTG
Organism: Thryothorus ludovicianus; assembly: GCA_013397245.1. Classification (NCBI taxonomy): domain Eukaryota; kingdom Metazoa; phylum Chordata; class Aves; order Passeriformes; family Certhiidae; genus Thryothorus; species Thryothorus ludovicianus. The sequence continues at coordinate 15,832 of VZTB01012986.1, read as the reverse complement.
GCACTCAGACCCCACCCCACCCGCAGCGAGGGTGGCGAGAGCCCCAAACCTGAATCCCCAGCCTCTGGGGGTGCCAGGACCCCTCACCACACCTACCTGGCCCATCAGGATGGAGATGTTGGCCAAGGACCTGGGATGCACAAGGGCAGAAGTTGAGCTCAGGGCCGTGCCCAGACAGGCTGTGGGTACAGGGGCTGCCAGGGGGGTACTGGGGGTACCACTGGGCCCTGCCCTGACCTTTGCACTGTCTGCGAGGCCACCAGGAAGGACATGAGGTCACCGGGTGAGAGTTGGTCTCCAGCCATCAGGGAGCCACCAACAAAGATGGTTCCCAGGACTATGCCTGTGGGGTGGGGCCAGAGCTGGGATTTGAAGGGAATCCGCAGAAGGGGCATTTGGAGAAGGTCCTGCCCCAAGGAGCCCCTCAGGTCCCACACTGTGACCCCCACTTACCATTGAGTGCCACGTTGGAGAGCCCCTGGAAGGCGGCGATGCCGAGTCCCAGCTTCTCACTCAGACGTCCGGCATGGTCCACCTCGGTACGGAACAGCCTGGAGCAGGGATGGGCTGGCGTCCCCACTGCCACACCCCCGCCACCCCCAAGTCCTCCACCCTTCCCCTTACCCTGCCTGCTGCTCCTCCATGGCAAAGGCGCGCACGGTCCGCACGTTGCCCAGCGCCTCGTCGGCCACCACGGTGGCCTTGGCCACCTGCAGGGATGCAGGGGACAGTGAGGACAGTGTGGCCTCGGGGGTGGCAGGGCAGGTGAGGGTCGCCCTCAGGTGAGGGTTACCTGCTCCTGCGCCTGGCGGGAGAGGCTGCGGAGGAAGGCGCCAATGAAGGCACCGGCGCCCACGAGCGCCGGCAGCGCCACGAGCAGGAGCCCCGTGAGCTTGGGCGAGAGCAGGTACAGCGACACGAAGCAGCCGGCGGTCTGGGTGCCGCTGCGCAGGCCCTGGGGGGACAGGGACGGGGCATGGGGGATCACCGGGCTCGCCCAGGAGACAGCTGGGCTCAGCTGGGAGAAGGCCGGGCTCACCTGGGAGATGGCCAGCTTGAAGGAAGACTTGAACTCCTGGATGTCGGCCGTCAGCCGTGTCACCAGCTGCCCCGTGCGCGTGGCGTCAAAGAAGGCCACCTCCTGCCTGCCGGGGAGCGGTGGGTGGGGGTCCCTGTGCACCCGCCTCTCCCGTCCCCCTCCCTGCTGGGCTTACCTGAGCAGGGAGCTGAAGAGCGCCTTGCGCATGTTGCCGGCCACCTGCTCGCCCACGCGGGCCAGCAGTGCGATGTACCCAAAGGTCAGCAGGCCCTGGGGGACCAGGGGGGTCAGGAGGGCCGGGGGGCACCCCCGGGATCCCCCCACACCCTCTGGGGGGGCCGGCACTCACCTGCAGGCAGTAGACGGTGAGGAGGCGCAGGGCCGGGCGCCGCACCTCACGCAGGTAGGTGGGCACGTGGCCGCGGGCACATCGGGCCACCACGTCCACGAGCTGGCCCAGTAGCACTGGGATGTGCACGTTGAGCAGGGCTGCACCCAGCGCCAGCTGCGGGCATGCAGACAGGGACAGAGGTGTCACAGCACGGGGACAGCGGCACGGAGGGTGCCGTGCCATGGCACCAGGACAGCAGGTGGCCCGGCACAGCACTGGGACAGTGGGTGTCACACCATGGCACTGGGACAGTGGGTGTCATGCCATGGCAGGGGGACAGCAGGTGGCCTGGCACAGCACCTGGACAGTGTGTGTCACAGCATGGCATTGGACAGTGTGTGACACACCATGACACTGGGACAACGGGTGTCATGCCATGGAACTGGGACACTGAGTGTCACACCATGGCACTGGACAGTGGGTGACACACCATGGCACTGGACAGTGGCTATCTCATATCAGCACTGGGACAGTGGCTGTCACACTGTGGCACTGAGATAATACATGTCACATAACAGTGGAGACACACACTGGCACCAGGACAGTGGCTGCCATGGCATGGGGACAGGGGGATCATGGCCCTGCACAGGGGCTGTGGCCATCACGCTGTGGCACTAGGACAGCGACAGCCAGTGACAGGCAGTGGGATGGCGGGTGTCATACCATGTCAGTGGGACAGTGGCCATCGTGCTGTGGCACCGGGATAGTGTGTTCCTCTACAGCACAGGTGTGACACAGGGACAGTGGGGACAAGGGCGACCACGGCCACCCGCTCGCCCCTGCTCACCACAACAGCAGCTGAGAGTGCCAGGAGCTGCGGGCGCAGGAAGGTCCAGAACAGTGGCCAGTCAAAGGGGGGCTCCGGGGGGGGCTCTGGCGGCTCAGGGACACCAGGGGGGACCGCGGGGACAGTGGCCTCCTGGCAGTGCGCGGCCGAGCGCAGCAGCCCCAGCACCACGCAGCCCGTGGCCGAGCCAGCCAGGAGCAGTCGGCGCGGGGCCGGGAGCGCTGCGGGCAGCCGGGGGGGCCCGGCCAGCCCCAGGAGCCCCCCAAACCTGAAACTGGGGAGAGGGCTGAGTGAAGGGTGCCCCAATTGGGGAAGCCCCCACGGATCACCCCGAGATCTCAGAATCCCATCTCCCCCCACCAAGAGTTGTGTTCCCACCTCCAAGGGACCCAGGAGCACCCCAGGACCGCCTGGAGTCACACAGTCCCCCCACCAAGATTTGGGGTGCCCCCACCACCCAAGGGGCCCGTGAGTCTGGGAACCTCCCGGACACCCCAGCACTGCAGAGCCCGAGCTCCCCACACCGCACCCAGAGTCGGGGTCGCCCCCTCAAGGCACCCCGGGGCTCCCCAGGACCTGCCCCCCCAAACCCCCGTCCCGCTGCTCCGGGGAGCCCACGTACCCCTCAAGCCCCTGAGAGCCCCGGCCTCGCCGTGCTCCCCCCGCAGGGATCCAGGTGTCTGGAGCCCCCACG
>VZTB01012985.1:570486-594032 GCA_013397245.1 Thryothorus ludovicianus | reverse complement strand
TCCATTTGTAATTGTTGATTCCTCTTGTAATATAGATCTGTATTCTTTCTTTCTGTTTCTGCTTTCTTCCTGCACATGTATACATATATGTTAAAAAATTAATAAATTTTGCCATATCCTTACTTGTGGCAGTAATTACACACAAGGAGAAATCACACCCATGGATTTCCAGTCCAAGGACAATCTGCCCACTTTTAATGGGATAAGTCATATTTAATGGGATAAGTCATATTATCCATCTCTCTTGCTTTACTCCTAACAGTTTCAGACACAGTCCTAAACAATCCAAGTCCCCACCACAGAACTTTGGACTTCAAGTCACATGCAGAGTCAGGAGCATGGAAACTTGTTAAATCTGGAGTTATTGGGCAGGACACAAACACATGGAACATAAATCTCTTCTACAAATCACCAGTAAATGTAAACCCACAGTTTCCTTCTCTCTCCTTCCTTTCCCTAAGCCCACCCCCTGCCCCCAATTCCAAATTAGCTAATGTCCAAAGCCAGATGAATTAAATACATGAAAAAGAATTACAAGGAAGGAAAAAAAGGAGTGGGGGGGAAAAAATAAAAACAGGGAGGAGGAAAACATTCCAGAAGTTCACTTACTGTTCCAACACACTGACCGCTGTCTAAATTCAGGCATAAAGCTCCCACTCACATCTGAGAAAATGAATTTATTAAGCAATGCAGAAACTGTGAAAGGCAAGAGGACACTGAGCAAGGCCACCAGACTTTGTGCTGTCTTTCCCTGTGAGATGCATGTGCCTAAGAAGGGGCAGCACAGGGAATCTGAGCTGCTTGGCCTGGATGGATTTTTCTCATTGGTGCATTACACGCTCTTCTGGACAAGCCTGATGAGAACTGTGACACGTCCCACACACGTGGCAGGGGGCAAGTTCTGCACACAGCAAACGAGAGAGCTGGGAAATGTGTTTTATTGTACCTGAGGCTGTTGAGATCGAGATCGTCAGTGTCGAAGTCCAGGAGAGGCTGCGGGGTGTCGCTGGGCCCGTGCGACTGCAGCACGGAGGAGCTGGAGGAGATGACGGTGGTTTGGCCCGAGGGATGGATGGTTTTGAACTGGAACTGAGGGCCCATCCACAGGCGGCGATGAGGCCCAGTGTGAGTCACGATTTCCACCTGTGCCAAGGGGATATGGGCAGTGATTAACACAGAGCTGCAGCTTGGTTTAATGAATGGTTCTCTCAGCAGGCTGGACCCCTGGAATGCTGCTGTTCTCAGGTGAGAAGGGTGTTCTGAGCCAGGCTGTTTGCAGGAGTGTTTAACAAGGGGAAATGGGGGTGTCTTGCTAGAGAATGGATGCTTCAGCCAAAGCCAAGAGCTTCTTGCAGAGACTTGTAATCTCATGAACCACCAGCCTCAGGACACTGAACTCCAGTTCTTAAATTGTTCTAAAGATCAATGCTTCAACCTGGCCACCACTTCACCTGATCCTGTTCTTTCCTCCCCTTGCTGTGATGAAATACACCCCAAAACTCAAATGCTCTGACCAACAGAGAACACATTTCTGCCTGAATCTGCTTGGAGCAGAGACAGGAACCCAGAGCCCACATCTCCCAGACATTCCCCATCCTGAGCAGGGCGAGGGAAGCGTTTCCAGAGAGCTCCTTGCAGCTTTGCCACAGCTGCCTTGTGAAAGTTCTCAGCTTTAACTGCTTCCCAGGGATACAGCCAGAGCTGCACTGCAAATCACAGCTCCTAATTCCTGTTGGCACAAGTGAGGAGAGGCTGGCACAGAGCATCTTGTGGGAAGCACAAGATCCATAACCCGGAGCGATGGGAAGAGTGCTGGGATGAGCCCAGGTCATGCTCAGCAAGGAGCACAGCCACACACTGGGTCTACACAAACACATCCATTTAACCAAAAGTCTGACAATTCAACAGGAGAAGGGTGTTTGAGATCAGGAAAACTGTAAAGAAAAGGGTAAACAAAGCATACAACTTCTGTAATCAAGGGAATAGAATCATCGAGGCTGGAAGGATCATACAAGACTGAAAATAAAAAAGAGCTTTTAAAGGTCAGAAATAGGAAAGACAAAATGAAAATACTAAGCCCTGGTGAACTCATATTTTTAAAATAAAAATAGAATTCAAAGTTCCTATCAATTTCTGCTAAAACAACAATCAGCTTCTCAGCAGAAATGCAAGTTAGCGAGGGAATTCATGAAAACAGATTTTTGCACAGGTACACAGATGTATCCCAGTAGTGATTCTCCATCTTCACGGAGCAATTTGAAACCCTGGATGATGTCAGTTCTCTGCTAATGTCACACAACAACCACAGCCTATGCAGCTCTATTTCCATCTTTGCATTTAGCTCAGCCTAACTCAGCTTGGCTGCAGCCCTTTCTGAGGCAAGTAGCTTTTATGTAGCAGCGTAAATTAGGCCACAGATAAAGTAATCTGTGTATTTTAAGCTTGAAACCATCAGTGTCACAGAGCCGAGAGGTAAACAGATGCCTTTGCAATTTTACTGAGGCTATGGCCAGATGTTCCTATTCACTCTCCTGTTGTGTGCAGGACAAACATATTGTATCTACTTCCCACTGACAGCACACATTACCCACTGTTCTAATTGAAAAGTTGAAGTGAAGGGCGGTGTTTTTTCACTGCTTGCTGTTGCTGTTGATAACAACACTTTAATTTTGAAAAACATCCTTGCACTTCAGGCTTAATCTGAAGTGGCTCGCTCGGGGAGCGCCAGCGTCGCCCTGCTCCAAGGGCTCTCATCACTCCTGCTCTCAGCAGGAATTCAACATTCCAGGAGCAGTCTCAGAATTAGCTCTGTGCTCTCACATCACTTGGGAGTTGTTGTTTTTTTTCTCTTTATGAATATATTTACTCTTCTAGAGGGTTGGATGTGGTGAAGTTCGAGCAGTCTAAGTTCTGTTGACATTTTATATCTTCCAAGAATTAGTAATAAACAAACAGGCATGTTGTAGGTTTACCATGATCTCTTTTTTCCTGAGGTTTCACCAGAACAGTAAAATAAGCAAATACCGCCAAACAGTCCTGGAGAGAGAGAGAGGTGAAAAACTACAGGTGAAATCTGGTCCCAGTGAGCTCAGAGTTAAAATTCCTGTTGACTGCCCTGATTGAGAAGTTTCATCATCTTTGTGCTCTGAGAAATCAGCACAAACAAATGAGACACCTCAGTGTGCAGCCACATCTGAAACCTCAGACAGGTAAGTGAATTCACATGACTGGATTCCCCAGTGAAAGCTCCTCCTGGACAGGTCCATGTGGAAACCTAACCTCTCATTTCAGGAAAAAGCTGTGTATGATTTATTCACCAGTGGGAGAAGCAAATCCCATCCATAAATATTTCATATTTATGCCATACACCCCAGCAACACATTTAATGCATCACTCCCATAACAACATTGTTCTTAAACCAGAGGAAACCCACCTAATTTGTCAGGGTGAATTCCATGGATCAGGTACCTTGTAATTGCTTTGGTAAATCCAGAGCATTTGTAAATTTTATTTATTTATTTAACTCTAACCTTTCATTTCTAACAGGAACTAATTCTCAGTGTATTATTCATGACCTACATTCTTACACTGAGGTTCTGTTTTGAGCCAAATGGTCAAGTATTTACTGAGCTCTTCCAGAGAAGCTTCATTGACTGAGACAAAGCAAGACTGCCTAACAAGACAAAGATTTGACCTCATATAAAAATCCTCTATCAAGCACGATAGTTTGAAAGCAATACAGTATTTATATCTGGCCAGAAGTCCCAGGAATTCTCAGCAGGAAATGATAACCAGGGAGGGAAGGAAGGAACCCAGCTCCTGCCCCATTTTTATGGTCAGATGCAGGGAGTCCCAGGTCACCACCCACAAGCACCATCCTTCTGCCAAGTTCCTTCATGCCTGCCCAAAAAGGGCCGTGCCAGGAGAAAAAAGGGAGGCAGGCCACTTGCTGAAACTTCCCACTTCATGCTGAGCTTCCCAGGGATGTGACTGTGTCAGGAATTCTGGGGCTTTATCCAGTTTGGGACCACCAGATCCAGACCCACACTCAGAGTGGAGTCACTTTGACACACAGCAATAGCCTGGCTGTGGGAAGTTTACCTCCCACTTGGAGGAAAGTTGTGAATTTTCCTTGCAGAGCCCCCAGAGCATACCTGGGACAGCCACTCCTCATCCTCCTGCCCGCTGTGGTCCGAGGCCAAGCTGTCGTAGGACTCGTGCCGGGTGATGGGGCCAGGGCTCCCTGGAGGCACCACTGAAAAAAACCCAGAAAACACCAAATCAGACTTATTATTAAATTATTTAAAAGAAAAAAAATAGCTTTTTTAATAAGTTAATGGCACAGCAATATGTGTTTTCCTAACTCTGCGACAAAAAATTTTCTAGAAGCACAGAAAGAGCTCAAATACTGACATTAAAAGGATGAAAAGATTCCTGCTCTTTGCCTTGGATGTATCCATACAGCCACCAGGATAATCCATTGGCTCTTCTTCTTCTAACCTGAAGTTCTTAAAATACCAAAGTATTTTTATATTTCCACATTTTATAATCACTCCAAGTTTTAAAAATTTTTAAAAACTATATTATTGCAGGGTTGACCTTTATGTGTCAAGCTTCCAACCACCACAAATTTTTACAGCCATGTAGTAAAGCCCCAAGAATTGGAGTTTTAATGGCAAAGCAGACACAGTGGCAGCCATAAATACAGAACGGCGCCTCTGCAATGTAAACAGCTTTGCATAAATCCATACACCCTATGGAATAAAGGGATTTCCATCCTGGTTTGTGTGTGTCAGTACCTGAAGCTACAGAGCCATTTCTCACACCTCTGGATCACTGAGTGTCCATATTCTCAAACCTGCAACGTCCCAAACTCAGCCCAGGGCCCAACTTATTCCAGAATTGTTCCAAGTGCCAGAAAAATTAGGTCATATTTTTACAAAGGAAGCTCAGGTTGGATGTTGGGAAAAATGTCTTCACTGAAAAAGAATGGTCAAGCAATGGAAGAGGCAGCCCAGGGGGGTGGTGGAGTCACCATCCCTGGAAGGGCTCAAAGTGTGAGCAGAGGAGGCACCTCAGGGGATGGTTCAGTGGGCAGGGGTGGGACCTGGCTTTGGAAGCCTTTTCCAACATTAATGATTCTGTGCTTCTGTGATAAAGCACCAAATTCTTCCCACGACATAAATTAGGAAGAAATTCCTCCCTGTGAGGGTGGGCAGGCCCTGGCAGAGGTGCCCAGAGCAGCTGGGGCTGCCCCTGGAAGGGTCCCAGGCCAGGCTGGGTGGGATTGGAGCAGCCTGGGGCAGTGGGAGGTGTGGAATAAAAGAACTTTGAGGTGTGTTCCAACCCAAAGCATCCTGTGATGCTGTGATCTGCCATCCTCACTGGAATCCCCAGCCTGTGCTGTGCACACCACGCCTCGAGAGCCCCAGCAGTGATCCCAGCTCTGTCTCCAGCCCTTTCCAAACACAGAAACCACCTCCCCTTCCTGACATCCGAGAGGGACTCAATTCCACGACTGAGGGACAGGTCTGCCTGCTCCAGACCCCTTTAAAGGACACAAACATCTTCCTGAGGATTCACAGACAATCTGAGTATGGGATCCCAGCACCCAATTCCCTTCCTCAGAGCTTACACTTGAAAGCAAAGAAACAAAGGCATTATTTTGAGGCATTTTGCTGCTGCCCTGATGCTCCCCACATCTCCTGGCTCCCTGCTCTGGATCCTCCTGCCTGTTTTGGAGAGCACAGCTGATCAACTGCAGGCTCTTACTGAACTCCCTCACAAACTTCGTGGCTCCAGCAGATGGTTTTGCTTTCAAACCAACGGGAACTTTATGGACTGATCTGAATTTTTATTTTTTTTTGTTCTTTCCATCCCAGGGGCAGTTAGCAGAGCTGTCAAGATTAGGGAAGCTGCAAAAACACAGCGCAGGGAGCAGCATCCCCCCTGCTTGGTCGCTGCATTTCTCCCTTGGGGAAAACTTTTACATTTTCCTGGAGATTCAAGACGGCTTTACAGCGAGAAAGAAATTGGAAAAAAACAAGGAAAAAGCTGAACAAATGATTGGTTTTGGTGCTGCACTGGAAGCCCTTCCCTGAGGAGTCCCAGCTCTTGTGTTTCCACGCAGCATTAACTCTTTCCACGCAGGAGTGATGAAATGCATTCCATGGAAAAGCTGTGCCTGAGGGTTCAGCAGCAGGGCAGCAGAGATAAAGCCTCGGCTGAGGTCAGCCCTCACTCATTCCTTTGGCTGTTTAATAAAGCAGCATTTCTGTGCCACACCTCTCCCAAAAGCAGTTTGGAGGGGCTGGTTGGGCTGGGGGATCCCAGCTCAGCACTGGCCCTGCTCCCCCATTCCCAGTGGGAATGTGCTGGGAGATGTGGGAGATGCCCACATTCCCAGGACAAGTGATCCTGGCTGGAGATCTGCCACGGCTGAGCTGCTTGGCACACATCTGCACATTCTACCAAGTTAAAAATGCCCTTGAAGTTGTAGGAACAAGCAGGGTGTAAAAATGCAAAGCCCCTTTTCCTGCATTTCTGGGTCACACACCTCTCACATCACAATCAAGCTCCAAGATGAGATTAATTTAACCCTGGAAGGACATTTTCAGGAATTTGAGATCAGGAGTAATCTTTTCTCTTCCAGCTTAATTCTTTGAAAATCTGAATTCACACTGGAAAGAGACTCTCACCTCTCAGTGAGGTTATTGTGATGCTGCAACACAGAGTATTTGAAATTTCTGAAGAATTTCCCAAACATGCAGGATAATAAATAAGAAAATTCCAGTTCTTGCAAAGCTTTGTAGCAAGTGGTTTTTATTGGTTCTCCTGTAATTTCTCTTTTATTGGGAAAAGTCACAAATGGAGCAGACACAGAGCAGGAGCAAGAAAGCCTTGGCTGCACAGAGATATTTTTCTGCAGTTGCAGGTGGTTTGTACCTTCCTAAAACAATCAATTCAATGCCTTGTGTCTGAGATATCCTAACTTATAACTTTTTCTGTTCTCACACCAAGACCTGGAACAGACACATCAAATATCAGACTGCAACTGAGTTTGTTTAATCAACAAATACACAAAATGAAAGTGGAAAAAGTACCAAAAAAAATGTATATTAAAAATCTAAGGTGAGAATTTAAACATACAACTTCTGTCTGTGCAATATGGCAGGACATGAGTTTCTACAGACTGCTTAAGGCAAATCTATTAAAAAATGAGCATTCAAGGATACTTCTGAAACACTGGACTGGTACCTAAAGCAAAAATCAGAGTTTTGTTATCAGTATTTGGCAAGGGCCAGAAAGGATCTTTGAGCAGCTCAAAAATAATAATGGCATCTTTACTCTGTGTCCTCCCTTGTGCACTGACAGGATTGATGTCACCATTCCATTGAAGGAAGATTGGATCTGGGCAAAACCACACTGCAAATGAAGTTAATTGTGTGCTAATTGTTAGTGCCAGGAAACTGCACAGGAGGGACTGGGGAGACACCAGTGCCAACACAGGGCACAGCAAAGGCTGGAACACAGCAGAGCTGATTCCTCTGGAACTGCAGCACTGATTCACACACCTCAAAAAAACTCCTTCATTGTTTAGAAACTTCTCCGTGGTATTTACTGACAAGTGAAGAAAACAAACAGTTTGTATTAATCTCGAATAATTTGCATAGGCATTCCTGCCACGTGAGCAGGACCTAGATAAATACACATTGGAGGAATATTGGAGTTAACACACAGTGGGTTTGTTCATGGATGGGCTAATTATACAATAATACCTAAAGCTAAGACAAATCTTCCTTCAAAGATTATAAATTGTCATCTTTCAGCAGCATGAAAGTGTTGGAACAAAGAACCACTACAGTTCAATTGTAGTGTGTGCACTTATGGCTTTAATTTGGGAACAATAAATCATTAGTTTTACTTAGTTTTGTGTACTTCTTCAACCAAAAGGTTTTAATTTTCTCATTTATAGAAATAAGCTTTGCACAATTCAATTTAATTGAGTTATATATGAAATTCCCAGTGTGCTCTTCTCTAAGGGCTGGATGTTTGTCCAAATTAAGAGCAAACAAAGGCATTTGAGCACCACAAAGCCTGTTTGTTTGGTGCTGCCTGCTGTGCACATGCCTGCAGACACCCTGAGAGCTTGCCTTTTCCATCTCCATGATTATAATTTAATATAATTAACATTTATAATGTCAAACGAGTTTCTCAAATGCAGTAGGAACAGGACAATGTACTCTTAACTAACCCCTCCAGCCTCCAGTGATGCCCGTGGTGAGCAGGTACACAGGATAAAAATGACAGACCTCATGTTTTCATAAAAACCCCACCCTCACACCTGATTTTGATGCTTTTTCTCTGGTTCCTCAGTCACATCTAGGTGGGGTAGAGACCTGAGTTATTCACATGATTGTCAACAAACTTCAGGGGTCCTTGTGCTGGGATTCAGCTCCACAATTTGAATTATTTCCTTTGTGCATTTGTTCCACGGCATCAGCAGCAGAACTGATGGATGTGGCTGAGGTGTCCATGGAGCCACCCCAGATCCACCCTGCTGACCCTTCCTCGCTGTCACTGGTGTGATCCCAGCTCTCTCAGGGCTGATTTTGGTGTCCCACACTTGTGCAGTTCACATCCAGCACGTGCTCTGTGGCTTTGTGTCACAGCTGGGGCTCTGTGCCTCTGGCTCTGCCTCTGCTCAAGTGTGACAACAAAGCAAAGGCCAGGATTTCATTTTGGGCAGAACACTCCCAGCCATGTTAACAATAAACTGGTTTTAGGCTGGAGATATGCTCCATGTCATTTTTTCTTGTGGCTGCACGTTACTGAACAGAGTTCTGGTTTTAATGCAGTTTTCAGCTTGTAAACTCCTACAGGAGCATGGCACGCAAATTAAAATATCCTCTTTTACCCAAAACTACTCCCTGCTCATTTTTTTCCTGTTAAGACTTTCTGAGATTCTCATATACATAAATACAATAAAATAAAGCTAAAAAGGAGCTATAAAGCAGTTTAGCCAGACTGACAGTTATTTCACACTACCAATTGATTAGAGCTGGATTAATTCATTATTTCTGTACTGTCCACAGTTTATAAGGTGCCTTATGGACCATCCACTCTCTGTATAAGCATTTTAACAAAGACATAGGTAGGTCTGTAATTAGGAGATGAATTCTTCGAAGATTTTTTTTTTTTTTTTGTTCACTGCTTTACCTGCTCCTTACTCACACCGGTCTGGCTTTTTTTCCCCAAGAAAGACTGGAATACATTCCCTGTACTTAATTTCAGCTTCCATCTCCAAGGTTCCCTTAGGAGGTCAGTCAAGCACGATGCACTTTTAAATCTGTGCAGAGCTAGAACCTGATCTTATTCTCAGGATGGAGCACCTTAGAGCTGCTCAACGCTCAGACTGTGAGCAGACAATCAGTTTGGCACCACAACACAACAAATATATTCTTTTCTGAGTTAAAGAATAATTTCAACTGCACGAAGCCACGGTGAAATCCATCTGATGGCCATCTTTAAAGAATTATGGAAGAGGTAACTATTTCTATAATTCACCGACTTCAAAAGTATGTTTGACATTATTGTCGGGAAAATTATGTTAACCATGGATTACTGTTACAATCAAAGTATGTAGTGAGAAGTCGGGAGGCTTAGCGGTGAATTTTCAAAGCGGTGCGCGGGGATTTACCCGTTTGACTCCCATTAGCGGCGATGGGAGGCGCGCGGCGAAATCCCCTTTGAAAACTGACCCCTGCCTGCCCGCGGACCCTGCTCTAAGGACTTCCAGATGAGCGTGCAAGAGGAGCACGGAACCATTTCAGCGTGTGCCCCTGCTCGCTGCTGTGTGTGCACATCTGAGAGCGTTCGAGCGGGGCTGCAGAGCCTGAGCTGGCACAGCCACGGCCCGGCAGTGTCCCTGCACCACGACCTCAGCAGGCTCATTCCCGGCAGCCAAGGACCTTCCACAGCTCATGTGCATCTCTATCATCTCACAAAAATGCCACGAGACTGCACCGTGAGTTACTCCACCGCTCCTGTTTACCCCAAGCACTCGGTGCTCAGGCAGAAATTAAATTTGTTTCCTTTAACACTCAGCCCTGGCTCCTGCAGGGAGCAGAAAGTGCAGGCTACTACTGAAATGTAGTTTACCCTGAAAAAAAAAATACCATGAACTCGATTTCATTAGAAACACCTTTTCTAGAAGGGGAGGCAGATTAACCTGCAATCTGTCACGCCTCCAAGTGTAAGAAGCAAAGTTGAAAATTCCATTTTCACCATTTGTGACTCTTTCCAGGAAAACCCAAACACGTTCTGTATGAGAAATGCCTGCTTGGAATCAGTTTTCTCCAGGAATATTGTAACCTTGGTCATAAAAGTTACACATAAATACATATATATGCTTATAACAGATATATTTAAGATCTGTAGCAGTTCTAAATGCAGTAAAAAATTCCAAATTTTAAACCACCAGAATGTATTTTACCAGTATCACCTACATTATCACTTATATGCTCACACAGATACCCATATTTCCATGTAATATAGAGAGAGAATACCTGAATTAAAATAAACACTTGAGAATCAATTTCCTGAAATTCTAAAACTCATTTTCCTGCATAGGAAAATCTAAAACTCATTTCTGTCTTCAAAATTTCAAGGAATTTTATATTTTTCCCCAAGGATATGGATTTTTACAGGACATCTGCTCAACTCCTTCGAGACCACTGATGAAGAGTCCCAGGAAGTTCTCTTCAGAAATATTTTGTAGAATCTCATGAAAACGATTCACTGACTTGAGGCAACATCAGGTAGAAGGAATAAAATGGCAAAGTGGGAATCTGGGAAATGGATACTCTGGCACTCTGATTTTGCAGTTTTAAGCCTGGAACACTCAAGTGACACATCTTGGTGGCAAGGCCCTCACCTGTGGCACCAGGTGAGGTGAAGGGCAGGACTTTGGGCACCAGCCACATGAGCAGCACAGGAAAATGAGGCAGGTGGAAATGTTCATCCATACCCCATGGCTTGTTGCAGCTCCTCTCCACGGCAGCTCAGGTGAGCTCAGGAGGAACTCCCCCACCTCAGGGCAAGGTCAGAGCTGGCTTTGGGTAGGGATGGACTCCAGAAATGTTCAGGTGGCCAAGTGCAGAAGCAGCAAAGCCCAGCAGAGACCCTGAATGGAGCAGCTGAAAGTGCCCCAAGGTGGAGCGTGGCCCTGCCAGAGGCAGAGCAGAAAGGCTTTGAACACCTCGTAACCACAGGACAGAGTCACTGTGTTCCTGCACAGGCTCTGCTTTTGATCACTTTTACTGTCTGAAACCCTGGTGACAGACACTGAACACACCCAGAGCAAGAGCAGCTCTGGCCTCCCCAAAAATGCTCCCCAACACTCTGCAGTGCCATATACAGAGAGGGGTGTGCCATCACCTGCGTTCCTCCATCCCAAAGAATGCAAGGAGAAAGGAAGAGGTACAGCACTAAATGGGATTATCAGTCCCAGTTCATTCAGCTATGACCAGACCAGCACTGCTGGGCACTCAGGAGGGCTGGAGGAGCAGAATGTCCAGATTCCTCCTGTGCCACTCCTTGGCTGTCATTCCAGGAAGCACAGCTTGGTTTTCACAGTGTCTGTGTTCATATTCACAGTTATTTCACACACTCTCCATCCTACCCTCAAGTCTTTCCACAATACTCATTAGCACTGTGGAAGTAATTTTTATTTCTGTCAATGGAATGCATGAAAGGAATATAAAAGGGGCCATAAAGAACCACGATGCTGCTTGGAGACAGAAGTCTTGCCCAGGGTGCACAGCTTTCATTAGAGGGAGCAGGAAGTGCAAACATGATGTCAGAGCTACAGAGATTATCTGTATAAATGGTGTTATCATTTAACCCAAACAAACAGCAGGGAAAGGCTCGCCCCCTCCCTTTGAAGACAATGGACAGTAACTAAATTGGACTTGTAATGAAAGTAATTTTCAGTGAAACACAAGATATGTGCAGCAACAGTTGGTTCAGAAATGAGAATCTCTTTTAACAGCCAAAAGTCAAAGGCAGCTATAAATACAGGCTTTAATCTTTCCAAGAATCCCTTAACGAAGCCTATAAAACTGATTGTATCTTCAGATCTAACTCAAGTGCAAATTCTTACTCAGAAAAATGTTACAGCCCTGCAAGTATGGCTTGGAGAGCAGTACAGGGACAAGGAGGGAGAATACAGAGGGCTGGTTTGAATGCTCACACTGGAATACAAATTACATTGCATTTAGAATAAACAATTAATGAGACAGCAGAAACCTCAGCTACAGGCCCATTTTTCTGAGAGAGAAACAATTTCCAGAAGTGGTCAGAGTGGGATGCAGAAACACTGCATCTTTCCTTTTAACACAACAGAAATGCTCTTTGATTATTTAAAAGCCAGTTGCAAAGATCTGTCTTCAAAACCTCCTATTGCAGGTTTAATAGCAGAGAGGTGCAAGTACACTTACCAGCAACACGGGAGTAAAGTACAGACTTTTGTTTTAACAAAATCTATATTTATACGATTACATTTCCTATGGTTGAGGGCAGCTGTAATTAATGGATTTCCCTCCTTCCCCTAATGCAGTCATTTGTCAATTTAAACACAGAATGCCCAATCAATTTTGATGTATTTAGTAAGCAATTTGTCAGAGTACTGCACACCAGTTAATATATTAATTCTTGTCACTGGCCCACTTCTGACAACTGTAGGCTGTGTCCATGAAATGGGTCCTGATGAGCCAAAACTCTTGCCTGGAATGTGAAGGTGCCATCTGCAGAGCCAGGGGACAGAAATCAGATCTCAATCTATTCAATACCTTTTTGGGGCAGGTTTTTGGTCAATTTTATGTTTATCCATTAATTTGCTACGTTTCAAATATTGCATCTACAGAGCAATGGAAAAGTGAATTCAGAGTGCAGAGATAAAGAAGAAAGGAAATAAATATGAAATGAGGGTATCAGACTTTCTGGTGATGCAGTTACCCATTTCCATGGTAATTCCACTATGTGCCATGAACCTGTGTGAATTCAAACATGCAAAAAACATGTGAAAGGTACAGAAGTCACACAAAGGAAACAAGGGAAGAGTCAGTCAAATGTGCAAAACTTCTGGTAAAGAGAGGAAAGAATTCATTTGGAAGAAACCTCAACACAACCAGGGGATTGTCATGGACATGGAAAGCACATTTTAGCAGCATCCTCAGGAGTTTATACAACCCAAAGCACCTTAATTCTTAAATACCAAACAGCAGGAAGAAGGCAGGATTAAAAAGTAATTAATGACAAAACTTGGCAACTCTGTGGAGAAAGCTTTAACATTGCAAGTTCCTGTGGACACCAAAACCCTCCTGTGCACACGTTCAGTGCCTGGCACAACTCTTCTCACACTGCCAGCCCTGCTAGGACAGTTTAACCACACCACATGATGCCATTTATGTAACAGGAAAAACACCTAGGAAGAATAAAATGTGACGTAGATTTCCTCCTGTTGTGGTTAGATTTGGAAGTTACTGACACAACTTGGACAAAAGTGAATAAAGAGGGAATATTAGAGACACAAATATGGTAGAATATTATGTATTAAATGTGGGGAATGTAGAGAACTATATGATACCTGAAACCCAGCAATGAAAACCTGAGGATTTTAATTATTCCAGGGGTTTGTGGGCTGGACTCATGGGAACAACTCATGGAATCTGCTCTGTCAGAAGGAGCTCTCAGGACTGGTTATATTCTCTCTGACTCACTGCAGAGTTTGGAGCAGGATCCTGACACTTCCTGCAGGCCAGCAGGTTGTGGAATTTAACATACAAGTTCACTTTGAAGCCATGAGCTTCCAGAAAGCTGCAAATCCCTGGCTTCCCACCCCTCACCTGTGCAGCAGCCCGAGCTGTGCTGACAGCTCAGGTACACACGAGCTGCACACACTGATGCAGGTTTCTGCAGCAGATGTCACAGATGACCTCAAAGCAAGGAAACAGCTGTGCTGATCCACTTACAAATACCCCTGGGATAAAGGTCTTGGACACTTGTTGTACAAAACATTTCTTCAAACAATGGCTCCTTGTTCCTTCCTTTCTAGCTGCAAATAAAACTTTCAGATTCTCCAAAAACATGAAAAGCTGAACCATGTGTCGATAATTTAACTGAGGATTTTTTAAATATTCTCTGTTTAGCACAAGAAGTCACTGGCCTGGTTGATATTTTTCAAAGACTAAGGAAGATTTTGGCCCTGTGTTTTGGCATCAAACCTCTTATTTCTGAAAACCTGGCCATGCAGCCCTCCAAGCAGCCTGCCAGACGTCTCATTGTTCTGCCCGGCTGCTGACAGAGGTACTCTGTGCTAAAAAGCACACTGAGGCTTTTTCAATGACCCAGGGGGCAAAGGTCACTTATTATAAATGGATAATGAGACCTAATGCAATGTTCTGAGTGTGGACAAAGAAAGGGTCTATCCATACCCCCTTGTGACTTGGTCATTCAGGCTTTTATTTCCCCTGCACACTTAATGGAGCCAAACAATTGGCAGAAATGCTATACAGAAACGGAGAGAAACTGCTGCATTCTCCCTCGCAGAGACAGCCACAAACAGAGCCCCTGAAACGGCGCCAGCCTCCTCTCCCAGAGCCGGCCCAGACAGATGGAGCAGCCCCTGAGCCCCGGCGAGCCATTTGCTGGCAATTAGAGCCAGGCTGAGCCAGAGGCAGCCCAGGGCAGAGCTGCAGGTAAGGAGAGCCCGGGCTGGGCTCAGCAGCTCTCTCTGACAGGTGCCTTTTGTGGGAAAGCTGCTTGGGCTCCATTGTCAGCGACCTCACTGAGGAGCTTCAGCCTCAGGAAATCCACAAGGCAAAACTTCAAAGCCAATCAGACACAAATTTCTCTGTTATTGCTATTTGGATTATGCACTCTAGATACTCTGCTGTCTTTAGTGGTTATTATTCTATTGTTCTTTCCATTTCTCATCCAGCTTAAAGAATTTCTATTATGTGAACTAAAATCTGAGTTAAAAGTCTTATAATTCAAATAACACAAGTTCCTTAATTGGCCACGTTTCAGATATTGCATCTACTGAGCAATGGAAAAATGAATTCAAAGTGGAGAGATAAGAAAGGAAATAAATATGAAATGAGGATGTCAGACTTTCTGGTGATGCAGTTACCCATTTCCATGGAATTCCATTATGTGCCATGAACCTGTGTGAATTCAAACATGCAAAAAACATGTGAAAGGTACAGAAGTCACACAAAGGAAACAAGGGATAAGTCAATCAAATATTCAAAACCCCTTTAAGGTCATTAATTTGCTGGAATTTAGCTAGTGTTCATTCTTCTTTCTTTGAAAAGTTTTCAGTACTAAACCATTTGAAATGTGTATTTGTGCACGTGTTTGCTGTCCTGTGTAGCAGCATTTGAGCTGTTAATAAAATGTTAATAAAATACACAAAATGAATCCCTTCCATCCCTGGTTTCACTCTGTGGGATACAAGTGAAACAAGGCAGGAATCCTGCAAAAAAAAAATCCAGCCAAAATGCAAATCTAATGGTGCTGTGCACTACTAATTACTTTTTCATATTCTTTTGTACCTTTTGAGTTTCATCCCAATTTCCTGTGCAGCACAGAAGAAGGAAGACTCAAACTTTGCAGATGCAGCAGATGGACAGGTAGAAGAACAGACCCAATCTGGCACCAGTGTCCCCTTCACCAGTCCCATCCAAAGTGCCTCCTGGAATGCCCCTGTCACACAATGCTGCCTGCACTGACTGTGCACAGCTCTGCTTTCCCCAGGAGAACCCCAACAGATGCCACGAGCTGCTCCCTTGGGACACTTCAACCAGACAGAACAGAGACTTGCTCCTCACTATCAGTGCTCTCCTCTCTTTTAGATTGTCAGAGAAAAGAGAAATACTCATTCTTCTGCAAAACCTTTATAAAAATGTGTGGCTTTGTGTATTTATGGAATCTAGAGAGCTACAGGTGTATGGATGTTTCTGAATATGCCATGCCATGAAATATTGGCTCTCTGGGAATGATGTGGCTGGGCCAGGCACAGGCCAAGGCAGGTGGGCAGGCATCCCTGGCACCAGTGCCAGGGCTCCTGAGGGAAGCAGCTGCCTGAGGCTGGGGCTGGAAGGAGCCCAGCAACCAGGAGCTCCCAGGAAGAGGGAAAGGCAGATGCACTCACTTGTCACCAGGTATGGAATTCACAGCAGGGAACGGCTAAAAGCATGAGAAGGAAGGAGGTGAGCAAACCCAGAAGATTTTCATGGGATCTGGTGGGTGACTCTCAAGGCCAGCCAAGCACTCCCACAGCCTCACAACTCTGATTCATGGCAAAAATCCCAGCACTGCATTCACTGCTCCATGTTCACTAACACAGTTACACACAGCCCTGCTCTGGGGTTGAACATACACTGAAATTGGCTGAAAAATCAACTTGGAAAATCACCCTCTGCTTAAAACGTGCACATGAGACAAGACAAGAAGTTGTCAGCTACTCACAGCCAGCCAGAAGATACTGGTAGTACTGCACAGCATCTGCAGCCAGGAGCAGTGGATGGTTTGCATTAAATGGTGGTTGGAGCTCATTCCACTGAGGAGTTCTGAGGTAAAACACAAGACTATTAATATTTAAGCTAATACAGAGAATGTAAATCAGTGTTTCTGTCATCACATGCAATTATCTATACAAGCTCACAAAATGTTTGTAATTATTTAAATTAGCTTGTTCAAACACTGCAATCCACCACAGGCACTGCAGCAGCAGGGCCAAATCGTGCAGATTGTGAGGCAAAGACAATTCTTGGTTGTTGACTGCACCAGGGATTGCATAAAAAAAAAAAACCCAGGAAGGAGGTTTAGATTAAGTTGGTAAATATGTTTAGGACCATTGTATGTCATGCTGACGTTATATAAACACACAGGAGAAACTGGGGAACTTTTTTGTTCTGTTAACTCCCACTGCTTCCATCCTGTGAAGTCATTGAGCACTTACTGCGAAAATAAAGCTGTGTAAAGTTATGGATTATTGATCCAATTAGAATTTTCAATTCCATTACAACCTACTCATTTCAACAATAATGGTCCCAAAGTCTGTGTTGTAATTTTAATTAGGGTGGGCCACTCCTAAATAGCTTGGTAAATCAAGTATTGATCACTCCAGTGCAGCCATAAGCAGCACTAAGGAATGTAGGAGCCAAGAAAAATCGATAGAAAAATATTTTAAAACGTCAAAAGCACTGACAACACTTTCTCATCAATTTTTCTTTACTTTCTTCCACATGTCAGGAATAATTTCTTCTACTGTCTTTAGAAATGGTACCTTCAGCTGCTCACAGGAAAACTCACAATGCTTCATCGTGGGAACCTTGCTCATGTCTCACAGCAGAATTCTGTACTTCAACACTACCAAAATAATCCTTTCTAGTCCTTATATAAAAAGAAAATTACAACCAGATCATTTAAAATCACCAATTAATTAGGATCTCTACTGATTCACAGACATGTCCATGTCCAGAGGGGGATTTAGAAGCTTGGCTCCTACTCAGGCACAAGAACAGTGACAGAACTGTAGGGAAAGCAAGGCTTGAACTTCTCTGCTTCCAACGGGAAACTTGAGGAGTGTTTGATGAGTGACAACCAGGACAGGGATTGCATAAAGAGAAAGATCACGAGCCTTTTGTGGCTGAAAGGAAGGAGAAGTCACAGGGATGAGGTACCTAACCAAAGCCCAGCTGGCCCTGGGGCAGGTGACCATCTCCAGGGGGGTGTCGTCGCTGATCTTGGGCGCGGTGCTGAGCGGCCGCGGCTCCAGGACATGCTCCACCAGGCTCCCGTAGCAGCTGATGATGTACAGGGACTCCACCACAAACTGCTTGGACTGGTCTGGGGGTAAAACCAGAGAAAATCTCATTGCAACAGCACAGCAGCGACAGAAAAAGCTTTTGCAGAAACAGCAGACTCTGTGTGCTTTTAAGTGTCTTGCTTGCGGCTAAAAATGTGAATTAAAAGCAGCAAAAGAGCTGGAGAGACAAAAAGAAAATTATCCAAAACACACAATTTTCACACAACTGTGTGAATATCTCATACAAGAGAAGTTTCTCACCAAGGTGTGCTCAGATGATTACACATTTCCAAACGTATCTTGCACATTTGCTTTAGCAAAGGTGTTTCATCTTTATCTCACAAGCTTTTCAGTGCCACTTCACACAGTACCTCTGGACTGACCTATCAAAGCTGGGTTTCTGTCACTGTATCCTAATAAAGCATCAATTATTCATTTCATTAATTAAAATCTCTTGTTCATTTTACCAAAAGCACCCCAAGCATGTTCCTAAAATCCTCAACTGCCACTGAGTGTAAGGAACAATATCCACAAATTGCTTGAAACCTGTCACAAAATAAGGATTTAAGTTTAAATGCAAGTTCTAATTCTGTGAGGTACCAACCTTTTTCTCGTTTGAGACCGGAATTGTTTGCAAACCATGACCTTGAAGCTCCAAAGACTGCAGCAACACAAAACTCCCCTCCCACAGACTTACTGGGTGAAATCTGGGGAGCTGGTTTGGATTTGCTTTAAAGAAAGAACAAAATAAAATTATACAAGTTAATTCTTACAAAAATAAGATGGCCCTTGCTTAACAGCAATTTTAAGATATTACTTCAGAAATGGGGAATATCTGCAGTTCCCATAAGGCTGAGCAGGATTTACAGGTGCTCAGTGTTTCCCAGAAACAGGTCCCAAATTCCCCTGGAATACTGAACTCACTGAAGAACAGCCTCATTATGGAGAACTGAATTGTTTCAAAGACCCAATACTGAACATTTACATTCACTAGGAACAACTTCAGAAGTAAAACACAAAGAAATCCTAAATCCTTTGGGAATGAAAACACAGATTCTGGGTGAGCCATTCCAGCTGTTCGATATTTCCTGGTCTTTTGCAAAGGCAGTCAGGAACAAGCAGGGGATGGGGTGACAGAGGGTGGGAGGGAAGGACATGCAGAGGGTACAGGCAGAGGGATGCACACTCGTGTTAGAGCACACCAGGAACTCCCTCATGGAGGTGAGACACTGCCCTGAGCCCACGGTGTGCACGGAGCAGCTGCAGGGGTGATGCTGAGGGTGTGTGCTCAGACATCCCCAGGTGTGGCCTCACAGGGACCTGCAGGTGTGTCACCCTCGTTTTTCAAGTGTTCTGAGGCACTTTCTAGCTTAATGTTTTTCCTAGTTGTTCATTCTTTCTCACACACAAGTGTTATTATCAGAAGTAGGGGTTTGTTATGAGGTTGTTTCCACACTTTCTCTTGGTGTGTAGAACAACTGACGGGCAGTTGTCGTGACCAATGGGATGAGAAAAGTGTCAACCTTCTTCTCCAATCCCTAGTCTGTGTAGAAATACTATAAATACAGAGTCAAATGTTTTAATAAATAAGTTTTAACCTTCTCACAGAGGCACAGGTCTACAACATTGTGCTCTGCAGAGACTCAAACTGTGGGCAGAGCACTGTCCATGCCTCAGATCATCAAAGCTGCATTTCACCTTTTCCTTAAGAGAAAAGCTCTTTGACAAACCCACACAGGATTCTTCCTTCTTCATGTTCCCCTTGTCCTTTTAATTGCACTATTTTATATTTTTCTCTCTACTCTATTTCACTGCTCTTTTCTCTTCCTATCCATCCCTCCTTTCCATTTTTCTCCTACTAATTTCTTCTTCCTCACAATTTCAGCCTGTGATCAGACCATCCCATTAACATAACAACCTCCAATTCTGAGAAACGTGTGTGCAAACAAAGGAGTGCAAGTGTTGCAATGGAATTCAGCACTAGAAGAATATTTTTAAACAGCAGAAATCAATTAAAACACTGTACAGTTTTAATACTATTTAATTTATACTAACAGATCATACACATGGCAAGCCCATGGTCACGTGTATCAGTGAGAAATTCAAACCAAAAACTCTGTCCAAAGGAATTCCATCCCACTGACCAGAGCCCATGGAAAGATTCAGACAAACTTCCACGGACTTGGATCAGAGCTGAAGCTCTTGCACGTGTGGGAGAAGCTGGAATGTCCCAAAAGAGCAGTTGGAATTTATAGTCAGTAACTCTGGTATTGAACCACCACAAAGCACTTAATATTCAACTGCTAAAGCTACAGCTACAGATGACTGGGGCAGAAATGTGTGCTCCAAAAAGGTCCTGACCATAAATGTACTCACTTGCTTGCAGTGGCACATGGTGTTTCTATATTAGAAGATTTAAATTGAGATTGTGTTAACTAATAAGGTTTTATTAGGTACTCAGAAAAAAAAGCAGCATAGATTTCTTTCACTCTGAAATAATCACCTGTCACAGAAAGAGTATTTTTAACCAAATTGTATATTGATAATTATTTTAGCTCTCACTTCCCAAGTATTCACATACTCATATTCCTCCAGAAATGAAAATATAAATGTAGCAGTGATTTAGAGTCTTGTTGCTTACTTCAATTAATACATTCTTTTGTTTAATATAGAATATTGTTCAGCACAGTGTCACCCATCAATCACTACAAAAGGAACCAGGAGCACAGGTATGACTCTGCCACAGTCTCTTCCTCTTGACAAAAGAATCTTTCTGTACTGTCCTAATATTCTCAACTTTTACTGAACACAATCTGAGGCTATTAAAACGATTTTTCAAGGTTAATTTAATTAATAATTAATTTTAAATGGAAAAAAATAGGAAGGAAATGCAATTCTCAGCTACAAAGTAGAGTAAAGTTCCACAGAGCCAGAATTTCCTTCAAGCCTTGAAGCAGGAGTGAACCTGGGACCCAACACATTTTCCAGAGCTCTCCACACTCTGAGTCCCCAGACCTGTGTTCAACCAAACACAATTATAAAGAGCCTTGGAGGAAATGGCCTGAGCTCAGTTCTATTTCCATCTTGTCTTTAGGATGTACTTCTTTCAAGGCAAGCACTTAAGTGTTGGTTTCAGTGCCAGGAGCTTTTCCCTTCGAGGATGATGTTTTGTAGGCAGAAAGAGCAGACCTTGTAAAACACGATTTCTCATGTGGTTAAACTCAGCCCTGCTAGCAAACAAAGACAAGCAAACAAACAAAAAAGGATTCGTGCATCTTATTGGTTTGGACAGATTTCTGAGAATACTGCTGAGATGTCAACAAGTCTATTTTGAAGCCTCTTGGAGCTGAGGAATCTTTCATTTGAGCATCATTTCACTCGATTCCTGACTTTTCATCGATACATTCCAACTCAAATTTCATTCCTTCAGCAAACCTCCAAAGCCCAGTTATTTTCAGTAACAGTAATGCCATTAGAAAAATATCTTTGCATGTCACTGTGATATTTTAACAACTTGGAAACTATAAATCCTCATTATTCTGCAGATGCAAACACCCTCTCAGCTTTATAAATGATAACAAAACAATAATGTTGAAGGCAGGTGCTGAATGACTTGTTTCTGCTATGAACTCCTGCTCTTTCCTTGCTCTTGGCTTGTCAGCACTTCATAAATTATTCCAAGAGCTGAAATTTAGGCACATTTGGCCTCACTCTTACAAAACAGTTACTTTAAAATGTTCATAATGCAGTAACTTCCAAAAGATTGCACCACAGCTTTCCCGAGAAGGGATGCAGGAAGAAATTCAGATTTTTGGGGGCCAATGCTAAAACCAAGATTGTGAAGCAAACAGGACCAAAACAATCCCCAATATAATTTCAGTCTTCATTTCTCCCAAACCTTAGGAACAACAGCCTTGTATTTTTGTATTTCAGACATCAGGAGGATGAAAAGGCAGTTTACTGTTTTCTCTCTGGATCTCCTCCACTGTGCAACCACACCTGGAATTCAGTGAGACACAGCAGTAGTTCTACCCCAGCTGGATTTTACAGAAATCTCCATCAGGAACAGAATGTATTTGGGGAAATTTGTATTATTATTAAATGTTCTAACATAATTTTGGAGGATTATTTCTATTTTAAATGCAGAAACACTGAGATGTAGATACAGACGTGGCCAACTGACATTTTCTACTGAAAGGGCACAAAAGGAGGTGGGAAGAAACTGAAGAAGAAAATGAAGACATCACTTTGTCAGAGCTTAAAAAGCAACGAACTGAGCTCAGCAGGCAAGTTCTTTCATGTTGCCAACACAGAACAGATTAAGACCTCCTGAAACCATTCAGAGCTGCCACGTGTTGACTTTGTAACACATCAAACTCTGCCCTAATCTCTGGAAATGAATTGTGGTAGCTCTTTGTAAAAATACTGAATAGTTACAATATTTTCACTGGTTTACATTTTAATTATTATTATTTACTAATAAGAATTAATATTTTTTAAATATTTTGAAAACCAGAGGCTGCACGGTTCATGATGGAGCTTTGTGCCTCACAAAATTCTTTTGGCTCTTAAATGCATCTTTAAATCCATTGTCAAACAAGTGACATGACTTTAAAACAATAAATAAATTGCATATGTGTGATATGAAGGAGCTGCCTTAGACATTCAAATATTTATAATCAAATTATAGTCAAATCTTTACCAGTCTGTAAAGATTGAAAATCACTTTGATTTTATATTCCCAACAAATAGGCTCCAAATATATGGGGGTCATAAAAAAAAAACTTATTCCACACTAAATCCACTGAAATGGAAACATCTACCACTGCTGATGGAATAATTTTTATCTTGACTACATAAGCAGCAACAAAATATCAGGAGAAAAATACTGCACGGAATTTGCAATTAGACATAAAACTACAAAAAAAGAATCTGTCTCAAAATCCAGAAATTTTAATTCATTTATCATTGCGCCTAAAACACGGAAACAAAGATGTTTCCAGTTGTCAGACCATGAATAAAGCAGGAAAAAGCACGAAAAGCAATGGTAGGATCCTTTATTCACCAGGCACTTAGCTGTCAAATCAACATCCATTTTGTTTACAGAATTTTAGGTCTCATTAAGACCTTAATGGAAACAACATGATTTCTTCCCCCACCCAAAGTGTGTTTTTTATCCTAATTTCTCTGTAGACGAGTAAGGACCATATTTTTGAGCTAGCACTGGCATTAAACAAACCACAAAAAGAGTCTTGTGAAAGACAGGCAACAATTTTGGAGCCTATTTCATATATTCCCCTCTTTAATCTCAGCCTTTTAATCTTCCTTCAATCTAAAACCATTTCTGGTTGACGACGTCTCCTGCTTCGTGCAGGGGTGACCCACTCAGCCTTTGCTCACAAATCCTCTGCCAAAACTCTCCTTCCAGAGCCCTGGCACTTCTCAGATCATCACCAGGCAAAACTCTTTGGTGCACCATAAACTGCACTTGGAAATGGTTCTCAGGGAGGTACTTCAGGAATTAGAAATTATCCTGAATAAGGCAAAGTTTCCTTCCTTCCTTCCTTCCTTCCTTCCTTCCTTCCTTCCTTCCTTCCTTCCTTCCCTCCTTCCTTCCTTCCTTCCCTCCTTCCTTCCTTTTCCTCCCTCCTTTCCTTCCTTTTCCTCCTTT
>VZTB01012985.1:513118-570456 GCA_013397245.1 Thryothorus ludovicianus | reverse complement strand
CCCCCTCTCTCCCTTCCCTCCCTCCCTCCCTTCCTTTTTTCTGTCCATCCTTCTGTCTGTCCTCTCTCCCCCTCCCTCCCCTTTGCTTCTCCTGGCACAGCTCCCAAACCCCTCCTCAGCCTTTCTCTGGGAATTCTGTGTCCCACAAAGCTCTTCACAACTTCTTTTCCTGAAGAGAATATTTTGATGGAGACATTGAGGGTGATGCAAGTGGTGCCAACATCCAGAGCGAGCCCAAGAGCCACGTACAAACCTCCTAACAGACACTGGTGGCCACAGCTAATAGATATCCTCAGCTGCATTAAAAACAAAGAGAAAATCCCAAACCCACAGAAAAACCCCAAAAACACAAGCCCCAGAAAAGCCCTTGCTGGAATTTTTAAGATTTTCTGAAGTGTTCCTACTTCTTCCAGTCTCATTAACCAAAACTTCCAATCCCTTTACAAAGTGGTGACCGAGGTGATGCAGCACTGCCCAAATATTGAACCAAACTCCAGCATCAAAAATCTTGTTAAAATTCACTTTTGCTCTTGTCTGTATTCTTAAAAAATGCTGCATTTTTTCACATTACAATGAACTCCCCTTTTATTTCAAATATCCCAATTTTAGAACTGTTTCCCATGTTGGAATGAGAAGATCTTGAAGATCCCTTTCATTCCAGACCATTCTGTGATTTTTTTTCTCCAGAGTAATCATCTTTTCTTTTTATTTATTTTTTTTTTTGTGCCCATTTTACTGCTTCACCTCTCAGTGCAGTACTTTACTGCCTACTCACTGCTAATCTGGCTTATTTTTCAGAGGTCATCATCGATGTTTTCTGTCTGTAAGCAACTTAGTGCTACAATAATAAAGGAAGCAATATAGAAAAAAAAGAGAGAGGCTTGTTTGGAAAGACATTGCAATCATTTCTGCCCACTTAGAAATAATTTATTTTTTCAACTTCCCTGCTACTTAAAAATTAAATGCACTCTCAAAGGGGGAAAAAAAAAGGGGAAAAAAAAAAAAAGAATTCAATTCCTTGCAATGCTTGATGGTGAACACGCATCCATAGTTTAAAAGTGAAATTATGTGGGTGGAAACCTATGGATCAGCCATGCAGGTAAACAAATGAAAACAAAAAAAAATTAATCCAAAATTAAAAAGTTTAAGCACGGAGTTATTTGCAGCCAGGACAGCAAATGGAGTATAGGCATGCTGGGTTTGAACTGGGAACTCACCAAGGAGCTTTTATGGAAAAACATCCTGCTCCAAACAGGTAAGGTCTTCACGGAAAGGGGAAAAATGCACAGAAATTAGATGAGAACTCCATTCCCAACAAGTCCACTGTACATCATGCTATTAAGATTGATGCAGAAAGTGCAGAGAACCATTGTTAGAGCCCTGGCTGATGCCCGGGGGGCTGCCAGGGAGCAGCAGTGCCCAGGCACGGCCCCAGGGCAGGGGACACACGGGGACATCGGTGCAAGCTGGGCTCAGTTACAGCTGGGGTCAGGCACAGCTCAGGGCCCCCTCCAGTTTGGGTACTGGGGTCAGAACTGACAGCAAAAGGGAACTGGCACCCAAATCTGCCCCAGGAGGGGTTTTCCAGGGAACACAGGGGCTGAGTGGGGCAGTGTTACACAGGTACTGAGAGGAGGGCAAATAAAACCAACAGGGGCGATCAGAACCTTTCAGGGAGAATTACTCAGCCTTTTGCTAGGACAGGAACACCCCAGGAAATTCAACTGCTGGACCCAGAAATCTTCTTCCCCCCCTCAGAAGCTTGCACGGATGCAGGAAAGAGAGGCCTAAATTATTTCAAATGTATTTGATGCTCAAATCACCAGATCTAGAGCTGAGTGCTTTTGGCCACCCAACAATTTACACCACGATTTGATTTCATGTTTTCTTCAAGTATTTTGCACAGTAGAGAGTTTTATCCCCTTCATCTGAGGGAATTTTCAATGGATATCTCCCTTTAGAAAGCCACTGCCACAGTGACATTCACATAAAATCAGAAAAGGAGCAAAAGGAGGCAAATTTAGAGCTACTCACATGCTCAAGGCTTCTCTGAGTCTCAGTTGGGATGTAACATCACCCACAAAATCTCTAAATAATTGATTTTGTAAATGCCAATGGTCCTGTTTGCTTTTCATAGCCTGACTCAGCATTAAGTTCTGGGTAGTTGGAACAGGTGAAATATTTTCAGGCAATGAATGACCAGAAAAGGTCCAGCACTGAAGGATGCACAAAGCACTCAGCCATAGACCAACACAATTAAAAGGATACCAGCCTGATAAAAAAGAATTCAGTGAACTAAATCTGACATGAGCACATCAATGAATGAAGGGATCCTCCCAAAAAACATTCAGGTGAAGGTACAAACCTAAGACATATATTCTTCAACATGCAAAAATGCAAAAATCCAATGAAGAATAAAAATATTACAGAAAAAAACCTTGGTTTTAATTAGTACTACAGCAAAAAAAATAATTTTGAGCTCCATATAAGGGACTGGCCTTTATCTCTTTGTATTTAATAAATTGGTTAACATTTTTGGGGACAGAATTCATTTGGCAGAACCAACCACCCTTCTAGACCTGATAGATCATCTTTGAAGAGTGCTAAAACCCAATGAAATTGTCTGAACTGAGTGATCTCCTATAAAGTGAGCACATCCAGCCCCCGAGTGAAAGGCCAGTCGAGAAGATGAGTCCAGCACTATTGCACAGCTTAAATATTTAATTGAAAGTTAAATCTCCTGCATAACTCAAAGCCAACATAATTTAAAACCTAGAATGTATCGAGTGTAAATTTGAAGAGTCATTGGAGAGTGGTGGGATCTGCCTGGGAGCTTAAAATTCAATTTCTAAATGATGATCATGGATGTTTTGGACACTATTTTTTTTTCTTTTTCTCCTCTGCCTCAGTTGCTCTGCCTTCAAACCTCAGGCAAATAACACTTAGCTGAGCCCATTAAACACTTCAGAAGATAACACTGGCTTTTTCTTCTTCCACAACTGCTATATTGACCTGATTATACTTGCAAATTAACAAATTCTCTTTATTTTAATTACAAATTGGCCCAGGTGGGCTTCAACTGAGGGTTTTGTTCGGTTGGTTTCAGATAAGAAATGGATGGAAATGGATAGAAAATTTTGTATCATGAAGAAAATGTAATTACACTCCCAAAAGCTACAGCAGAGTCTTATTAAAATGCTTTACGTGTGAGAAAACCAACTTTTAGTTCCTCCTTTCTGTTCAAAAGACCTGATTTCTTCAAAGGTGACCATCTTTTCCCTCTGATATTTCTATAAGCAATTATTTTCCACTATTTCCTTCACATAATATGGATGGAATGCTAATTGAGAGCGAGAGAGAATCCACAAATTACAGGATAAGCCAACCTTGAAGAGACAGCAGCAGATGGCTGCGCTGGGTGACAGCGAGAGAGCGGTGCCAAGGCAAAACCTCACCCAGGATCCCCT
This sequence comes from Thryothorus ludovicianus, assembly GCA_013397245.1. Classification (NCBI taxonomy): domain Eukaryota; kingdom Metazoa; phylum Chordata; class Aves; order Passeriformes; family Certhiidae; genus Thryothorus; species Thryothorus ludovicianus. The sequence goes on along the minus strand of VZTB01012985.1, from coordinate 566,989 downwards.
CTCCCAGAGCCAGGGACACATTCCAGAGGAAAGCACGGAATGAGGGTGGTTTACCATTCAAAGTTCTGACTGAATTTTCACACTTTCTCACCTGATTCTGGGTTTCAGCAAATTGAAAACTGGAATACTTTGGTTTCGTGTTGTTATGTTTAATGAAATTATTTAAGGTTTTAATAGGTTGTGCAGTACCCATTTATTCTAACCCTCATCATGCCAAATTGAGAATCCTTTCAGAAAGTGACATCTGAAAAAATTTCAGTGCAAATAATTGTATTTTATATCAATTACAAATCGTTACAGCAGTTGCTTTGTTATTAAAATGTATTTTAAAAACTAAAAGTGATATGAAATATGTCTGAGAAATGTGCCAAAAAGAGAATATCTGGCTTCAGACAATTGTGCTGAATTCTTCAGCTTTACTTTTTTTTTCTAGTTTTTTCTGTTATTTCTTCCTAATTAATTGTACCATCACGTGGTGATTTTGCACCACTTAATTTTGTTTGCTGCAGTAGCAAACTGGGATAAATGAAGCTCCCTGAGACAAAATAAACCCAAGATACATCCATGACTTTCTGTGCATGGAAAATTAAAATGATAAAATTGCTTTAGACACTTTACCTGCTTCCCCCTTCCTCAGTGAGGGTGGGACGAGGGGTGGGATGAAGCAGGGATGGAGTTTCATGGTTAAAAAGACACTGTGTGAATCTCCTGGCTGGAAAGCAGCAGGGTTTATCCCTTTCTGCAAGGCCCACTGCATTGCTGTGTTTTGACAAGAGTCAGCTAATGCAGGTTCCATCCTTGCTCACTCCAGCCAGGATGAGCTGGGGAGTGAAGTATGATACAAATATAATGATCCTGTCCCTAGGGGAAGTGCAAACAAATGCTGCTGTCAGAGGAGCTAACTTTGACAGTAGTTTTTCTTTTGGGGCAATTATTGTCTCTTTTCTTTGCCTCCTTCCCATCACAGCTCATCCATGTCCCCACTGCAAACCAACTACAACTCCTTCCACAAACCAGGGAGCACTTGTGGAGTTACTGTGGGGCACAAAGCTGAACTCTAGAATGTTCTGACTCACTGCCCTTTATAGACAGCAAGATGCACCACACAGCTCTTCCCCTTTCCAATCTATCAGCTTTGTAAATGGGCAATGAATGAACCCACTCACCAGCTTGACAAGGAATTCAGCAGTACTATCAAAATTTTGAGAGGGAAACTGAGGCACGGATATAGAAAGACTTATTAAATCCAACTCTTGTGCTGTCTTGCATCCCCCCCTAATCTTTAAAACATCACAAGCTTCCTTACTCATTAGTGTTAGAGCCCCTCTGGGAAAGGCTGAATGTGCTGACAGCACAAACTACAGGAAAGCCAGTCAATGGGATGACAAAATGTAGGGACAAAAATTAAGTGCTTGATGAAGGTGCAGAAATTACAGTGGGAGACTTGAAAAAGCAAAGGAAGAAGCAGAGGGCAGGGAAGAAGGAAAGGACAGAGATGGAAAGCAGAGGGGATGCTCCAAGATATTCATGCTGACAATGGAACTTGCATTCAGAGCAGTGACTGATCAGAACATGTTCCAAAATCTACATGTTTGCAGGGGGGAAAAAAAGCATCAGTGATGAACGGCACGGTCATGACACAATTCCAGACTCTGTCTTTCATTCCCACAGGGCTACAGGGAACACTTTTTAAAAATTTACTGCCATTCCACCTGTCAAGCAACATGACATGCTTTGCAGCTCTGCTCCAGACACATGATATTAAGAGCACTGATCAGCCCTTTCAGTACCTGGAAAATATTTTGCTGCCTTGGATACTGGCAGAACAAACCTCAACTCGATTTTTTTGCTTAATAAAACCTACAAGGCTTCGGGAAGATTTAATATTAAAGCAGCTAAGAGCAAACAAAACGGACAAACCCAGCCCTAGGAATTCTACGGCATTTGAGCCTTGCTGCAGCAGATTAAATTTTTAATTCTTCCAAAGTCGGAGGCACGGGAGAGGAGCCTTTGAGGGAGAGGGATGCGGAGCGCGGTTCCTTTTGCGATCGCGGTTCCTTTTGCGATCGCGGCTCCGGCAGCTGCTGCCGAGGAGGAGCCGTGTTTCCTCGGAGCGCCGCTCAGAGGTGCTGACCACGGAGGTGTAAATACATCTGTCTTTTGCCATTTGCAGTAATACACGCCTCCTCCGCTTCTCCCAGCGAGGCAGATGGTCCCTGTCCTGTCGAAATCTTACACTGCACAGACTTCCAGGGCTATGTGTTTGCAGAAATATGAGGGCAGATGTTAAATATGTTAAACACACGCTTTGCCCCCTGGAGGTTTAAGTTAAGGCTGCTGTCTCAATTTGGTCATTTTAGGCATGCCAGGCTTCTTGGATCCTAGGCATTCCTCTTAAATCCCTGCTTTATAAATAACAGCTTTTCATGTTAATTTTGTGTACTTTCATCAAATAGTTTGGATGCAGAACAAATGAAGGAAGCTCTCGGCTTAGCGTTACAAGGCTACGTGGGCTGTGCTGAAAATTATGATCCTCATTCATGAAAACTCTATTTACACAGCAGGGTATTTCCCATGACTGTTGTTTTCCCCCTTACATAAGCCTCACTGAGCATTTTAAATTTAATTAGTTTTAAAAACTACATAAAATGGAACAGAGACAGTTTATGAATAGCATAATTTACCGGAAAACTACAAATATGAACACTCCAAATATGCTTTAGATGTTTTAGAATAAAACATTAAATAAAATACTGCAGACTTATTACAGTTGCAATAATTTTAGAAAGGTTTGCTGGTATCACGACAGCATCAGCATCCCTTGTAAAGAATTTTGCATTAATTACAACTGTAAACCAAGAGCTTTTTTCCAAATCCTTCTCCTCACTGCTCCTACCACCTACCTCTGCTGGCAGGCCCTCAGGTGAATTTTTAATTTCTTTCTCTGCCATGTTCCACCTGGTTCTAAGTGTCTATTTTAGCTCTGGGAGGCCACATTTCATTTCTGGCCCTCACTGGCCATATTCTTCAAGTCAGATTTTTGGTATTTCCCCTCTTTGATGAACTGTGACCTCCTGCCCTGTGACAACCTCCCCCTGATCCCACCTCCCTTCCCATCCTCATCCAGGATCACACCTGGATATGCCTCCAAAATTCACCTGAGCAGCAGCAAAATCTTTTCCACTCAATTTAAACTGAGCAGAGAACTAAAAAGGCAAACATAAGCAACAGAAACGTGTCTGTGGAGGAAGCCAAACCTCAGCACGACCCTCAAAGTGCTTCCTCAGTGTTTCTCAAGCTCCACTGGCAGTGATGTGTGGAGCTGAGGGATTCCTCTCCGTGCTCCAGCTCCAGCTGAGTGCCCGTGGCTCACGCTGGGCTCCTGGAGCCCCGTGAAATTCCCGTTTCACGGCAGGGCAGGAGGGGATTGCTGGACAGGCACAGTGGAGGCACACGAGCACAGCCCAGCCTGTGCCTGCCAGCACTCACAGGGGCTGTCACAGCACGGCTGAACTCAAGCACAAACAGGGAACTGCACAGGGAGAGAGGGAACACCCGGCAGCTCCCGCCTGAAAAACAATTCCCAGCTCATGAAACACGAGGGAAAATTCACCTCACGAGCAGGGTGTGAGTAAGAAAGCACTGAAGCAAGGGAGGCTCTGCCTGTGTTTGCCAAAATGCAGGGAAAGGTTAGGAAGCTGTAGGACTCTCAGTTGTTTTGTCCACGTGCCATGCTCGATTTACTTTCCTTAAAATATAAAAGCCCTCTGAAAACTAACAGATCAATCAGATTTTTAACTGGAAAATATTCAGGAATTCAAACAACAAGAAAATGAGAGAGGAAAAATATAATCAACACCCTTTAGCTTTAATTGCAACAAAAGAATATTTAAAGTTTAGCAAGAGACAGTTGTTGGACAATATTAATTAATTAATTTAAAATTGCTATAGTTTATGAAGCTTATAAAATCTTATAATATATATATTTAGAGGAGCTTTTCCCAAAAAATACTTTGAAGTGCTTTATGATGGCACATGAGAAGTACCAAAGTGCAGCTGACTCTGGAGAGGAAATCCACACATGAATTACCCAGTCCAGAACAGAGCAACAGAGGAAAAATAAGGTCAAGAAAACAGTGGGATTAAGTTTTGCCTTTCTGCTCAACCTGGCTTACTGTCTTTCCAGTTCTGATGGTCAAAAATCATTTCTGCTTGAAAAGGTTGGAAATCAAAACAAACAAACTTGGGGGAAAAAAAAGTAAAACCATATTTTATTCTGATTGAATACAGCTCTGCTTATGTTTCCTTCCAATTCCTGGTGTGAAAATGTCTCCTGATCCACTCAAATGAATATTCCTGACTTTCCAGAGGTTTGTTTTCAGGTTGTATTTATTTATCTGATGTTTTCAGCCCCCTCTTCCTCCAACCTCTCCCTTCTGCTGCTAATAAATCACACACTCTGAAATTAAAATAGGGAATAAAAACTGTGTCTCTCTAATAACATAAATGACTTCCACATGAATGAAGGCCAAGGAAGGTTTGTGCCACTTACCCTGTGCGTTTGGTGATGGTCCCTAATGTCATTGGCTGCTTGATTTGAGCAAGAGGCAACACCACAGTCAGACTTGGGAGAGGCAGGAGTCGAGGATTCCCGGGGTTGTTGTTTGTGAAGTTGTTGTAAGTGTCCTGGCTGTTCAATTTACCTTGATGGGATAGAGATGCAATAAAACACATTACCGGAATTCTGTCTTCATTTATCATTTCTACCTCTGCCTGAAAGAAGATTAAAAAAGACCAAAAAATTCCCCCAAAAAACCACAAACGAGCTGCTGTCGTAATAAAAGAAAAACATCTAAAAAAATTAATCTTTGTTTCAGACAAAAAAATAAATTAAAATGGAAGAAGCAATTACTAATTTCACATTTGGGGATAAGGAAGGATTCCTTTCCATGCAAGGGAAATTATTCCTGCTGCTGCTGCTGCTGCTTGCCTGGCAGTTTTGTTCACCGAAAAGTTTTCGAGTTCGATTTGAAGGACAAGCTCTGGATTCCAATTCTCTATTAAAAAAAAAAAAAAAAAAAAAAAGGAGTATCTGGAAGGGAATTCTTTTCCTAAAGTGCCACATACAGTGTTGGTAATTGGAAGTCCTGAAAAGGTCCCTTTTGTTGTCTCGACGGATAAAGACACGCAGAATAATCATCTGCAGAGCTAAGGCTGGAGGGAAATATCGAGTAACTACAGCAAATAAAGCCCTGCCAAAATAGATGTAAAAATCAAAAAAGTATCAAAAAAGGAACAAATTTCATATTCATTCAAAAAGACGAAAATGAAACACAGGTACTGAAAAAAAAAGGAAAGGGAAAACATAACAAAAAAGCCCTCAACAACCCTAAATTTAGCTGATTTCAAAGAGGTCTGTGCTGGATGGACGCCCAGTTTGGATACGCTTTCTTACTCGCTGTATCACTCTGTAGTCACAACCTTTCATTCTTCAGTTGGAAAAGGAAACTAGCTCCAAATTTCATGGACAGTAAAGAAAGAAATGCGAAGAAACCAAAGAAAGAAGTTAAACAAAAAAAGGGGCCAGTCTGTTTATAGCAGAATCAAAAGTACTTTAAATAGACAAGCAACCATGAATTAAAAGGTTTAGATCATTAACTTGTTTTTCTGTGTTCCTATAATGCTGTGAAACGCTGGCTTTGTTCTTAATCAAAAGGGAACCATATTGGGAATTAGGTTCCTAAACAACCGATGCATTCTACACAGATATTATACAAATCCCAGGCCAAATCCATACAATCTGCCTCAAGAGCAGCCACCTTTTTTCAAGGAAGAAAAACAGCACAGCAAAGGGTTTCTCACAGGAAGCTGCCTGAAAAGCTTTAATGGTACTTCAGATGGATTGAAAATAGGAAAAGGAAGGCGGAAAAATCTTAATGAATGTCTCATCATCCTAAAGACACTCAATGCTTCCTTCACCCTTCTTTTAATACTATATAACTGTGAGCTTGGGGGTTTTATTTGGGTTTTTCTGCAAAGCCCCCAGACCTCTGCGTCTCAGAGAAGCACAATAACAGAAATGATGAAATTACAAAGTGTATTTTGTGATAAGTATCTGGCCTGAGCATCCATCAATACGTTTTAAGAGAAATAGCAAGGCTTTAATGAAGAACAAGCCTATTGAAGTTCCCGGAGAGCAGATTTCATTAATAGCAATTTTCCTGCACCAACTTGAAATACAAAGAAAAAGGAAAAGGGAAAAAAAAACCCAGCTCAGTTTTAAATAAGACTGAGAAGCAATTAATTTTTTTTTAAGATTAGTTTAATAATGCATTTTTGGTTCCTGCAGGAAGGCATATGAATAGTTTTGTGCACTATTGTCTAATTAGTCTCTATTCCTGCAGCCAAGGCCTCTCTGGAAGTGTTTCCCTCTCCCATATTCCCCTGGATCCTCATGGGCACAGCAAACACCAGCAGTACCTACTGGGGGGGCTCCAAATGCCTGGGATTTGTTTTCTTTCATTCAGGATCTAACGATTAACTCGGAGCCACTGATCCAAAGGCTGGCCTGGAACAGCCCCCTCTCCCCTCCCAAGGCACATTTCATGTCTCAGTGCCCTCTGCTCCCAGCTTCAGGTGGTTTTCCATATGCAAGGCCTTCAGCTGATCCCATGGAATATTTGCATGCAGGGAAATGAGGAATTTGCAGAAGTCCTTCCTACACAAGGATGAGCTGCTTTGCTTCCATGCAAGTTGAGGAATCTCAGAGCAGTTAGGGGTACTTAGGAAACTGCAGGATTGTCTCATCACTTCTGAGTTTTTTAGTAATTGTAGGAACATCTTACAAATTCTTAGGCTCATATATAAGGAAATATAATTAAACAAAAACAAATTTTAAAAAAAATTAAAATGTGTAAAAGAGATTCTGAAAGGAGCTAAAATATGATTCTTTGAGAAAGAAAACAAAAAACATTCAAGAGGTCAAGCGTTTAATTTGTAACTATGCAGTTGCAAGTATAGCTAAATCTGATGCATACAAACCTCAATAAAAAATTCACTAAACCAGACCTCATAACGCACAGCACTTCACAGCACAAACACGATAAAAAAATTCTGCTGTGACAAATGGAAAAGCTGTAAATACCAAACATATGTCACAATAACCATTGCCTGCCAACCTGCATTTTCTGCTGCAACAGTCAGTTGCTTAACTGCAGAAATTGTAATTAAAAGTGATACTAGTCAAATATTCAAAGTTGGAATGCTACAAAGAGGAGAGAAATTATTTCTGACAGGAAAGTTGTTCTTGTAAATCTGACTACAATAGTATTAAGATGGTGGGGACGATTAAGGTTAAAGAAAACCCCCTAATTTTCTGGTGTGCTGCTGTATCCATCCAGGAATCCCAAAAATTACCCTTCCATTCCTTCCAAGTCGGAAACTCCTGCGAGCAAACAGGAGCTGCATGTGCACAGGGCAGTCAGATGGGGCCAAAAGAGCACAAAGAATGCAGTCAGGCATCAACATTATTTCTACAGCTCAAGCCGTTGTTGATTCACTGTCAAAGGACGAGCAACAAATAAGCCAAAGTTTAAGTCGGGTAGAAATATCCAGGATTTCTCATCCAGCAGAATGCTGAACTCAAGTTACCTCCCGACATGTGGGCAGTGCATTTAACTGCAAATGGTTGGAGGCTGACACCCACAGATCTCACCCTGCAGACTGCTCCAGGAATGCTCTCACTGCAGTCAATCAGCACCATCACAGCCCCGTGGCAAACAGGTCCTCTCAGGGATCACTGCCAGAGGAGCATCCCGAGCAGGGAGGCACTTTCCCTTGGTAATCACCCAGAGCCCTCAGGACCCCGGGCAAGGCAGGGGTCAAGTATTTGTCTTTCCATGGGGTGCCACGAGGAGATTTTCATATCACAGCTGTGCATGGGGTACATTAAAGCCAGTCTAGGCTGGTAAATCTCTTGTTAATTTTCCAAAAAGCTGAGGATGCTGTGGCTCTGAGTCTGACAAGTTTATTCACAAGTGCAGCCTTACATTGGGCAAACATTGCCTACAAACCCAATCCATTGGTTTTGGGCCTGTTTGCTGAGAGTCTGCAAAGCCACCACCATCTCACCTCCCCAAAACCTGAGCCACTCTTTTCCAGACATTTTATTCCACTGACACTCGAAGGAGAAATGGATTAAGCTGAGGATAAAAGTGCAGAAAGAAAACAACAATGGGGTTTGTTGTCAGAGGGAGGGAGCGGCCGGGCCGAGCTGAATTCCCAAACCAGCCATCACTGACAGACTCACTTCCACCGAGGAAAAAAGGGAGGCCTGCAAGAGCCGGACAAAAGAAATCCCAGCAGGCAAAGAGAAAACAAATTAAAAGCACCATTATAAAACACAGATGCTATAAGGAAAATAAACTTCGCAAGATTTAGTGGTTTTTGACAAAGCTGGACATCTGTGGAAAAGCCATCAGGAGCAGCTCCCAGGTATGGCTGGATGGGCCTGGGGTCCCATGGCATTCCCTCCTCAGCCCCTGGGCAGAGACACCCTCAGCTCTCCACACACCTCCACCACTGCAGTGGCAGTTTATCAACAGCTAAAATTTTAGTTATGATTATTTTATTTACGATCAATGTTAAATCTTTAAGTTACTTCTTAGGCTCGAATATGAGATTGAAACATTTGATCAAATCATGCTTTTTTAAGTTTTCAAACTGTATCTTTGGATAAGAAAGGAAAGCTACATCAAGGGGAAAACATTCAAGACTTGTAAGCTTCTAACACTGTTCAAAAAGCAATCAATCAACTGAAAGCAATTAATACAGTTACATGTCCTCCTCTGATCAACTAAGAGCCTTGATGAATTGAGGCCAGATTTCAAATTGGTCAGCGTTTGAGCAGAACACTTGAGGGCACTGCTGTCAGAGATCATCTCTGAGGAGAGAGGAGGAGAAACCCTGATTTTTGGCACTACTAATGACACAATTACACATCCAAATGCAGCTTGGCAGGGACATTGCCCAGCCCCAAGGATTGCATTCAGCAGCAACACAGTGTGGCAAAAAGACTTCACAGGATCCTGAAGGAATGATGTGGATGAAGCTGCTGTTACTCTGCTCTTTAGTCTCTGCACAGCCCCACATTAATGCAACCAAATCATTTCTCATCTGATTTCAACTGAGTTTGAATCTATCTGTACCAGAGATCCCATTTGTGCACAGAAATGGAACTCCTAAAATCACAGCCAAGCTTAAAACCACAACCACACCCTCACCCCTAAGGGATGCAAACACCAACTTATCAACAAAATGAAATTTAACTCTTTTACCTGTTAAATTGCAGCATGTGGATGACACATCTCCAAGTGTAATACTTTGGTGTAAACTGTCAGTGAGCAAAGCAAAGAGGACATGGCCCAGACAATTTTTTCTGCTAGGAAAGTAATGATCAGAAGGATTTTAGCTTCTCTGTACACTTTATTTGAAAAACTAAAGTGGTATCAAGCACCTCTCAGCCTTATAATAAAATGCTTCTATGTTGATTTTTTCCATTTTTCTTCCATTACTCTAATACAAAAAGCTTAGCAATGCAGTGTCATTAAAATTCAAACCCCACTTGATTAGCTTTTATATCTTCCAGTATTTAACAGACTCCATTTCAAAGGGTACCACAAAGTCTACTGACATTAACACTACATATAAACATCTATAATTTGGTAAATAAAAGTGCAGTAACTCCAGGCTATGCAATCATGTGGAGGCCAAGTTACAGGAAAATGAACCATGTTTGGCCATTATTTCTGTTTAGTGTAACACTGAGGATTCCTCAGCTAAACATTCCCTAATTGTATAGTCCAAGGGAAACAAAACCCTTTCTAACTGGTAGGCAAAAAAATGGCAGGAAAAACAGAAGTGTCATGGATGTGGCGGTTTATTTTGCTTTGCTTTTTATTCAATACAAAAAGTTCCCCGGATGAGAATGGAAAGCTTCCCAGCTTCAGTTCCAAGACTTTCACCCTCGTTTCTGACCTTTCCTCAGACATGTTCCAGTATAATCTGTAATCTACTACAGTCGGAAGAGGAAACAGCAGCGCCCTGGTGAGAAATGCTGCCTTGTGACCCGAGCACAGAGCCCAGCGGAAGCAATGCTGGCTCACGGAGCCCTTGGAAGGGCCTGACACACAAACTCAGGCAGGGCCCGGGAAGCACACCCAGCACCACGAGCCCTAGTTACTGCCAAAGTGGGCTTTTCCTTTCATGTTTTGTTTTATTCAGTCCAACATGTGTTATCTTTCTTTGTAAAATGCTAGACATTTTCCTAGAAAAAGTCAGGAAACGAATTATTTTAGTCAATGATCGCCTCTCAATTAAAGTTACATTGCCATTTCCTTGAATTGTGTCCTATCAAATTTAAACTCATTTCACACCCTAACCCTCAATATTTCCAGTGCAATTAGCCCAATTAAAGGAGGAATATTAAGGAATATTATGTCTTAGCTACTGTACACTCACCACGTAGCTACTCAGCTATCACTGCCTTGCTCCCATTGGAATGGATGGGAGACAACAACGCAGCCGGTTGTTTTTGTAACATTTAAATCTGTTTGATATGGAGCCTTTGGAAACACAGCTGCACTAAATCTCCCATTCAGCCTAAGAAAGCAGAGCTTGCTCTCTGTTTGCATCCAGGCAAGGCATGTGATGGTGACAGCTCCTGAGTGCTCTGCAGAGACGCGCAAGCGCCAGCCCAAGTGTCTCGGTCACTGCTGGGACAGAGTCCCCTGCCCTTTCACCAGAGCTCCTTGAACTTCAGCAACATCCACTCAAAATCTGAACATGGCCTCATAACAGTCCCTTCCTCCTTCTGGAGTTTTTCTACTATCTTCAGTTTCAGGAATTTTGGCCCTCAGTTATGAAGTGTCCCACTCACTGATACCAAACAATCTCTTGTGCTCAGCAGAGTGCCTCTACCTGGACAAGGATGGATTTCCTTAGGAAACAACCCCTCCACCACCACACACACAAGCCTGGCATAATCATCATCTTTCAGGACTTAATTTAACTCAAAATAATGTTTGTGCAAGGCTCAATTCCATGTATGGGCAAAACTCAAAATAAACCCAACCAAACTGGTTTGCCAGCTGTTGGATTCAGGCTTTGTGCAGGCAGTGGCAGCGACTTCAGCTGGGCTGTTCCAGGTGGTGTTACCAACCAAAACAGCCAAAACACCCTTTGCTGGGTCATCTCCACCAAAGGCCAGGGACAAATCCGTCCCCTTTGAAACAGATCTTGCACCTTCAGCTCCACACAGATGGGAAGAGTAGTTTCTTATGACTACTAGGGGTGTAACTGCGGAGTATGCTGCACGAACACGAAGGAGCAGAGCCATCCTCCCCACCACGTGCCCTAAGGCAGCTCTGGGCCAGGCTGTGGCTACCACAGCTCTGCACTGGAGTTTGCAAACTCCTGAGAGGACAGACTCTGAGCTCAGACTAACACTGCACTAATGAGGTTATCGTGCAGGCAGCCTGCGGGCGCTGGGGAGAGGCTCTGCTGCTCCGATTTCTTGCACATGGGAATTTTGCTAACACTGTCTGCTGGTGAATGATGAAGCGCTTGAGAAAACAAGAATGCATTATTGCTGCCCCTCGTCGTGTCCATCCATCATAATTCAGATCAGCACAGATCTCAATTCAAAGCCTTCTTTCAGGCACGACTCCGAGACGCTTCAGCATTGTAAACTTTGGAAAATTTCGGTGTCTCAGACTTCTCTTCCAAATGATACAGAATAAAATTATCTTTATGAGCTTAATGTTTTCTGTATTGAGACAGCAGAGTCAGAAAAACTGATCTGCCTGTCTTAGAAACTGCAAAATGAACTGGGCTGGGAATTTTTGAAGGACATCTCTGCGTGCAAATGTGTTTGGTGAGGAGATAGGGAAAGTTTAATGGCAGCCCCTTACCCAGAAGGCTGACCTTATTACAATTTATTTTGATGATAAACTACATGTTAATACATCTGTGATTTTTTTTATCCCCACCTTTCCATCTCTGCCTTATTGTCCCTCCGGTTGCAACCGTAAGAACAAATTATTAAATATCCAAATATTTTAGCATCTGAATTCAATCCGGGTTGAATACACGAGAGTTATGTGGAGAAAAAAAAAAAAAAAGTGCCTTGAGAACCACTGCATTTGAGAACTTGATAATAATATCCATGGGTAATTATAATAAATGGCTTGTCTGAAACACCCATAGAATAGGAACTGAAGCAGTCTGTCCCTCCTGCACCCACCACACACCCTCAGCAGCCCTGCTCTTTTACCCATGACCGTGGAGGATGTGTTCTGGCTCCGTGACAGCATCGTGACTCAGGTCATGAGAAGTGTCAAAGATGCATTTCCTTGAGATGGGAAAAAGCAACTGATTTTAACAGCCCACAAGGGCTAAGCAAAAAAGAATAAGCTCAATCAGCATATTTAAGGGTAAAGATAAACCTTTTAAAAGATAGAAGTATATTTTATTTCTAATCTTAATGCTTACGTTTCTTTCCATAAAGTGTTTACATTTTTCAGGCTACCAAAGATGCACAGTTGATTAAATGCCTTACTTAAGAAAAATAAACTGGAAAAAAAACAAAGAAAAAAGGGCAGCAAGGGCAACACCCATTTACTGCATAATCCATCACCAATCATATAGACAGGGAGTCTCACTTGGGCTGCAGACACGAGGGAGCAGCCCTGGATTCCCAGAATACCCAGAGCCAGGGGAAGCAGAAGGTGTTTGGGCTTGAACTCAGCATGTCCATCAGATAAAATGATTGTTCCCACCAGCTCTTGCCCCATTCCTTCCCCTCGCTGGTTGCTTGCAGGGAGCTTCACATGCTTTCACCTTCCCTCATACCAAACCTCCCTTGTCACCCAACACCCTCCATACTTCAACCTCCTCCTTCAGCTGATACGGTCTCTTGAAAAACTCTAGATTCTACTTTCTCACCTTCTGATGCAACATATTGCAGGCTTGTATCAGGTGAGCAAAGCTACTTTTTGTCATTTCGCTGGTGGCAGCTCCCTTGAACCACTTACATTCCTTGACCCACCAAATGTCTGGGCTGCAGTGTCTCCCCTGTGTGAGTCCACTCTTCTCCTGACCCAATTCCTGCCTCTCCCCTTTGTGCTTTGGCCATGAACCATGCAGAGAATCTTTCCTGCTTCGCTCCTTCAGTGACCAGCCCTTTTCAGCTGGACTGTTACTCCAAATCTCAATCCTAGTGATGGCTTTTGGGCTGATCACCCTCATTTCAGCTGTACACAAGTGCACCTAACCCTCTGCACTGACATGCTGAGAATATGTAAAGTCGAGCATGTTCCTTCTCATGGATTATTGATATCATTATTTATCAATTTCCAATTGGCAAAACCCGATCAAAGCGCTGCATCAGCTGCAGGATGTCTTTATTACTTGCAGTGTACAAAAAGGAAATGCACTAGCCTGTCTTTTATGTACCTGGTTAGCTGGGGAGATTTGTGGATGGAAAAACGTGGGTTTACTGTAAACTCAGAGGGAGTAATCGAAGGAACAACTGAAATAACCATAGAATTACAAGCTGCCATTCATTAAGTCATTTTCAGATAAACACTTAAAATTCCAGTTACTTCTCAGACTCCCTCAGTACCTGACTCTGACACATCAGCACTTGACCCTCTCAAAATTTCCTTCCATTTGATGTTACCAAGACTGAAATCATCCATCTTGACAGGAAAACTTCAGTGGGACGCTCACATCTGTGGTAATCCCACTCCTCTCTGCCTTCCCCTTTCCCTTCACCTCGTGATCCATCTCTGCCATCACGGTCTCCTGGGCGCTGCCGATTATTTCCCCTCTGTCTGTCTACCCACAACCTTTCCCAAACAGTTTGCTCTGACCACTGCTACAGCATTTGCTGTGCTAAATCACTCAGTCATAGATTTTTACACTCCCTATCTCCAGAGCTGCAATTCCCTTCTGATGTCCGTCTCCTTCAATTTTCAATCTATCCTGAATATTCGAAACTGCTCTTTCAAATATCAACACAAACATGCCCCAGGCTTCGATCTACGCTGTTTACAAAAACCTGTTTCACAAACACTCGATGTACAGACACGAACTTCCCTTGTGACAGAATTTATCAGTCTACTTCCCTACTTATCTGAAGGGAATGGATCTTTTCCTTCCACTTCAGAAACTATTAAAAATACACCACCCACTTCTTTCACTCCACTGATTCTCTACCCATTACCAAAATAAAGGAGGGGGTGTGGAGGGGGAAAAGGCAGCTAAAACACAGCAAATACAGCTCCCTTAAACCCAGTGAGCTGCCGGCCAGTTCCCAAACTGGTGATTCCAGCTCTTCCCACTTCTCCAAGTCCTACATATGGGACCTTCTATCGCCACCACCGGCACTGCCCCAGAAAGAAACAATCATCTCAGAATCATAGAACAGCCTCTAAAACTCACTAACAGAAATTTCCCACCAGGTAAATTAATTTTCGGATTTTTTTCCCCAACTGCCTCAAAACCGTGACGAGAAACTTCAGGCGAAGGCGCGAAGAGAATCGCTCAATGGCAGCTCAGAGACCGCGGAGGGTTTATATTTGCATATAAATAAATACTTATGAAGCCTATACGAGCTGCTCAGCGCCTGTCTTGGTGAAGTTAAAGGGGGGTTTCTCCTCATCGCCACCATTTGTCCGTGGCTCGGCGCTTTCCCCTCAGGGCCGGCCCCGCCTGAGGCGCCATGGCCGGGGGGAGGGCGCCCCCTGCAGGCCGCGGCGGGCGAGGCGGCAGCGCTGAGGGAGCCGGCGCGGCCCGAAACCCGCGCGAAGAAACGCGGCTGCAAAAAGAATTATTCGAAATTATTTGAAACGACGCTTAAATTAAGAAAGAGCCGAGTGTGACGCTGTGGAGGAACGCGGCGGTGACACAAATAGGAATGTTAAAAGCACGGTAAAACAACGCGGGCCGATGCTGCTCTGCTGTTTCTACCGTGAGACGCCACAAAGAGAAAAATTCAAGTTAATAGAGAGTTTTCCAAGAACCTTTTTCGAGAAGGAACTGCCCTCCAGTGCTTTAAGTTATTATACAGTTAATTTTCTTTGAAACTATTTTTGTCTGCCTCTCTCTAAATAGGTGGTTTCTTAAGTGAGTGTTACTTAAAGGAAACCAATCTGTTTTTCAGGAAGGGCTGATGATGTCAGTCCTTTCAACTCTGCTTTCCCATAAGAATTCTTCTAGTAAAAGGAGTTTCACTCTGGGAAATAGTGAAAAGTAACGTGAAAATATGTAAAGCATCTCAGGCTGCAGGTTTATCAAACTTCCAGTTTTATGCTGGGATTTTAATCATGTTGTGATTGAGACAAATGAAGGAAAAGCAAGAGAAAACCTTTTGATTTTTAAACTTAGAAAACATTTTGCAACTAAAAACGTGCCATAGTAAAATTTATTTTATTTATAAAGAGATAAATACGAGCCTGAATGCACTGTATCAAGAACAACATGGTTTTTTAATAAATCTAAATTTATATACTCCCTCTCAGCATCGGTATTAAATCTGAAACAGAACCACAGCGTACCATGAACAGTTTTTTGGCGAATAAATAAATACTTCAATCCCCAATGAAATGCAAGGCAAATTCAGAGAGTATCATATTATTATGGAATATTTTTAGTAGGTGTGGATGTGTAGCTGTAGATCCAATGTTAACTTACTAAATTATTATTTGTTCTGGTACTGGAAATTCCTGCAGCCAACAACAGAGAAAACTGAGCGAGCAGAGCTACAGAGACTTTATTTCACTTACTGGTGGTGCAAGAATTACTAACATTCTGTAAATTTTAATTTGTAGGACTAAAATAATTGGAGTTATATGTAGTTTTAAACCTTCCAAGTAATGCATTGCATTTTTACATCTAAATGCTCCTTGCTGTTCACATGTGGGTGACCCGAGAGAACAGGGAGAAGTTTGCATCACCAAGGATATATTTCTGCTTTTATTATTCATCCCTTAATCCTCACAGTGTACCTGTGAGACAGGTAAGGACCATAAACCCAATTTTATATAGGTAAAATGATCACACAAGGCTCTATTTTACCCTAATGTTCACCCCAACAACCGACCAATGTTGTAATAGTCTTATAATAGTAAAAGCCCATAAAAGGATCCCAACATAACTCAGATATTCCTGACAACACACTCTGGCAATCCAAAGGAATGACAAAAATACAACCTCGCTGCATTTAACAGACAGAACAGCCCAAACAAAATCTCTGTCGGCTATAAAAGGTGCAAAGGAAATATCTCTTTATCATCCTCTATTTAACAGTTTACTTCATTCTGTTGGAAAGAACAAAGCCAAACAATGATTCATTTGGAAATGAAATCATCCCTACCCCCAGTAAAGACTGACATTGTGTGGGTAAACAGTCCTGGGGTGCTCCAACATAATGTAAATAGATTGCCTTGCTACTATATACACAGCAAACAGTTTCGTTTTGAAACCAGGAGGAAAAAAAAAACAAGTGAGAAAAATACGACAGAGCCCGAGCTCTGAAAATATTTACAAGAACAAAAGCTAATCACAAGTTACCATCAATAAGTTACAATTGCTAAGCAAAAGGGAAGATAAACCAATGCAGACTTTTGGCCTAAGGTTGTAGCAATGATATTGCAAAAGGAATATGAGCAGAAAGATTAAAAGCAGTTTTTTTAATGTAGGGTTTACTGAAAATTGGAAATGTAAGAGGAAAATCGTAATGATGTGACTCCACAGAGAAAAATCCTCCAGTTTGCCACAATCTCCTCTGAATCAGTCACTGAATCAACACCTTGTCCCAGGGCAATGGTGCTCTCCAGGACATGGTTTCTGGCTTTACTTCCACCAGAACCAGCTGCACTTCGAGGGGTGATTAAGGAACAGAACAGTTATTCTTGAAAAATGCTACAAAATTAAAGTCATTCCACACGCGGGGAGCACAGAGATTATTGCTGCTGTCACACAGCAGAGAGCACAGACAAAATCAGCTGAATAAAATCACCAAGGGCTGCAGAGCGACTTAGAAGGCAGAGAATTAAACCCAGAACTCTTTGCTGCTCTTTTCTGTTTCGAGTACTCGTTTACACTTCTGTCACCAGACTGCCGCGACTCCTCCAAACAACAATAATTTAACATTATAATATGGTAAGGAGCTGTTACAATCTGAGTAAACACATCTTAGCTCACAAATTAAAATAATCATCGGTCTCTGGCTAATCCTGCTGCCACACACACACACACAATCCCTCTGCTGAAAGTCGCTCTGAACTTCAGGGGTTTTTTACAAGTTGATGATAAATGGCTTTTTATAAAAAGCTTAGGATAGGGTTCAATATCCTGCCCGCCTTCATCCAGGGGAACTGAAAGATTACTGAAACGAAAATGCAGCAATAAAATTACTGAAAATATTACCAAATGGACTCTTTCAAACACAAGTGTTTTATTTTTTTTTTCCTAATTTTTTTTTAAGACATCTGTGCTAAGTCCTCTACACAATCCCCACAAATTTCTCATGGCAAATGCTCATATGAAGTTCTGCAAGTTACCAACACACAGTGTCCAACTTCTGCACTGTGGAAGTGAGGAGCACAGCCTCTGTGAAGTCCTCCAGGAATCAAAGCCACCTTCCTGCCTTAATTCTCAGCACCCATGTGCAGCCTTCCAGTGGGGCTGATTGTTTAAACAGAGCTCATTTTCAAGCAGTGATGACTGCACAGAGAAAGAAATCTGACTTATTATCTTTCAAGACAGACATTTGCAAACGGAGGCCCCAGAACTCTTGAGACACTCCCCTCCAAGCTGCTGCCTTTCCCTCATGTCCATGCATGCCTGTCTCCTACCTCCACCACTGAGCATCCTGAAACTGCTGATTCTTCCTTTAAGAAAGTGTCAAACCTATTCAAAACTTCAAATGCACCTCAGAGGACTGTGAAGGCAACAACTTGCTGCAATTTCCCTCGAGAGAGAATAGAACTGGCTGGGTGATAGCCACACAAACTGACAGTTCCTTCCTCTCCTCTCCATGCTGTCCACAGTTAAAAGGGGATGGATGTGCCCTAGCAAACCTTTGGAGCACTCCCCAGCCTGTTTGAGGCTGAGCTGCTGTACAGAGATGAGAGGAAGTGAAATGGTAGATACACAAGTGTCTCCAAAGAGGAAGAGAGTTCAGAGCACGTTTTGGGTGCCTTCCAGTGGCTCCAGGCAGAAGAGGATGGCTCCAGAACAGCCACGCACAAACCTTTGTTCAGAGAAGCCCAAAGAAAGGCAAAAATAGAGAGGGTTGTTCAGAGACAAGGCTGGTTCCCTTAATAGTCACCAAGTTATAAAACAGTTCCTTTGATTCAGAAACCCCACAAAGATTCTCTCTATAGCAGAAAGCCCAGCACATAGTTGGGCTTTCACAAGAGCTCCTAATCCTGCTCATAATGAGGGAAGAGGGACTGTTCCTGGCCATTTTTAATACTCTCAGACTGGAAAAGGGTGGCTACCCCAAACAAACTGCTATTCAAACTTTCACTTCCATGGAACTTGTGACTTACTCTCAACAGAAAGGAGGCATAAGGATGCAGCAAATCCTGAATGCAAACAAAACAGCTTCTAGCACAGACCTCATGAAAGAGGAAGGCTGAAAGAAAAAATAAAACTGGAAAATCTGTGACATTGATAATTTTTGAACATTTTTTGAGGCTCCCCTTCACATCCTTCGAGTTTCTCCACAGCACATCCACCACAGGAACAGCATGGACAGACCAATTATTATATATTTTTTTACCTTTACACATTATTTGTCACACTGTTCCCACACACACAAAAAAAGTAGACACAAATCTGTGCCATCAGCTTCCCACTGCCTCGATCCCACATTTCTCCTTCAGCAGTATTTATTGTGGATATCCAGATGTGCTTTGTGATCATCAAGGCCAACGAGCAATGAGAATTTTAGGCAATAAAATTCCTTGAATACAGACCAGTTTAGTGACTGTGTGCCACACAGAAACAAAACCTGAAACCTAAAGACCCCCAACCTTTCAGTTTTGAGTAGAAATTCTCAACACACCTGTGACAGCATCATTTCCTTAAAGCAAGCTGCTAAATCAGAACTTTCCAAAGTGTTTCCATCTCGGCTCGTTCCCGCAGTACCTGCATACATCACGCATTCTTGCACAATATCTACAGCACCTCTAAAATTCCTATTTCTCCTCACAATGGAAAGGAAGGAAGTGGCTTTACCATGGAGAGGTGAGCCAGAGGGGCTGCTGGACAGGCCGGGCACGGGGCTGCAGCGTCCTCCCTGCTTCGAGGTCAGCTCCTGCTCGATCTCCTCCAGCCCCGCGCTCTTCTGGAAGCGGCTCATGCGGTTCACCACCCGTGGGGACATGTGAGTCCTGACACAGGGCTGGCCCCCGTAGGGATTGATGGGGAACACGTGGGAGGTGCCTCGGAGCGTGCTGACCACCACCCAGCGGCAGTCGTGGCTGAAGGAGATGTCCTGTACCTGCAAAACACCAAGGACACGGGAATGAAGCCACCCACGTGCCACCTCCAACACAGGGGTCACGTCCCAGAC
Source organism: Thryothorus ludovicianus (assembly GCA_013397245.1). Lineage (NCBI taxonomy): Eukaryota > Metazoa > Chordata > Aves > Passeriformes > Certhiidae > Thryothorus > Thryothorus ludovicianus. The sequence continues at coordinate 547,344 of VZTB01012985.1, read as the reverse complement.
ACAACTCTGAACTGGAATGGGGAAAAAAACCCTCATATTTAGGCAATAACTGAATGCAAATAACTCCTGATGCATTTATCACTGAACTTAGTGTTCAGGATGTATTACAAGCTGCACTATAATTCACAGTTGCAAATTTTGTGTGCTTTTCAAAGTATTCTGAGATTATGAAAACAAACCATGCAGCAAAGTGCTGCAGAAAGCCACAAGATCTTGGTGTAGTTTTCAAGCAGAATTTCATTCTAAAAAGAGCTGGGAAATTGTTTCAATTATATGTTTTGTATTTGCTTGTTTAATCTTTAGAGATTGCCCAAAAACGGGAAAAGGGAGGGATGAGAAGAAAAGAGAGAATCTCACCACTGGGCCTGATTTTGACAAATACTGGCACAAGTCTTATTTTAGCTTAAAATGGTCAGTTTTGAAGCAAATATAAAAATACAGTTAAACATTTTCCACTACTCCTTGCATAGATCTCAGATACGAAGTCCAGAAGGATTTAATTCTCTTTTAAGTGTGCTTTACACAACGCTTTGATGGAAAGCAAATTCTTGTTCCTGAAGGAATGCTTTAAAAGAGAGATTAAAGTTTGTTTCCAAGCCCGTCCTGGCAGACAACTCAAGAAAACAAGTAGTTGAAGTTAAAATGATTTATCATAGAGAAAAAAAAGTCCTGAAACAAGTCCTCCAAAAATGTTTTTAAAGGTAAAAGCTAACTAAAAGGAACTATGGACACAAGTGGGATTTACCACAGCAAACAAACATATAGACGAAGGATTAGTTTTCATTATGTTATTAAACAGCATAAACTAAATAAAATTCTTAAAGATTTCACTGAAACCAGTTTTACAATACACTAGGTACTCAAATTGGAGTAAACACTGATAAAATCTTGACAAATATTCCAGAAATGCACTCCAGCTATTCCAGACAAAAGCAGCAAAGTATTCATCAAAGTACAAATTTCCAACGGAGCCCTGAAACCTCAGAGATAGAAAAAGGGTTTAAGTCTTGTGACTTGTGACAAGATATTTGGTTGACAGACTGTCAGGACACAAAATGCTCCACCACCATTACTGAGATAAACCAAAGGCAGTGCCACACACCTGCTCCTTCTGTCCTGGTGACATCCCCAAAGGAGCTCCCCAAAATCTGATAGCTTTGGCACCTCAGGAGTCAGCTCTGCCCCACCTACACTGCAGCACTCGGAGCTCCCAGTGTGCTTACAAAGTGTTTCACCCTAACAGATTGCTCAGAAGGGATTAGGGACCCCTCAGGGATAAAGCAGAGCTCCAAAATAAAACCCCAAAGGCCGTGGAGTCAGGGAAAATGATGGCACCAAGAGTGCTTCAGTACTTGCTGTTAAAGTGGCAAATTCTCCTGGTCAAAACCAAACACATGAACTGTGTAGAAACTGCCACTCTCAGTTACAACAGGACCATGAGAAGACAGAAAAAATTCCATCTCACTGTACCATGCAATGAAACTGTGTGTTTCTGCTTTAATACTCAGTTTCCAGTTGGCACTCTGAGGGTTATGTTGTTTCAAAAAATACACACAACAGCCCTGGCAAATGACAACCCCAGCCAAGAAACTGGGAAACAATCACTACAGGATGTTTTTTTTTCCTCAGTGTAAACATTACACAGAAAAAAAAGTATTCCTGATCTACAGGAAGAAAGTGTGGAACTCCATAATCCCAAATGCTGTCTTTAAAACAGTGCTCACAAACACTGGCTGCAGTCAGAGAGGGCATCGTGGCCAGGGTTGCCTAAAACCACAAAGGCAGAGGAGTTTGGATGCTCAGTAATACCGTGGAGAAAAGTGCTGGCAGAAGAGTGTGCTGTGAATCTGCAGGAACAGAGCTCTGAAACCCCGCTCAGCAGTGGCACAGAGCATTTTGGAAGCTGCTGTTCCAGGTGATTCACCTTTTGCTCACCTGTCTCAAACACAGCCCAGTTTGTGTTTCACAGATACAGGAGGAGCAGCAGAACCACAGGCACTCCAAGGAGCTGATTCAGAGAATATTTCCAATTCCAAGGGCACGAATTAAACACGCTCACATCAAACCAGCACGAATCCATCCCTGCAACGTGAAGGAGCCCCTAACCCTCCAGGAGAGCTGGAAGCAGGCTGAAAGGACAGTGCTCATCGTGGCAGTCAGAAACAACTTCAGAAATCAGCTGTGTCCATGAATAAACCCCTATAAATTATGGCCTGGGCCGTGCTGTTCCCCACCACGTTCCTGTTCTCCACTGCTCAGTGTATAAACAAACTGCACAGTGGCCCATTAGTGGTTTTCAAGTTTATGCTAAGCGTTGCAATTTATTGCTGTTCTTTAGGTTAATGTACTATTATTTCATGTATTTATAATATATTTCTGCATTTGTTGTTAATTATGATGTAATGTTTAGATACCAAAGATCAATCAAGACCCCATAGTGTTTACAGATATATGTTAATAAAGTACAAAGTACAGCAGATCTCTCACGATGCAAAGTTTATTCTATAGCTCAAGGTCAATGTCACATTTAATACTCATGTCTGTATTTTAAAATTTTATCTATCCTCTTCTGGCTGGGCCAATAAAGGGAATTACAGACCTGAGATTTTGTTTAATTTGGGAACCCTTAAGATATTCTCAAATTCTTTTCAGTCCTTTTCTTGCAGGCTCCCTTCAGGTACTGGAAGGCCACAAAGACACAACTCCAAAGCTTCCTCCTTTCCAGGCTGAACAATCCCAATTCTCTTAGCCTTTCCTCATATGAGAGGGGCTCCAGCCCTCTAAACTTTTTGGTGGCCTCCTCTGGACTTGCTCCAAAAGGTCAATGTGCTTCCTGTCTCCTCCTGTTTCCATCCAATTACTCTTTTCTAACTTCCACTTTTCTATTTCCCTGTGTTTTGAACATTACAATGCAAAATCCTCCAGAAAATTGAATTAAAATGTAGCTACCACTCAGAGCCTGCCCTGAGTGACACAGTCAGGTAATTTAATATACAGAGTTCTCCAAGGACATGGCACATGTCAACAGCTCTACCAAGGATCAGCTTTCAGTATTGTACAGCTCAAAAAATCATTTCTGATATTACAGAATCACAGGATGGGCTGGAAGGAGCCACAGAGGCTCATCTGGCCCAACCTCCCTGCTCAGAGTCAGCCCAGAGCTGTGTCCAGGTAAATCATGGAACAGCTGAAAAACCAACCTGAACTCTGGATTTCAATACCAATGACAAGAAACAAACCACGTTCTGATCTTCCTAACACTCTTTTGTTTCTTCCCACCACCCCTCTGTCAGTCGTGTGGAATTACACCAGGTGCAATCTGTATATTCTTGTGCATTTTACTGCATTTAATTAAACTTGGAGAGTAGCAACTGGAACATGACCTGTTCATGATCACTGTGCTGTGTCACAGAGAAAAAACACCCTGATCTGCAGCACAGGACTCAAGGATTGAATTATGCTGTGCAGGGGGATGGCAGAAAGAAAAAACCAGTATCATTAAACAATGAGAAAGAGCAGCAGTCCTGAAGAGGTAAGGGTCAAAATAAATTAGAAAACCGGTCTGTATGTGAATTTTTTTTTGGCTGAGAAAATTAAGGAAATGATGTAGCAACAAACATAAATGAAAAAATAATAAAATCATGGTCTACACAATATGATTTATCAGACCCACACAGACCCAAGTCTGTCTCCCCAAGTCCCCAACACTGATTTCAGTTTTGTGGAAAAGCAAGGGCAGAATGTGGCACAGTGAGAGACTCACGTGGGGCCTTTAACCAGAGCTGAGCTCTCTATTAATAACTGAGCCAGCTCAGGGCTCCAGCTCCCCGAGGCAGCCAAGCCACTCCTGACTGCAGCAGCTTCTTCTCGTCAGCTCTCATCCTGACTGATCCACTTCCCCAAATCAATCTTGATTATTTCAAGCTCATCTCCAGCTTCTTTCCTAGAAATAAGAAAGCCTTCCTAGTCTTACAGAGTTTGTTTCAACAACTGCAACTATGAGCAGGTCACAGACAGGAAGGAATTTCTCCTGGCCACGGAGGTTCACATCCAACATCTGGAATTTGTTCCAGTGTTTCAGCACCTGGGCACGGGGTGTGACACAGCCTTGAACGGTCCCTGTGGCATCACATCCCTGAAACATTCGTGCATTCCCTGGAAAAGCGTCACACTGGAATGTTTTTATCATTCCCTCTGTTTACCTTCCCTGGCTGAAGTCAGTTCTAGCTGCAGTTTGGGAGTGGGAATAACAAATTCTGACAGAGTAAAGGATTACAGAGGGGCTGGCCAGCAGCCAGCTGATGCTATCGTTACGTTTATTTGTCCTAGGCTGAGATAATGCTGTTTTCAGGGATTTTGTTTTTGCTGTTTACAATTTCAGATCAAAGAGAAAGGATCATCAGGTGACGGGCTAACTTTCATCTGCATGTAAATGAGCTTCCTCAGTTCAGAACATGCTATGCCTCCACTAGAAACCTTCCAGAATGCTCCTGGCTAAAAATACGAGTTCAGTAAGTGTTGCCTCACAATGCAAGAGCTGGAGGACAAGAAAATGTGCACATTTCTCCTCTTTAGAGCTGAACTGTGCAAGCACAGATCCTCTGAGAGGTTCAGCTCTCTCAGCCACTGCAATGGATCTTCCTGGTGTTACTCAGTGCTGCTCTTTTTCCTCTAAAGGGAAAAAAATATAAAATCTAAAGCACAAGTGGCACTTAAAGGCTAAAAGATTTTAATCTGATATAACTGAAACAGGGACTTCTGTCTGTGTTTGCAGAACAGTGACTTTGAACACTGTGACCTTGGGACTCAGTGAATTGTCTGAGCACTTCACATTCTTCCATAGTCTTGTCTTCACAATTCCCTTCTGAGGCAGAGGTGCACCTTCCATCCCACCCCATCTTCATCTGATTTTGGGAAAAGTGGGGTGAAGCTCTGCCAGCCAAAACCTCACGTAGAAAGGCAGAGCTGATTTCAGCACAGACATTAAAATCCCACACATAACACAGCCATAATGATGATGTTTAAACAATTTATAATGGGTACTAGCTAAACAAATTCTGACACTGATAATCACTCATGTCCATCAACACAAATTAGAACTTTTTATAGCTCCAGTACAGAAGGTGACCTTTAAGACCATTGGCCTTGATTCACAGTTAGTTTTAAACCAGGGGAAAAAAAAGAAAAAAGAAAAAAGGAAAAAGGTCTGGTAGCAAATGTATAAATACTGTTCTGACCAGACAGGAGGTACAGAGGCTCCCAGTGTGGGCTGCACTGAGAATTTTATATTGAACAGCCTCCAAAATTCTCATCTAATGCTCCTCATACGTGGAATTCACACAAGAAAAGAGCAGCACCAGCAAACTCTCCTCTCACTGAACAGCTACAAGTGCTGTTATTCCAAAAGAAAAAAGTAAAATAATCCCTCATATTACATAAATATTTCAAACTATGTGCATTGAGAATCACAGGAACCAATGCAATATTGTTTAATTATCCAGGGAGTTGTGAAATCCACCAACACACCTCAGACTGGTTAGAACTTTCTCCATTTTATGCCATTCCAAAAGCTATACTGTTCACATCCCAAATGAAAACTGTGTGGCAAAGTAGGAAAAAAATTTACTATGTTGATTCTGAGAATTTTAATGCAATGCTTTCACAGAGATGCTAATACTATATCCCAAAAAAACATGTATCAATAAGGGTTTCTTCTCTAAAACATGTTCTGTTTGGTTTCCAATGTGTGCCTTGAAAACAAATTTATCAGCTGTAAAAACCAGAAGAACATCTTTGTTCCTCATGACTGAAGTCCTGTGCTTTGGGCTTCAATATTGAGTCTTTGTATGAAGGGAGAACAAAAATAACTCTAAAACATTTAACATATTATAGGAGGTGCCCAAGTAGATGGCAGAGTATGTGTACACACACAGATCTCATGGCTCTTTGTAATATTTATAAAAACTACTTGTTAGTGCTATATCCCAAATGAACACTTTTTCCTAATTTCCTCTCACTTTCCAGACTGGTTATTCCTTCTTACATTAAACCATTGCCTGTAACAGCAATTCCACTTTTTCATGGTAGCAGGAAAGCTTTATTGTATTTAAACTACCAGAAATGTGAATTCACCCAGATCAAAACTTGATCAACCATTGCTAAGTTCAATAAAGCTTTCACATTCTACTTGTTACAAAGGTATGGAGAGAAACCTGAGGGAAACTGCTCAACTCCCAAGGAAAAAAAAGGTTTGAAGGAACTGTAATCAGGTAGCAGAAGCACCCCAGCTCCCAGTGCCAGGGTCATAATCACAGAGCCCCAGGCTGTCCCTGTCACAGAGCTTTACATCTGCCAGGCTGTCACAAGTCTGTGCCTCCTGTGTGTAATTGCATCAGCAAGTGCAAGACTCATTTCTTACCCTGTGGTGACATTTTTATTCCTGTATTTCAAGCAGGTTGCTCAGTGCTCCAAAGGTGAGGCTCTGCTGGTGCCCATAAGTGTCACCACAAAGGACTCAGGCAGAACTCTCTGCTGCCACAGCCCTGCCAGGGAGAGCAGCTCCCTTTTCCCACCTCACCAGCAAATCACTCCACTGAGTGTTGCCTAAAATACAATTCCAGACCTTTCCACCCTTGGATAATATCCTAACTTAGCCCTCCAGCTCTGAGAGGGGGATTTTTCAACAGGGAAGTTAAACTTGGGAGGCTCTGCAGGTTTCCCCACCGAGCTAAGAAAAGTTAATCACAGCCTTTTGATTAACTCTTCCTTTCAACTCTTTAATTGTCTGTCTGTGGCTTTTACCACCAGAGTCAGGCAAACGCTGACAGTTCCTCCACGGGCACGAGACAAATGTTGAACATGTTACATGAGAAAAGGTTAAGTGCAAACACAGCCAATAATCGGGGCTCTTTGGAGGCAGTGCCAGATCTGAATAAATCTGACAGCACCTCATTGCAAAGGGCAAGAATTTATTATTGTCCAGGTTAAACGCTCTGCTCTTATCCCTTCTGTGGCTGGAGCACAAGAAAGGCTCTTTGTGTGCTGAAACAAACATTAAAGTGCCAACATCCACAGAATGTATAAGGTGTCTGGGGATTATTCTTCAGCAGAGTTTAACTTACTTTGGCTTCGGTCTCTCCCCTGTGAAGTGTGTACAGATGATGGACGGCACTTTGGGATGATGACCAAGGATGTGTCAGGATTTGAAAAACATGGAAATCGTGGCCTAATGTGTCAGTGGTGACCAGCAACATCCCTGGGTAAAACAAAAACAAAACAAAAGCAACGAGAGATTAATCACTGCAAAAGAAGAGGCTTAAAGTGTCTATCTAAAAAACACAGAGTGTGGCTTACATTTGGGGTTTGGAAACAGAAGAAAACAGAGAAAATTACTGCACTGAAAGGGATTCACCTCATAAAAATGAATCAGGACTTCAACTGAAATCGTATTTACAGTACTACTACTTAAGTACTAATATTAAGATAGTATTACAACACAGATGTATAAAAACATCTGAAAAATCTGAATATTCCAACTAAATTTGAGAACTGTGTGAGCAATATGAAGCATTGAAGTGATGAATGTTGCAGTGAAACCCCAAAATGCTCTTCCCTGGGCAAGAGCCAGTCTAAATAAGATTGATGTCTCCACAATAACAATTTTTGGAAGAGGAGATTATGGAAATCCAGCCAAAACAGCCCATACCAAAATAATCCTGGAGAAGCATCTTCCTTATAAATGAAACTGTCTGATTTATTGGTGAGAAGCAGAGTTGAGAGCTTTCAAATGAAACACTAAATGAGGTACCAGGTTCATTGAAAACAGGTCACTGGTGGAGGTACTGAAATGATTCAATTAGATCAGAAGAACCACAGTAACTTACATTTGCTATTTACTTTTTTATCCCACAATGTCTCAGCCCATAATCCAGTTTTAAAATTACATTTACAAAAATATTTGAAGTCAATTTGCCATAAATTTATACCAATTTATACCAAAAAATTAAGTATTTTTGTACATATAAGGGAAATACAGCATCATGGCAGAACTAAGGATTACAGGAACAAACTACAGATTTATTCTTTTGTTATTAATGAATTTAATATGTTATCACCCAAAGTAACCCTCTGACATTTAGTTAACATCAAGTACAAAGTTTTAGCCATTTAATAGTGATGTCCTAAATATTTTTCAAGCTATCCACCTATTAAAGAAAAAACAGGAATTCCTACTCAGGTCTGCTGCAACATTTCTCCACATAAAGCACAATTGAAATATTTTATCCTGCAGGAAGAGAACTTAGTCCCCATGTTTCACATGACACTTTTTCAGAGGACAAATTATTATCTTATTTCTGCCATAAATGAGTGCCCATTGCCTTCATTTAGTTACAGGTGATACCAGCAATTGCTTTTCCCTCTGCTGCCCCAGATATCAACAGCACACATTTGAAATCTTTCACATGCTACCACTGATTTTCGACTTTATGACACTTGGAAAATTTTAGTTTTAAAGTGTAAGAAGCGTGCCAAGCAGCAGAGTAAAAATGGAGTGTGATTAGCTTTTCTACAGGCCCACCATTTCATCACTAGATTGGTACCCTGAGTGTTTTCCCTCCTTGGCAATCCTGGAATCAAAGAGATTGGCTTCTTTAGGCCCAGACAGGAAAATGTCAGAGGCCAAAGTGGGTCCAAAGTCCTGAAGGCCACCCCGGGCACCCTGTGTGGCACCAACACCTCAGCTCCTCAAAACCAGGGAAAGCAGGACCCTGGCAAGGCAAAGAGGCAACCCCAAGGTGCTGAGGCCCACCAGCAGCAAGGCACCAAACCCAAATTGCTCTCGGAGACAAAACTGCTCCGTGCTTGCCCTCAGCTTGACCACTGAGGCTGGCAGGGCCCGGGCCCGGCCAGGCCACCCAGGCTGCGCCCAGGCATTTCCTGCAGCTCGCACAAACGCCCCATCTCACGTCTGAGCTCAGCAAGATTCCCTCCAGCAGACACACTTTTACAGCTCCCGGCTGTTCCTCCGGCCCCGAGCGTTGGAAATGAAAGGGAGTTTGTTATGGAGCTGAGAAATCCGGGAGAGCACTGGGGTATTATGTTTGGGCGGGAAGGCATGTGAGCTGAGGTTGGTCTGGATGTTAATGTTGGCTTAACTGGCAATTTCCTTGATTTGTAGTGACTGTGTTGATAGGAAATACAGCTCAAGTTGCTCTGGTGCAAGGCAGCCAAGCCTTTCGTGTGGGATTATGCACACAATTTGCATTAATTCTGTTCTGCAACATCACAAACTACACTTCCCTTCTAGTGAAGTGTGCGGTCCTCAATAATATATAGCATTTCCAGCAGAGAAAGCTGGAAGCAAAGAGGGGTTTGTGTGCTGGAATGAGGCTGCTGCTGTTACTGGAGCAAGGATATTCCAGATCTAATTCAACCCAGTAAGAATTTATCTTCTCTATTCCCCTGTTTCTCTCTCCTCATGCATTAGACAGCTCTGTGTAGACGTGGAGGGTGCTTTGGGTCCTTCTGTGCTCTCTCTTATTCACGATGGAAAGGACCTTTGGAGAAACTGGAGAAGATGGATCCATGACTTCTCTGAACAGTGAGCAGAAAAGCCCTGCAAACAGATATTTTTTCTTCCCCCAAGGCTTGAGAAGTCTTTTATAAATACAGACCCAGGGCTGAGTGCACCCAGAGATCCCAGCAGCGCGTTCTTCATGTGGATCCCAGCACGGCGCACGAAGATGGTTAAAAAACCCCAAAATTTGCCAAAAATCTGCCTGGAACTGGAGACAAAACGCTGTGTGATGATCCTAAGCCAGTGAAAACACCGAGCTCCCCATCCTGTGCTGTCCATGGGTGTTCAGCTCAGCAGGATCTGGTTTCCAGCGCTGGCGAGAGCCGCAGGTGTCTGCGGGCGGCACGAGGAGGGGATCACCCCCCTGCTCCTCACAGGCTTCCTCCCATCCCTACAACGCTGTCTCTAGGCAGAGCAGGGCTCACTTTGGGCACAGACACCAAAAGCTGTGGCACACAGAACCCGTGGTGGTCCCTGTTTGTTCCTCTGGTGACACCTCGGACCCGCAGCCGTGTCGTTCACTCGTTTACCTGCGGCCCTGAGCAGTTCCAGATGATGCTCCCAGCTCTTGGTTCCATGTGTGCTTTGCCTTTGGGTCTTCTGGGTTTGGTTTGGGGTTTCTTTTCTCTGGTTTTGCTAACTTGAAGGAGTACAGAGGTGAAAGATAATACATTTGTGGCTGGAAAGGAATTGACTTAAAAATAGAAAGATGGGCGGTATCTGATTTGGCAATTTGTGTCTAATCTAAACTCCTGCTGCCTGTCCCATTAGGAATAAATGCATTTATTAGATGGAAGTCCAGGGAAAACACACCCTTCACTTGTATTAGAGACTCTTTTTCAGCAAGTTAAAGAAGGACCTTTCACACCCACATTTGCATTTGAAGTACAAATATATTCTGGCAGGACTTGTATCAACACCGAGGTCCCAAGCACAACACCACAGATAGGAAAGAACGTGGATTTATAAAACAGCATTCTGAAATCTCTTCCTTGCTCCTGTTATTCAAACAATAAATCACCCACGATTCAGAACACTGGGCTGGGGTTTGTGGTGGGATTTTCCAGCTCTCATTACTTCACACCAAAGAATCCCAGTTTTCCATTATCACAGCTCAGCCATTTTGCCTCTCTCCATCTCCCTGCAGCATCCCAGCAGGAATTCCTAATCCCAGCGGAGAAACACGAACTGGAACCCTGGTCCTACCTCACTTTCACTTTCAAGTGCAGGAAATTTCAACTCAAGCTTCTTAAGAGGCCTTGTGACCATTTTCCCAAAAAGTTGTTTAGACGGAAATACAGGTTAAAGCTGTGCTGAGTTCAGTCCAAATGTTTTCTCTTATGAGGGACTTTATGGGTGAATAATCAGAGATGAAAAGTGAATAATTCTTGAGGATTTCCTGCTTATTTTTCAAACTGGCATTAATCCCTGTTTAACAGATAACAGCTGAAATCCATTGGAAGTCTTGCATACACAGGACCCAATGGAAATTTATGTGTAAACCAGACTTTATTTAGTATATATCTCATTGCAAAAATTCTGATTTTGCTTATCCACAGTACGAGGGTGCAGCCAGATTAAATTAACAACTGCTTTACTGTGTGGTTGTTTCAAATCCACAGAGATGATCAAAATCCCGTTTCAAAGGAACAGATATCCTAGAGGGGGAAAAAAAACAACTAGCAAAGCTTTGTTTTACCTGCCCTAATTTACAGCTTCCTACTTTTCCTGCATTCTGTTGGGGGGGAAACAATCAGCTTCTTTCAGGACAGAAATAAAAACACGAGGAATATATGCATAAAAGGCAAAACTAGTACAGATGCAGACTGTGGGTTAAGAGCTATTTATGCAGTATCAGAAGACTAAACCAGACTCTGGCCTGGCCATAAACTAAGCCCACGCCCTAAACGAGGTGCCAAGCCACAAAAAGCATTTGCGTCAACTGGGAATACAAGGAAAAGAAGGACTTCTAATTATAGGGCCTGGAAGCGGAAGGCCGGAGCGATTGGGAGCTGAGGCTGCGCCGTGTTTATCTCACAGCTTCCTCCCCTCTCACTGCTGAGCCTTGGCCTGAGGGTGGGACTGCAGCTCTGCTGGGACACGGAGTTCTCAGCTCCTGGGGTAAATTAGAGAGCTCTGGGAAAGCTGGGCAGCCCCAGCACATCCTATTTATAACACCTCTCTAATTGCAGAGCTGCTGATTGCGTGCGTTTCAATGAGGGGTGCATGGTTTGGAGCTTCACCAGGAGCTTCCCTTCAGTTCTCACAGGGTTTTCCACCTCCCCAAAGTGGAAACATTCACTGAGGGGTTCGACACCTTCGAGCTGTGTTGGGTTTCTCTGCAAAACACCAAAGTGCTGGGAATCAGGCACACATCTGGGTGGAGGAAACGTGGGTCCAGGGAGAGACTGGATTTAGGAATGCAACCCTCCCATTTCCATGCCACTGCACCAACTCACTGCTTGGCCAAAAAGCGACTAAACGATGAACTTGTCACACTCCAGTTTGGGAACCTGAACTGGGATGCCACGCAAGGCTGGTGCTGAGCTTTGGGGGGTCCCAAATGACAGGCTGGGAGTGTGCAGGGGAACCACAGAGCTCAGAGCTGCTCCTGCCTCAGCCCATGTGGATTCCTGCTGCCACTGCCACCTTCCACGGGCTCACTGGGACAGGATTCCTGCTCCACTGCAGCTCCCTGAGCAATCACAACCATGAGACAAAGTTTCTGTGGCCAATGGTTTTCTGAGGTGTCAGGAACAGCAGCTTTATTTATACCCACTTAGCTCCTCTCCCATACATTTAAAACACAGCCAAACATCAGAGCTGCTCAGCCCCTGGGTACTCCCAAGTGGAGCACGTGCTACAGTTACAAAAATGGGTCTCAAAAATCCTTAACTAAATAATGAAATTCTGATTTTAGCAAAATTCACCGCAAAATAAACGCAAGCACGTAAAGATTTAATGTAAATATTTTAAAAATCCCAAGAAGTCAAAAGAAAGAGAAGCAAACTAAAATATTATTTTGTGAATAAATAGCTCCCTATGACTCTTATAACTCCTAAAATTATCCATGGCTATAGCTCTTCCTTCTCAACCAACCTAAAATGCAATTCTTGATCAAGCCATCCATCACCAAGGATTCCTCCCCTCTTGGTGACATGGGACACAGGGACACAACATTTATAACTGCACTCACCAAACTGCCTTAATTTTAATGTATTTGTCTTCCAAGGCAATAATTCAAGTGGAAAACCAGAAGAAAATGAACAGAAAAACTGAAGAATTATTCTGTCATTAAATAATTACAGCTTGTTTTACTCTCCAGGAGGGTTTTCCTGCCCACTTTCTCTATCAATGGGAAAAAAAATGTGCAGAGATGTTCCAATTTCACCCTTTTTAACTATTAACTCAAGGCCACTGTCACATTTCAATATAAAACATTAAAATAATCAGAGCAATTTCAGGTCTGTTAAAGGTGCAGTCAGGCATCCCGAGGGGGACACAGTTTAATCAGTTTTACTGCTGGCCTAACATTAATTCTCTTGTTATTAATGGGTGGAAAATCTCTTTTGTAGCCAGGGAAGCGTAATTATTTTAAATTTTCAATGTCTTGCACTTCACAGCTCTCAGCTGCCAAGCTGGCAGGAGCAACACTTCTGGAAAGCAGATCATTTATTTACCACATTTAAAAGAAAAAGAATCCCAGATATTTCTAAACCAGGACCACTTTTTAGTTGTTTACTAATTGAGAATATTATTTGAAAACTTCCCTCTTTGATACTGAAATTGGAATGTATCTGCCCCATCCAAACCAATTTAAAAGCTGGTTCTACTCCCAAACTGAGTGTGGATTTAGCTATAGCTACAGAAACATTTTAATTATTGTATTTTCAGTTTGTTTTAAGGGCTTTTATTGAAAAATATTGTGTATTTTGCTCCCTCTAGCAGGTTGAGGAGCCAGGATGGTGTCCTGCAGCTGGGAAACCCCTCTCTGCTGCATTGAGAGAAAAGCTTTGATTGGGAAAAAGCTGTCCCAGGAGAAGACCACCAGGAAGCTTTGGTAACAAAATGTCCTTTTCAGAGGCTCTAAGGCTACTTACTCGCCTTAACAAATTGGCAATTGAAGCAGAAGCTCTAAAAAAGTCAAACAGGGGAGGGATAATTCTCATCTTCCCTGGCTGCCCACAGGGTCTGTTGTACAAATATTTCTTGGCAGTGCAGCCTGACAGGGAAACGAGGAACAAACCTTCCAAAAGCAGGAGTGCATGATTTAAACAACCTTTGAAGAGACAGGACAACTTCTACACTTAACTTGGCTCTCCAAGGGATGGGTTTTGTATGGATGCTCCTGGAAATGCCACCTGGAGGCCACGTCCAGGTCAGGCTCTGCACTGACCATGGGACACCACAGGAATCCTCTGCTCTGGGGGGCTCAGAAGCTCAGCCCAGTTTCCAAATTTATTCATTATTGGTCTGCATCACTTGAGGCTCCCCTGGAAAGTGGAACTCCAGAGGAAGAGCAGCAGTGTCCATGTGAAGATGTGCTGGCATCCTCCAACACCAAACTCAAGGCTCAAACACCAGGACTCCAGAATTACTGATCACATCTAAATCTAGGGCTGATTTCCCTATGCTTTATTTCATCTGTAAAATGTGAAAATGACATCTCTACAGGTTTTCATGTTCCACTTATTCCCACACTGCATCCTCAAGGCCTCCTGCCCAAAATACACCTTGGGGAGCCCAGGGGGTCTGGCCCTTCCTCCCTCCCCTCTGCAGGGGCAGCAGGAAGAAAATTTATGGGCTAAAAGAACAGACTGTCCATTGGCTGGGGAGAACTTACCCAAGTGGAGACAAAAATGTATCTAGCAATTCATACTCAGCTTCAGCACAAATAAAACATCTATAATTTGCTTTTAAACGTGGTGAAGCAAAGACAATTGACTGAAATAAAGCTGCAGCCCAGGAGACTTTAAAATGACCCTCAAAAGCACAAATAACAGTTCCTGTAGTATGGAGAGATGTGGATCATTTACACACAAGTTGGTTTTAATTATCACACTTCATAAAGGCCTTTATACCTCTGATCTGCCCAAATGAGGGGAGGATTCTGCTCGTTTCTAACACAATAAAAATCTAGGAGGGGATCCTCCCAAAACTCAGACCTGAGCACCTGTGCAGCTCCTGCTCTGAACACGATGGAATTAAGGGGTTTATCAGCCCCAGAAATAAAATTCTCAGTGAATGCTCCCTGTTTGCCCCCCCAGCACAGCCAGTTCTGCCACTGCCTGGAATCAGCAGCAAAAGTGGGGTTTCAGAGCAAGCAGCCAAGGACAGAATCAAAAGGCACCTCTTGTTTTGTTCTCTGTAATGAGCTCGGCCTGATTGCCAAGAGCCCGCTGCAGAAAGGGCTGGGATGATGTTACAGCCCTGGCTTCAAACAAAATCCTGCCTTGATGTTAAATAAAGAACACAGAATCCTGGCCTGAGTGCTGCTCTCGCTGGAGGCAGCTGAGGGAAGAGTTCTCTGCTGGTTTGCCCCCATCCCTCCTGCAAATCTCCCACAGCACACAGCATCTGCAAGCAGCCAGAAACAACACCACCTAAAGAAGGGTTTTGCCATTAAACACCATTTGATCCAAGTGTCACTCTCTAAATTATTGTCATCCCAGTACCTGAGCAAACCAAAGGATTTCATCATAATAGAAGTATCCAGCAATCTGAAAAATATCCTTCCTTTTGAAAAATAATGAGTTAATTTGGTTTTGCATAAACATCCTGCTGTTCTTTAAATTTACACAATCCTAGAAACTCTCTTAAGGAGGCATTTAATTAATATCTATATACCATTCTAATTTAAGCAGCTGTATTTGTTTCACTTATTTATTTCATTGCTCCACTCTAGATATCACCTTTCTTCCAGAGCACAAAACAAAATTACTGTTCTGGAACTGAAGATTCTCAGTTCACTGCACAGAGCTCCACAAAAAATTCCCTTCCAAGGAAATCCAGGCAGATGAGAATACAGCTTTTCTGTCACAAACCCCCAGTGAGCTGCACTGCACAGTTAAAGAGTTCTGACACAACAGATGGGGTGTCAGAATGACACCAACTGGTCAGCAAAAGTGAAAACATAAATGACAGACATTTAGTTTTATTCTCTGAAATGTGACTTCACCCTCCTGATCTTCATGGCATTTGCTGTGTTTTACAAATTGTTAATTTAGGCAATGGAAGCTGTAGCTTCCCTGACCATTTCCCTGAGTGCTGCTGCAATCAGCCAGAACATTATTTATCTACAGATAATGAAATGTTAATTGTCAGATTAATAAGGTAAATTAATACACAAGGTTTGTAGCTGTCCCTGCTGCCTATAGTGACTGTTCCTTTATAAAGGAAGGACAGAAACTGATACTTTTGAGGAGTTTCTTACAAGTATTTTCAGATTTCAGCTGATTTCAGGAGAGAAGCTAAGATCACACACTCCTCATTAGCAAACAAATAATAAGTTACTTTAAAAACCAGTGAAACAATTTTATTTCTGTATACAATTTCATCCATGTGCTGATCCTCTGGATACCTGAGGATCACAACATGTGTGCACCTTGCTGGCAGGATCCCAGCAGACAGGAATTCCTCTGCAGAGGAAGAGGGACTGAATCTCCTCCCTCCTACCACAGTAAAAGAGTTTCTAAAGTTTGAAATTTCCAGAAAATACAAATTCCCCATCCAGCACTCCACAGAGATGTCACCCAAGGGACCAGCAGCCCCTCCAAAGCCATGGGACACATTCCCATGGGATTTCCTGCCTTGTTTCCATCCATGCCAGCAACCAGGAAAATCTCTTACCACTGGGGTTAAAGGCCATGCAGCAAATGGGCTTCTCATGAGCAGGGAAATGGGCCACGATGCCATCACTGTCAGAGTCCTCACTCACCAGCACCTGGGAACAGAACACAGCCCAGGATTAGCAGGGAAAGCACTCCAGAGGGAACATCCCCATTTCCTGGCACAGGGATTCCTTTGGAAGGTGCTTACAGTCACAGTGGAACTGCTGAACACCAACAATCCTCAGGAATTCTCTCAGATACAGAGACGTGAGACCTGCTCTAATAACCACAAAGGATTTTCCACTTTATGCCTCCATTTCCTATTTATTTATTTATTTCTCCTATTCAAATTAGGGAAAATAGAAAAGCATTCCTGTTTTGCTCCATGGATTATTGCTGACTGCACAGGAGCTCATTACACTGTGCTGTGCAGGAAGCTCCATTTGAGGTTTCCAAAAACAAAATCACATCCTAGAAAGAAAAGGGAACATTTAACCCCCACATAAATCAGTGTTTTGATCCCAAGTACATAAGGCAAATGGAAGACCAGATCAAACCCCAGAAAAAGTCAAATTAGTTTCCTTGAGTCCCTCAGGAACAGCACAGCTTCCATCCTGCTGTCAGTGGGGCTGGAATGGAGGGATCTGGATTTCCAAAGGATGCCAGGGGCTGGGAGTGTGGATGGAAGCAGCTGCACTGTGGAATTCACAGCCAACATGAATTTTTTCCTTGAAACTGCCTCACTCAATATGAGGTAACACTATTATAAAAGCTGGTATCAAAAAATCAGGCTCTCATAAAATACCTTCTTGTGAACGAAAAAGGAATTAAAATATAAGAGAGAGTTTTGACAGCACAGAGAAATTCAGTAGAGAAGGAAATCCCTGACTGAAATCTGTGTTGTGCAGCAGCTTCTGGGGAAAGGGACAAAGGGTGAGCTTTTGGGGTTTTAAACAAAAGCAAATTTGAAGCTGATAAAACTCCTGGGCCAGTCAAACTAAAGCTGAGAGTGAGGACATACAAAGGGACAAAATACCTAAGTTTAATTGCATGGAAAACAAAGATATTCCTAGATTTATAGTAAAGAACCAGAAGATGTGTGGACAAATCCATGCAGCAGCTGTAGGAGAATTTTATTCCTTGATTATATCATCCTAAAAGCTGAATTAAGTAAAACAAAAAGAAAGAACTGTCAGAAAAGGACTTGAAAAAGGGGGTTTGTGGTGAGCAAAAACCATCTTCTTACTGAGACAGTGCAAAACCACCCTGAATAATCTGTCTGCCTCTTCCAAAATAATCTGCAGGGTTTTTAATACTTCCTACCCCAAACAGATATCAAAGTGATTGGGAGATATTTTTGTGCTTCAGAAAAGGAAGCCTGGGCTGTGGCACTGGCACTGCACAATCCTGGCTTTGCTCTCCCTCCTCAGCACCTCCTGCTCCTTCCAGAGCCACAAACCAGAGGGGCTGGAGATCCTCTGAAGGCTTTTCACAGCTCACAGCCACCCTCCATCACAGCTCCCACCTCCGCAGTCTGCCCTAATTAAAGAAAAATTATAATGACTAATTAACACCATAAAGCAGCTTTAGAAAGATTTTTTTTTTCTGCAGGTCTAGCCCGTTAAATAAAAATATTCAGTCAGAATGTGTGGGTAGCACAGGATCTAAATCATTGCTCAAAATGGTTATATAGGATATTGTATAGGATATTTCATGTGCAGCCTCTTCTCCAGGATTAATTCAACGTGGCTTTATTTGAGAAAAAATAAAAATGATAAATGTACTGCTGATATCACCCCTGCAACATAAACCCCCGTCCAACAGGCAGCAACACTGGATGGCAACCTGATCCTTAAATATTTTTCCTCTGGAAATATGACACAAAGCAAAAAAGTCACAATTAAAACTGCAAAACACCTTAGACTTGAGAATTCAAAAATGGCCAAATCTCTATTTGTATGTGATGTTAACTCATCCCACGCTTTCAATTCTTTTGTCATTTACTGTTTAAAAATATCTCCCTGAAAAAAAAAAAATACTCCAAAAGGAGTTTTTAAAGATCTCCCCCTCTCACTATTAAAGCTGATTTTCTGGTACAGCAAATCAGCCTTTGCAGATTCAAATTCAAGTACGTTCATCTCCTGTACTAATAAAATAAAAGCCAAAAAAACCCAACCACAGAAGCACCTTCATCACTCAAAAATTTGGCAATCCTGGGCAGTGGGGAATGTGGCACCCAGGGCTCCTTTCTCAGTACCTGGTGTGTGTCACTCCCTGTGTTGGAATGGACAGAACTGGCTTTGGGAACACACGTGGAAATAATATTTGTACATGGAAAGATGAAAAAAATATTCTTCTTTTTAAAATCAGCATGAGAAAATAAATCCTTTAGGAACAGAGGACAGTGCTTTTTTTAAATCACCAATTTCTACTGAAATCTTCAGGATTTGTCGAGTCCTCCCCCTGCTCTTCTGCACTGCACTTGGGGATAACAAACATCACTTTTTATAATCCCAGCACTACAAAGGAAGGAGCTAAAAAAACCCAAAGGAATTTGACTTAACTCCATCATCAAGCAAATGTCCCTCCCAAAGATGCCACCAAGCCAAAGCCTGCTTCCCATCCCAGCTCAGAGCTTGCTCAGCTTTAAATCCCAGCGTGATTTTCCCTTTTTTTACAGAATTTCAGGAAATCAAAACTACTCTGATGCAACCCCCAGTGCTTCAGGAATATCAAACCAGTACCACCAGCTCCTCCAGCCAGCTGAGGCTTTCGTGCCCCTGGAAACAGCAGAGTTGGGAATTTTTCCTGGAAATCAAACCAGGGCCAATTTCCCTAATCACACATGCAAGGGCTGTCAGGGAGCTCCAGGGAAGCAGCTCATTCTCCCTCCCAGAGCCCACAGGAATCCCAAGGCTGCAATTTTTTTTTCTCCCAAATTGGCTTCCTTCTTCTCCAAGGTAGTGGCCTCTAACCACCCTCCTAAAAAACCTTCCAAAATCTCTCAGTGGGAAAGGCTCAGCCATCCCAGCGTTGCTCTGGTGCTCACAGAGTCACTGAGCTCCAGCAGGATCCTCCTTGCACAGCCCCCAAAAAGAGACCAGCACTCCGATTTTTCTACCTCACAAACGAGCCCTCAGCTGCTCCTGATGCCCAAAAATATTTTACCAAGAGCTGCAAGAGGATTTTCCCTAATCCTGCCCAGCCAAAGAGCCCGTGGCTGGATGTGCTGAGCCAAACCAGCTCTGTTACAGCAGAACTCTGAAGTTCATCAAAGATTCACCAAATCCTCTTTAACTCAGCCTGAAAGAAGAGGGGAAGCACCGAGGGCATCGCTGCATTTCCCACCAGCCAACAAGGTTTGCTTGCAGGGCAGGAGAAAACTGCAGCCACAGCTTTTTCCTCCTGTGCCATATTTTCCTTCCTCTGTGGTATTTTCAGTAGTGCTGAACAGAAGCCACTCGTAATTATGACTTTAATTATTTTAATCTTTAAAGGCAAATTACACCACTTATCCCAGTGGAGACATGTTTTTAAATAAAACATGAAAGTAACACAAATAAAAATGGACCCAAATCTAATCAAGCAGGTCCTACTCTTAATACAATTAAGAAAAGAGGAATCCCATCATCATAAAAACAAATAGGTTTGGCACTAATTATAAATATGAATATTGTATAACAAATCTTTTCTGTACACTTGAGATTCCCCCAATGCTTTAAAGAGCTGGAGTTTGATTCACAAAGAGCCTCCCCCAAGTTACAGCCAAGGTCAAACTTCAGTGGAGAGGGGCTAGAAGTGATAGATCTGTGGCATTAACTACTGCACTCCTTTTAATAGAATCCAGCACAAACTCAAACCAGCCTCGTGCTCAGCCTGAACCATTTATCTGAGACAAAAATGTCTTCTTGACAAAAACCAGATCTCCTTTAATAAAAGTGAGGCAGACAGTATTATGCTCTGAGGGAATCCTGTTGCTCTTTTTATATTTATATATAAAAAGAATTCTTCTGTAATACACAGAGATATAAAAAGTGAAGAAAATTGAGGCCAAATATCTGAGCATCAGGACATCAGATCGGCCTTTGCCAAAGCTGCTCCTAAAATAAAAGCCCTGGTGTTAATGACCAGTGGAATTATGTCTGCAGTTAAAGTTTTATTATTGAATATGCTTCACTCTTTGGGCTTCTTTTTTACTTCAGACCAAAATTTCACAGCAATTCCTGCTCCTGATAAGCATCTTGATTTGGTTTAATTGCCATCAACTCCTCACCAAATGAAAATGAACTTTGGAAACTGCAGCGGGTGGCTGCTTTTTTTCCCAAAAATTCCTCTTTAATGCAATAAAAAGTTAATAGGGAACAGGAAAAAAAAAAAAAAAGCCACGCTCACATTTTAAAACATAAATAGATCAACATGTTATCTTATTTTGCTGAGCTGTTTTGAAAATATCCCCTCCAATATTCCTGAGTTGTGGATGAGCTGCAAGGTGAGATTTCATCAATCACAGCCCCAGAATGCACCCAAAATTGAATTTGGGATTTTTAACTGGCCACATCTTTCTCTGTCAAGCAACTGTTAGATGTTGAACAGATTTACATTCTGCCCCAAAACTGGGGACTTTTGAGCAAGGTCATTATTGCAGCCTGCACGTGGGTGGCCCAGTGGATGAATTAATTAAGAATACAGAAACAAAGGTCGAAAGAAAATAATTTTTCTTTCAAACCCAAGCCCATAAAGTCTTACACATTTAATTCCAATTACTGAAAAAGAGGACATCTGTACAGCTTTAGGTTTATCCATTTCAGCTAATTAAGGGATTCAAATAAATAGTCCTTCCATCTAACTGAAAAGTTTGCTAACACTTCATTAGAAGGAAGTTTAAACAAGCACACAACCTTGTTAACATATTTTGGTTTACCACAAAGTTACTTGGGCATCTCGATAATTATTTTTATTCCTTTTACAAATATCTCCTGACAGCCAACGTCAATAATTCTGCATTCCTCTGCATTTGCTTAATTACCTCATAATTCAAATTTTCTTCAAGTAGCACCAATTCTGAAAGTAGGAGCTATCACATAAACAACTGCTGGGGATGAGAGTTTACTACAATATCTGCATTCATAAGGTTTATTAAAAATACTCTCCCTGCAGATTTAATCCTGCAAGATTACATTAGGAGAGTTCTTTGGTCTTTCATTGTGGATTTTTCAGAGGTGAGTTTGCATTTCACCCTCTGCCATGGCAGGGAAGGAGGCACATCGAGCTCCCTCTCACACCCCTCCTATTTAATGCCCTGGAAATAGGAGAAATGATAAAAAAATAGTGAAAAATAGAGTTAGTCCTCCTGGTTTGTGTCCAAAACACATCCCTTCATCATCCTCCTGGCACAGAAATTGTTATATTTGTATACAAGCACAGAGCAGCTCAGTCCATCTTTACAAGTGTGTGCTGTGCTTGAAATAGCTGAGAAAGTACTTGGATCATTAATTTGCAAAATCTTAGACACATTTATTTAAAAAAAAAAATGCTTATTTCTCCTCCAAAATGATGTATTTGCCTGCCTTAGATTTATTATTGTCTTCCATTTTCTCTTTTTAAAATAGTTTAATTCCTTTTTTTTTTTTTAACTGTATCTTATCTTACAGACATATTTTATTACTTGGAAAATGTATCTTTCACTTCAACACCCAAATTCTTAGTCTGGCTCTGCAGAAATCTTTATAGACCTGAAGGAGGTGAGGTATTTATTTTATATTAGGAGGGTACTGATGATAAGAAAATAATTTTAGCTTCTGAAATTCCCCTGAGTTGTGACAAGGCTGAAACCCGTGTGAGCACACACCAATCCCAAGGTTTTCCAAGTGTTCATTTAGCCCAGAAAATACTTGGCTGGAATTTTAAATTCAGGGTTTCTCAGTGAGTTGAGGAAGAGCCTGATGGGCACAGCCACGAACATCCCAAACCAGCAGCAAGGGTTTGGTGATTCCCCTCAGAACTCTTATTTTCAGGAATCTGAAAACTGGGATGATGAAACAAGGAAAAATCCTTTCACTGAGAGTGGGTCAGCACTGGAAGAGGAATTCCCCCACAGGGAATTGGAATCACCATCCCTGGGAGGATACAAAAAAGGAGCAAATGTGGCAATTTATTCTCAAGGGAATGGCAGGATCCAGTCAAAGGCTGGATAATTTGATGATCTTGCAAGTCTTTTCCAAACTTACTGATCCTGTGGAGCTGTGATTCTCCAAACCAGCAACTTTAGAAAAAACCTGGGACAGCAGAGAGGCTGCACTTGGCATCACCAACCTGCCCCTCCACAGCAGCCCAGGTGAGGAGGGAGCTCAGGTGAGCACTCCCAGCAAACTCACTGCCCACAGGAGAGGGAAATTTCATTTCTGAAATGACACAAATCCCAGCATGAGCAGCTCACACACCTGGGCTCAGCTCTGTGCTGCAGGGTCTGCTGGAGGCAGGGCAGCCCCCAGGGACATCCTCACCTCACTGAGGGCTCAGAGCTGAAACACTCCCCTGGATTCTGATCCTCACAGGAGCTGAAACACTCCCCTGGATTCTGATCCTCACCTCACTGAGAGCTCAGAGCTCTGAAACACTCCCCTGGATTCTGATCCTCACCTCACTGAGGGCTCAGAGCTCTGAAACACTCCCCTGGATTCTGATCCTCACCTCACTGAGGGCTCAGAGCTCTGAAACACTCCCCTGGATTCTGATCCTCACCTCACTGAGGGCTCAGAGCTCTGAAACACTCCCCTGGATTCTGATCCTCACCTCACTGAGGGCTCAGAGCTCTGAAACACTCCCCTGGATTCTGATCCTCACCTCACTGAGGGCTCAGAGCTCTGAAACACTCCCCTGGATTCTGATCCTCACCTCACTGAGGGCTCAGAGCTCTGAAACACTCCCCTGGATTCTGATCCTCACCTCACTGAGGGCTCAGAGCTCTGAAACACTCCCCTGGATTCTGATCCTCACCTCACTGAGGGCTCAGAGCTCTGAAACACTCCCCTGGATTCTGATCCTCACCTCACTGAGGGCTCAGAGCTCTGAAACACTCCCCTGGATTCTGATCCTCACCTCACTGAGGGCTCAGAGCTCTGAAACACTCCCCTGGATTCTGATCCTCACCTCACTGAGGGCTCAGAGCTCTGAAACACTCCCCTGGATTCTGATCCTCACCTCACTGAGGGCTCAGAGCTCTGAAACACTTCCCTGGATTCTGATCCTCACAGGAGCTGAAACACTCCCCTGGACTGTGCCCCAAAGCAGCCAGGCTCACCCAGGCAGGGCAAACAGTGCCACCCACACTGGCATTCCCTGCAGGAATTCTCCTGCCAGCATCACAGCCCTGCCAGGCTCCTGGGACACACCAAGAGCAGCATCTACCAGCTCACACCTGCACAGAAATTCACATTTCCACTGGAAACAGAGCTGGGGACACCCAGAGAGACCCAGAAGGGACTGGGAGCCCCCAGGACACTCCTCAGGAGAAGTTCTGCACTGGCAGTGTGGAATGACCACGTACAAAGTTCATTCATTTATTTTTAATCAGCTTTCTTTTTTGTCAGAGGGATATTTCAGTAAGAAAAAATTGTTTAAACACTCTTCTACACTGTGAAAATCTGACAAGGCAAAAGAATGGTTTGTTTTTTGTTTTTTCTTGGAAATAAATGTAATTCTGAAGCAAACAGCAACACTGGAAATAAATGATATAATTTAACAGCATTTAAAAACTTCAGCTCACAAAAATACGAATGCAATACACAAAATTAGGATATCCAACTTCCTAACTTATTTTCCTGGAGCTGATGGCTTATTTATGTTACAGCAGCAGGGTTTGGACAGGACAAACATTATCATTTTTACAGCTCCTCTCCTGTAGTGCCCTTCAGGCTTTGATAGCTCCCTACTATTGTCAGGGTCAGAGGACAAGTTCATAAAACCTCTAAATCATATCTAACAAGCCTTAAAAACCTAAGATCTATCATTTTTTTCCCCCCTAGGCCAAGGCAGAAGAATCAAAGCACAGACAGCGACCAGCAGAAATAATGACCACATTAAACAGCTTCATCAGAAATTTATGAAGTCAAATTTATCTTTTTTTTTCTTTCCTTGTTGTATATGAAGAGCCAAAAGATTATTTTTTTTTTACCCCTGGAAACAAAAACAAATCCCAACAGCCAACAGAATTATTTTAAGACCTGACTTTAGGATCTCAAATTTTTTTCCCATTATCCTCTTTCTTTTGTTTCAATTTTGGAAGAAAATGTCTGCACTGCTTTATGAACATTTCCCTTTCAATGTAACACTGCTTGTCTAAATACTTCTAAAGTTGATTCTCAGGGAACAACCAAAACAAAGTTTTTCTTGGTTTTGTTTTGGTTTTGTTTTTTTTTCAAGCAAAAGATTTTATTATCCTGTCAAGTAAAAAAATAACTTGGCTAATTATTTGACTTCTGATGTGTCCTTAATACCTCACTAACTTACCTGCAATTAGCATCACAAAGACAGAGGAAAATAAGAAAAAAATTAAGTTTTTTTTGCTTTAAATTAAATAAATGTGACCATGAGAAAAAAAAAAAAATCTCACAGACTAGTTACAGAATAATGAAGTGTGTGGGAGTTCTGAATAAACACTGAATCCAGGACCAGACACTCTAAAATTAAATGAGTGGTAGAAACAAACAAAAAAAGACATGGATATCTTCTCTGTCACACAGACAGGAAAATCCAGCAATTTAAAAATTGTCTGATAATGGTGTGGAGTTTGTAACAAATGATCTGCCTGATGCACTGCTCTGTGGATTATTATATACAGGAAATTTATGATTATAAAACAGAACAAATGCCTCACAAACCAGCATCATGATCCACTGCATTTGGGATTTCTATAAAATTAGAACTTTTACACTTCATACCCAACTTCTCTCATCATTTTTTTAACCTGGAATTCAACAATTTCCCCAATTCCCAAACAACCTCAGACTCAGCCACGCTCTGTATTAATAAAATCATCAGACTCCATCTCCACTCTGATCAGCATCAATCAATGTCAATTAGGAACAAGTGTTGGGGAGACAAAATGTGACACTTCACACTTGATCTTGTCAAAGTGTCACATAAATATGCTGCAAGGACAATACATATTTTGGCTGCATTTCAGTCCCAAACAGGATTTTTATCCCAGCTCGGGAGGTCTCTCAAATTCCCGCCCCGGTGAAAAATCTGCTTTAATTTTCACAGCCGAGAGCACAGGCAGGATTTCCCCGGGGCTGTGGTGGCTGTGTGCAGTGTTACCTGTCCCTCTGCCACTGTCTCGGTGTCGATGATGGTGACAATGCCAGGCACCAGGGGACTCCTGCGGAGGTTGCTGTGAGCCAGGATCTCCTCCTCGGTGGCTCCCGACGGCAGCGTCCCCGTCAGCTGTGTCACCACCTTCCCCACCATGGTCAGCCCAGTCTTTATTGTCTGCAGAAAAGGGGAAAAAAAATAATATATATCTTTTAAATGATGGTTCGAGCTGTGCTGTGGGTTCAGCTCGGGGGTTTTTTTTTCTAGAAATGGATTTGTATCGGCTGCAAAAGGCTGCAATAAAACTGCTTCAAAAAATTTGGAATTCTAGCAAATGGAAGAATTCACCTTTATTTTGGAAGTCAATTATGCCAAAGCATTATTGAAAAAATAAGTATTTGAATGCTCAAATGATTTAATGTTTTTGTATTTTAAGTATTCCAGTGCTGGGATTTTGTTTTAATTTTGATTTTACTCCCAGAGCATGGATGCTCAGAAGGATCAGAGATGAGGCCATGAAGGGTGTGAGGAGGGTACTGCTCACACAAAAATACAAACAGCCCCTAAAGCTGACAGAGTTTGTCTTCTGCACAGTGCAAGAGACCAAGAATTTGGCCTTTGCTACATCTGACACACTTAATTTTTTACTCAGCAATTAAGCATTAAAACTGAATATGAGACTCAAATCCAGGAAAATCAAAAACGCCACCCTCGAGGTCCTGGAACTCCCTGGCACATCCCAGCACAAGGAACGGGACTTTCCAGGCTCTGCAAGTTTCCCAGACATGGGCTTGAAAACACATTCACTGCACCAGCTTTTAGCTGCTAAAGATGCTGAAGATTATTTTTATTTTGCTTTATTTTATTTGGAGAAAGAGGCAGAGTAGACACAGTAGGAGAGATGCAGACTGAAAGAAAAATAAGCCCAGCTACAACTCTAAGTATTTTCTCCTTGAACCAAGGACTGTGCCTTATTTGCCTGTAAAGAATCAAGCAGATTTATTATGCAATATAAATAAGAAATAGCAAAAGAGATCAGAATGGAATGACACTGTAACAAGCCAATTCTTAACTAAAAAGACAAGCTAAGCTGCCTGCTAAATTGAAAAGGAAAAAAATGTCCAGATCCCAGGCTGAAACCAAGAAGCAGCCACAAATCAATTGCAACTGCTTTGTTTAGTGCTAAAATCTCAAACTGCAGTGATTAGAAAACACATTAGTGTTCATCAATTAGCAGCCAAACGTTTGTTTTAATAATTCATGGGAAATGACTTACACAAAGTCTGTTAGTGTGTTGTCAGGAAAGCCTCTGCAGGGCCAACAGCAGCAGGCGCCACACGGTATCGATGGCCACGGGCAGCCAGGAAGGCTGATTAACCTCTGAGATGCCTCTGCTGATGGACTCACCCCATTAATGCTAATGGAGATACTTCCACTTAAAATCGAGCCAGGCCTTTAGCACAGCAATGGCTTTGGGGGTTTAAAGTCTTTAGTAATATCCTGCCATTTGTTTCTTGTTATTTCTTTTTATACCCGGCTACGGCAGAGGAGAATAAACCTGGTTTTAACAGTGGTGAATTCAGGAGGCTGGGAGAGGGAACATAAAGCAGATATTGATAGCTGAGGAATAAAGATAAAATAGCCACAGTGCCATCACAGGGATGCAAAAACTGACAAGGCAGGTTTTTGGCCAATAGCTAAAATCCTAGAAAATGATTCGTTCTCAGTTTCTAAAGCAGGAGGAGAAAGCAGAAAGTGCTACACGGAGAAATACCAGTGAGAGGGAAAAGGCTAAAAACTGTAACTGATGTGCTCTAGAAATGATCTGTAATATTAACAACGAGAGCAATGGGATGCCAAAGCACCAGACTCAGATGTGCAGCTCTCCAGAGGAAAATGCCCGTGCCTGGGAGCAGGGTGAGCCTGCAGCAGGGAGAGGTGTGCAGAGACATGGCCAAGGCCATTAGCTCAGAAATATCAGAGCACAACCAAGCACTCACTGCCTGTGCTGCTGTGTATATTTGCAAAAACTTCGGGGGTAATCTTTAACCTTTCCCATGCCATATCAGCTGTCCCCTCCATCCATTAGGGCTAATGACCTTGCTCTCACATAAGCTGTTAGTCCTCATTAAGGAGTTATCAGGTAACAAGAGAAAACAGATGCAGCGTTTGCTAAATCACTTGGCCAGGACAGGATTAAAAGATACGGAGAAGGAATCAAGCAAAGGAGTTATGAGGTGAGAAGGACTTGGTTTATAATTTGATGTGAGACATGTGACAGAGCAAATACATTTTAAATGAAATGGGTTCAAGTTTGCACTGTCCCAGTTCCTTTGTCACTGATGGGAAGCTGCCAGTGAAGTCTGCTGATAAATAAAATTAAAATACTTGATCCAGTTCCTTTTGTAAATGATCCACAGCGTGCAGAAACACATTATTTATAATCTCATGTGTACCCTATCTACTTCAAAATATGACTGTTCACATTAATTTGAATATAAATAAATACATATATTTAATTAAAATAGACATATGCCCTCATACTTATTTAATTGAAAAGTAAGTGCAACTTTAATTAGACTAAAAGAATTAAAATGCACCATTCAGTGCCCGTTAGGATGCTTTGTTCCAACAAAGGCCTTGCATCCTTCTAGTGACAACACAATTTGTTGTTCCTGTTTCTCATAATAAATACATTTTATAGGATCTATTTGATTGCAAATGAATAATCTACAGAAAGCAGAAAGAGATATCAAAAAGATCTGCCTTGGGGGCCAACACAGTGAAGTTGAGCCTCACACTCAGTTTGAACAAAGGGTTTATTCTGAAAGAAATTCCGTGTCCATGCTACTCTGTGTTCAACTGGACTGGAAAGAATCTTCATCCTCTGGAAGGGACTTTCCTGTTCACATGCACTGAGGGCATTCTCCACCACCTCTAAGGAATGATACTTTGATTTTCCCAAACACATCCATTTTTATCTTCGCTCATCATTAATCCAAATGTGAATCTTGACACATTTTCTGCTTGGTCTAATGACAGGAACTAGCAGAGCCATTAGAATGTGAACACTCAGAAAGCCACCAGCACCATCACAACTCTGACCTCGGTGGTTTTGGTCCTTCCCAAGTAACTCCCAAGTTCTTTGATTAAGGAGAAAATTGATTTTCTACACCAAGAGCAGCACCTGCCACTGAGGACAAACCCTGGCCCCACCAGGCCATGGGTCAGCAAAGAAAAACCATTACAGAAAATATTCTGTGCTGCCACCAAGACCTTCTAGAGAGGATCTGAAAGGCAACTCTCCAAAGTGACCCTGCTGAAAGCTCTCAGCTTTCCTTCTCTTCCACAAGAAAGTTCTTTCACTTCCACAAGAAGGTTCTTTCACTTCATCAGGAAATTGGAGGCTGTAGCCCAAAGTAACCTGGCAAAACAAGAACTTTAATGGAACCATTCTGAACCAAAAAGCAGCAGGGCAGGGAAAAGAGAAGGATATCCACATCCCAAAAAGCTTCTCCTGTGCTGATCAAAGGAACTGCAAACCCCTGCAGCTGATAGGACACAACAGCAGCAGAGGCTCATAAATGAAGAATTAAATAAGGAGTGAAGCTGATGGTGAGGCAG
This sequence comes from Thryothorus ludovicianus, assembly GCA_013397245.1. Taxonomy (NCBI): domain Eukaryota; kingdom Metazoa; phylum Chordata; class Aves; order Passeriformes; family Certhiidae; genus Thryothorus; species Thryothorus ludovicianus. Next base: position 518,001 of record VZTB01012985.1, on the reverse strand, counting down.
AGGTGGACAAAGAGCAACAGATATGTGGAGCATCTCTTTGCCAGCAAGAAAGTCAGCCCTGCAGTTATCAGAGATGGAAACCTGCTAGACAGCAAGCCAAGACTCAATGAAATCACTAATAAATTAAACATTGCAGATTTACTGTGGTGCACTCGTGGATAACAAATTAATACTCTAAGGCTGAGACACTCCTCAAGAGCCAAATCATGCAAATATTTAAAACTATATTAGTATTAATCTTGTCTATTACAGTAACATCCAGCAGGCAGGGGCATGAGCAATGTGCTGTGCAAACAGAGCAGCAGAGAGCCCGTGCCCTGGGGATTATCCCTTTTCCTAACTCTCACTGGGAGTTTATCTCTGTACAGAGGCTAACAATCTTTTCTTTCCTATGATTATAACCACATTTTATCTTCAGTATCTACTCACATGATGCAATAGCACTACTTTAGTGTGATAAATTCAGCTTAACAGCAGAGATTCTGGATTATGATCCCTGGTTAGTACTACTCAGCAGGGAAGGCCATCAGCTACAGGGATCTGTTTGCAGGATTTTGCCACATCTGATCCAAACTCTGGCTGATCACACTAAGCCAGTCAGTTTTGCAGACTTATCTGTGCTATAAAAAAGATGTTCACGATGCTGGGATTGAAGGAATTTGGGGAGATTTCCCCCCACACCTTTTTTATAACTCTGTTTTTCTGAACTGGAACGGAGATCCAGCGAATCACCCCAGGAGAGGAGCAATTCCAGCTGCCCTCAATAATGTAAAAAGCTGTGATTTTTCTCCTTCTCCGGCCACACTGTGATTGTGATGGACTATGTTTGTTTTTGTGTTTTGTTTTCACATGAGCTGGCCTGCCCTGTGTCTCTCTTTGTGGCTTCTCCTAACTGCTGTTTTCCTCGGTGCCACTGAGGCCTCTGTCCCGTGCTGTCATTTCATTCCTATTATTAGGTTTGTTTTGTTGCACATATCAGAAATGAAAAGGCTGGTGGTTACAAGGGAAGCTTGTAATCAGCACCGAGTTCACCCCACAGTGCCAAAGCTCACTCTGTGTGTGTGTGTGAGAAAATGAAATTGTTGTTGCGGCAAGGAAAGGAGATGGGAGGGAGACAGTAAAACTAAAGTTGTGCTCAGTCTTGTTTAAGATTTTTCCAAGCCATGGGTTTCTTTTGATACTACAAAATCCCAGACATTTCTCTGAAAACAAAGGGATTTTATAACATCATCTGAAGTAAGAAAACGAGGCAATGGAACCTATATGTAAACAGTCATTAATAAGCTCTAACCTTCAAAGAAGGTAATTAATTAGCTCCAGTACTGTGCTGTCACCCTTCAGAGAGAGCAAAATGTATAATGGGGGTGTGATGGAGTCCAAAAAGCACCAGGCACTTGTAAAGTCACTTTTCATGATGCTAAAAGACTAATATTTCACAATGTTGATTTCTAATCATGTAAACTTGTGCCACTATGAACAGCCATTACACAAATCCATCCCGCTGTCACTTCCCTCTAATATAAATAGCTGCATACAATAAATAAAACCTTTAAAAATCAGTTCAGAATCAGAAATACTTTGTGCAAAGCTGCAGTTAGGCCGAGGTTAGCAGGATGGGGAGGGCAGGCACGGGGCTGCTGCTGCCTGCAGGGCTCTCAGCGTGCTCTGCTCCCTGGGAAGGGAGGGGGTGATGACACACAGCCCAATTCAGCAGGGAAACCTCAGCATTATGTTCCACGAGCAGCTCTCCCAGGGCAGATGATGGACTCACTTTGGCAGCACTAATGACTGTGGCAGTGTAAGACTGAATGTTGTCTCCACAGGCTCCACCACGGGACTGATGGCATCGGATCAGCTACGAGAAGAAAGACAGCAACCAAGTCACTACTATTAAACTACACAAACCCAGAGCCCATTACCAGAGCTCTTATTTATCATGTACAGTGGTGTGTTTTTTCCTACAAATAGCAAAAAGCCCTGCTGAGACACTTAACCCCTTTTTATAATCTTCTGGGTGCCACCCAGACTGTCGCGTCCCCCGCTCCAGTTTTCAATTACCAGATGAGTACTCAGGAAGAATTCATAAACTTTGAAATGGTGGGATTTTTGGTCTGGCAGCAATACCACAAATAAATTTAAATAAATATAATCAAAAGCTTTAGCCATGTATATGTAACATTAAATATCAGCCATTCTAAGAATCCGAGTGTGGCTTTCCCCTCCTTTTTATGACGAGCAAGCAAAGAAATGACAAAGGAAAAGAGTTGTTTGAAACTTTGCATTTAATAGATTAAAGGAATGTACGTGGGGTTTGCTTTTTATTGCCTCCCTTCAAAATCAATAAATCAAGACTCTTGTACCTGCCATCACCCCACAAAAGTAGGTTCTGCCTTTGAACCCTAACTAACAATAGAATCTGTGCTTCTATGCAAAATTAGAAAAAAATATAGATATTTATTGCTTGCACACAGAATATGTTGCCTGTTTAACTGTTTGAGTAAAGAAAATTGAAAATTACTTGTATTTGTTTCTACAGGCTTTTCTGTCCTGCTTATATTTAAATATCTAAATAAAAATACCTAAACTAGGGAAAGCCCACAGTGAATTTACCTGGGAACACACAACCCACTGAAATTTCCCTTTGTGATGCAATTCTTTTGCTGATATACTTTTAAAATCCCATGCTGATCAGGATTAAGCTTTCCAGCATCAGCAAGGTGTGGCACTAAAGGAAAGGCAGGTCTGAGTTTGGGAAGGAACCAGCTGTGCTGGAGAAGGTGCAACAGCAAATACATTTCTAAAATCTGCCTCAGCTCTAGAAACAGCTTCTCCAGTCACAGGTAGAAAGGGAAAAAAAAAATCTGCTTTGAAATAAAAATAAGGCATCAGGAGCTGAATTGAGGCTTCATTTCAAGCTTTAAATACACAACCACTTCTCTAAAAGCAACGATCATTTCTTTGCTTGGGGATCTATTTTCTTTGCTCTAGAAAGAAGGAAAAGTCTTTAAAATTTTTCTTCTTTTTTTCCTGGAGCTTAACTTTTTCACAGATGTTCAAAAGTGGCCAATTTAATGCTCTTTTCTAACCTACAGAGTGCATTGCTGTGCTGGCTCAGACAAACCCAAGCTCTGCCCAGACTCAGTTTCCCCAAAATTTGGGAAGTGTTTCTTTGCCTACCTTCAGAAGTGTGTGCAATTAAATGCTTTAAATTTGAAAGCACAAAAGGGGTTGATTATTGAGTTGCCTCACTGAAAACACATGTTGATGGCTGTCTCCTCTGCCTTCCAAGATCCTTAAATGGAGCTTAAATCAAGTGTGCAGAGTAAATATCTAATATTTTAAAATACTTAGGTCTGTCATTTCAATGCAACTCCTCTTACTCGCTTTCTTTTGTGCATATCTTTTTCCTGAGACTTTTTCTTTTCTTTTTCCCCCTTTATATACAAAATCTGGAAGCATTTTTGATATCAAAGCCCTTCTTACCTTATTTTCTGCATAAGCAAGCCAACGGCTTCCAAGTGCAATAGGATTCATGTTTGGCCCTGGACAAGGATAGCAGCCTGCAAAGTTTGAAAAGGCAACATTGAGAAATATCTTAATGACTTCTTCCAAAGAATTTTATTTATTGCCAAGAAAACAAGGAGTCTAAACAAAAGCCTTTCAGTTGCTAGTATCACTCAGTGGATGCTTGCATTTTTGTTTCTAGAGATAAGGCTGTGGTTAGATGAGCTATTCTGAACATTTAATTATGTGTAAATATCCACTTCTCCTTATGTGTGCATTTTTAAAGCCATTTTGATATAAAAATGACATTCTGGGGTGGGGGAATATTGATGTTTGACCAATTGGTTTTGTATCTTCATATTTTAAATCATTTTATTTGATTGACACCTTTCTGTTGGTGAACAGTTTGCTCACTTCATGCTCTTCTGGATTTTTATTGCATGAAAGGATGTATTGTGCTCTTGGTTTCATTTTTAAAAATTCTATATATATGTCCTCAGCTTTTCAAAATGCTTTTGGTTTTGATTTTAATAATTCTATATACAAGCTCTCAGCCTCTCCATATACTTTTGTACAAACTTAACTTTACACAGTGGGAAAACTTGTAATTCCTTTAAAATTGGTGGCAATGTTTCCACTGTTCACCTGCTTTTCATTACCTTTATATTATCATTAAAAATAGATTTATACATATGGATAAAAATGAGCATAGAAAAGAGAATTATTCCTGAGAATTAAAACATGAAAATACCTGTAAGAGAAAATAGCTGTGAATTAAAACATGGAAAGGCTTAAAATGAATCAGGCCCATATTAAATGGCATTTCGTATATAAAGTCTTTAAAAAATATATTTTTATAAAATGTTACAAGTAAAATAAAAATTTCATTAATAAAATAAATATTTTTAATTTAAAAATAAGCATTTTTACATGAAAAAAAATGAGGAAAAATGAGGGAAAGGAGGAAGCTATCAAGCAAATGGTTAATCTCAGTTTTCATCAGTTCTTGGGCTAATACAGTCAATTTAGCCATTTAAATTCTCTCACTGATTGGCGAGGAAACAAAATATTGAGGACCTTACAGACATGTGTGTCTGATTTAAAGGAGCCCTGGGCAGCTGCTCCTGCACCTCGGGCTGAGGGAGCAGTGGCAAACTGCATTTCAGAACACTTTTATTCAGTGTATCACTTAAAATCCTGGAGAAAAAATAAACCCCAGACCCAGTCACTGCCTGTTATAAACACAGATAATAAAGATGGCTTTTCACAAATATTAAGATGAGTGTTGTACATATAAGGTTATTATAAATACATATTTTGGGATTTTTTTTTTTTCTTTTTGCACCCATACAGGGTGGATATTATATGTGTGGTATGGA